>JANRMT010062848.1:6108322-6143881 GCA_026402145.1 Polypterus bichir lapradei
TCATCAGTCCACACCTTGAACCTGTCCCAGTCATTCAATACATAAGACACAATGTTCCTCCGGATATCAAGAGTGAGCCTGATATGGCCGTGCAATATGTAACAAAGAGAATGGAAAAGGTAGGTGCCATCTCCGGGCATGGAAACCACTCAGTAAGTGACAGTTCTTTGATCGATGGTGATCACCTCGATAGACATGGTAATGGGGGTTGGAATGATAAAGGAAATGGGTACCTGAGCAATGTAAAGTAAGTCTAAAATACCTATACAATAACTATAATTGTAATAAACAAACAATAAAACAGCGGAGAAGCCGTGGATTAAACAAAAAGGCTGTAGTTATCAGTAGGGAGACGTGAATCCCGTGGCGAAGCAAGGAAGGGAATGTAGAGACCGGAGCGACAGACGGCCTTATATAGGCAGGCAGCCAACAACGTGGGAGGCGTGGGGATGGGGGACCCAATGCCACCTCACACGGTGACCGAGCTGCAGGCTATGGACGTATATATGTACGTAAGTAGGATTCAGTTTACGTTGGGAACCCGCATACCAAATTTCTTGAAGATGGGCCCATAAGTAACAAAGACTGTTGAAAAGTTCAATATGGCGGGCGACAGTGGCATCATACCACCAAAATAAGTACGTACATTGGTTTCGGTTAGTGCAGGGAAGCCGCCTATAAAATTTCGAGAAGATCGGGCCATAAATAAGAAAGTTCAACATGGCGGACGTTGTTGACCGTTATGACCATTACGCGTAGAATTTCAAAATGAAACCTGCTTAACTTTTGTAAGTAAGCTGTAAGGAATGAGCCTGCCAAATTTCAGCCTTCTACCTACACGGGAAGTTGGAGAATTAGTGATGAGTCAGTTAGTGAGGGCTTTGCATTTTATTATTATAGACTAGCAGAATACCCGCGCTTCGCAGCGGAGAAGTAGTGTGTTAAAGAAGTTATGAAAAAGAAAACGAAATATTTTAAAAATAATGTAACATGATTGTTAATGTAATTGTTTTGTCATTGATATGACAATTTACCACATTTTTTACACTGTCTTTGTTTAGCTGGACATTGACTTTTTCCACCGTATGGCTTGTTTCCGCAGTAGGTGAACTTATGAATATGCGTGTATGTGTCAGTCGCTTCATATTCTATTGCTGCCGTCTCAATTGTGTAATGCGTTTTTTGTTCAGCGCTCTTTGGAGCTCTTGCTTTTTGTCTGCGTACTGCGTTCACAGTCAGTTCACGTGACCCGCTAGGAGTACATGCATCGAAGGTTCTCAGCTGTGCTTGTGCTATCTTGTGCGATCTTGCGATGTCCACGGCTTTGTTTAATGTTAGCTCAGACCCGGCACTTAAAAGTTTCTCTAGCACTTTGTTGAGTTTGTGCCAAACACTAGTCTATCCCTGACCATTTCATCTTCGTTTGCATAAGCACAGTCCTTCACCCACGAATATTTAGCGGCAGAATGTCTATTGGATTGCTGCTGACCGACGGCCTTATATGGGCAGGCACTCAATTACGTGGGAGGCGTGATGATGGGGAATGCAACTCCACCTCACATGGTGACCAAACTGCAGGCTATGGTCGTATATATGTACGTAAGTAGGTTCCAGTTATGACCATTACGCGTAGAATTTCGAAATGAAACCTGCTTAACTTTTGTAAGTAAGCTGTAAGGAATAAGCCTGCCAAATTTCAGCCTTCTACCTACACGAGAAGTTGGAGAATTAGTGATGAGTGAGTGAGTGAGTCAGTCAGTCAGTGAGGGCTTTGCCTTTTATTAGTATAGAAGATTTAAACTTGTAAGATAATGAACAGTTAGGCCTGGTTTCAGATCAAGCTTGAGAATAGGGAAAAAAATACACTACCAGGTCAGTTAACTGTTTCCCAGTCATTCTGTAGTTGCTGAACATTTGTTCCAGCTTTAGTGGGGAGGGATAAGGGGACTATCAGGAATATCCCATTTTTTCAACAGGGCTGCAGTTTTGCGTACAGTATTAACAACAAACTATCGTGAGTCCTTACCAATAGTTAATTTCACAGGAAAAGCCCCATTTATAAAATATGCCGTGTTTGAGAAGTAGCCCTTTATACGGAGAAAATTCTCTTCTAGCCAAATTTGCCAATGAAAGATCTGTGAAAATCGTTATCTTGCTATAAGGGTCTGGAAGAGTTTTACTGCTTCTTGCAGTTTGCATAAGCCCCTCTTTAATGCCATAAAAATGCAGCCAAAATATAACATCCCTGGGTGAATTCACAGAAACGTGTATAGGTTTAGGCAGTCTATGGCATCTACCTATCATCAGATCCAGCAATTCAAGGTCTGGCAAGAGTGAACGGAGAAATTTTTGCAAGTATTATGGCAGCTCCATGTTATCTATATCCTCTGGAATCGCTCTCAGTCTAACATTATTCTGTCTGGAGTGATCTTCCAAATCGATAATCTTACCGGACAGCCTGCTTATTGTCTCCTCCATTTCGGTAGAAACCATTACAACTTCATTGAGAGCCTTCACAAACTCAGACATTCTTGTTTCCAAATGTGATGTGCATTCTGCAATATCTGCTATGTCTTGTTTAAGCACTGTAATTGATTTCTAAACATCAGAACAAATTGATTTACTGATCTCTTCCAGAAGTAGAATCATTCTTGTTTCAGTAAAGGGTAGATCACTAGTTTACGCAACTAACTTTTTTCCCTATCTCAGTTGAAACAGAGGATACCAGTGAAAGCGTAGGGGACAGGCTGCGGGTTCTAGAATGGTGTGTAGGCCTACGGAGTTGAACCTCCGGAGGCACCATGTTTGTTTCTGCACGTCAAGCTTTGTGGAGTATCAAAGAAGTTTATAGATTTTTTTCCACCATTTCTTATATGAAGTAATAATTTCAAGTCCAAAATAAATGCTGAAAATGATTATAGGCACGCTCTGAGCCATTATTAATGAGGTCATACAGGAAACCATGCCCCCGTTTGTGTATTGTTTTAAAGATCGTGTTTGTTTTACATAGATGGATTATTCTGGTTTATCTCTTAAGATTAATTGATTAAAAACCCCAGAATTAACTATATTTCTTTTTTTGTGATTTTGTCAGACTGCATGTAAATTTGCTTAGAAGCATGTATTGCAAAGGAATGCTACAATGCAGTATTATACATGCTGAACATTTGTGAATATTTCCCTATATTTAAGCAACTATTTAGCTGAAATGTACAATAAAATATAAAACATGTAAACCAGGAAGCTGTGCATGTTTATATTATACATACATAATAAATCTTCAGACCAACATACTGTATGTCAGTTCTGGGTTGATGGGCTGTGTAGACAGATGTCTGCACTGAGTCTTGTAAGTGACCTGGTACCATTAATTTTACCAGTTAGTTTACGGTGATATTTTTTTTTTTGGTCGGAGGAAAAAAAATCTCATATTGTCTGGTTATGTCCTAATGGGGAAAAAAGAAACTGATTATTAAGCTAAAACTTGCTTTTTTATGAAAAGGTTAGAAAAACTATCTTGTCTTTATTGACAAGATTGTACAGTGTCTTTTTTAATTAATAAAACACTGTTTTCTACAGCAGTAATGTCAAAGTAAAAACAGAGTATGATCTGACTGTAAGGCATACGGTTTTGGAAAAGCACAGCTTATACCAATTGTTTTAATAACAAAGTTGCAAATGCAGTCTCATCTTGATTATATCGTAGCTGAGTCAAGCCCTAAAGGAAACATGGGAATGGGACATTTGCTGCTGAAAACAGAAAGGGGGGTAGGCTACAAATGTTGGTGACAATAAAAATGTCCTCTGTTTTTATAGAAAGGTAACCCCCAACTTGCCCTGACTGATCCCAGTTCTCTGTTACTCAGAAGATCAAAGCAATTCTTCTTTTGAGCACTGTTGCAGAATTGTGTGGGAAAATGCATTCAAACAAGCCTCAATGCAGTGGAGCTTGAGAAAATCATTCTCCTTAGTTGCTTTCAGCACAGAATGAGTCGTCTACATGGGTTATTTAATAAAAAAAAATGACAGATATATGTTTTTCTTTCTTCTAGTTGTTCTTGGAAAAGGAATATTTTGCTAGAATACTGAAAGGATGACAAAATTTTTAACTTTTTATTTTCAGTATAAAAAGGGGAGCCTTACATTATTCCTACATTTTTTTAATTTTCAGTATTAGAGGTCTACAACAGTTATTAAAAAACACAATACTAAATTGTCTTCAAAGGTATACAGCAACTACTTAACTGGGGAAATGTTATTATGGTAAATAAAGCTTATCAGTAGGCTAACTGAAGCCTTGTTAAAACTTAGTTTAGATGTCTTCAGTTACTGTTGAATTTAAAATAAAAAAAGTAAAGACTTAATTTCAGTTGACCATGTGACTTTAACTGAAGCTTCTGTGATTACACAAGGGACTAACTATGCAGACAACTGTAAGAGATTTTAAAAGGAATTATGGATACTGCAAATGCAGTTGTGGTTTAAAAACGTAACTTGACTTTAATCTTTTAGAAAAGTGAGTTTTATTCACTTAAGAAGAAAATATGCAAAATTTAAACTACTCAGATCTCATAAATAATGCAAGACTTTTGAAGAGCTTATTTTATAAATGAATTGTTTCAATACATTTGTTCAGATAATCGACATCATTTGAATGTTTTAAAGTTTTACTCATGCAGTAAATTTTATAACCTGCTGTATGTAGAATCTGTATTTTTTTCTGACTACTTTGAAGCATTTTTTAAGCATAATCTTTCTCCACTGTGGGATGTGTACATCTTTGACATGTTGCAAATAATGTTTGAGGAGTCTCCTCATTCAAGTGGAACCCTTTAGAAAGGGCCTGTGGGTATCATCAACTCTTGTGATAATAAAAGCTTCATAAATGATTTATTAGCCGTGTTTTGCGTGAGATTCCCAGAGAGCCCTTGTTGTTAATGTGTTGGCAGAGGCGGCAGTGGAAGGCTGCATTCTAAGAATGGTGCTGTTCAGTGGGTCACAGTGCTGAATGGGATTTGGGTCATGCTGAGGACACTCAGCCTCTTGGTTTCTGCTGGCAGCTGGCTCCTTGCGTGCGGCAGGCAGTCCGGCAGACGCTCAGTCACACAGACAGCTCCTTTGTTTAGTGCCTAATCTGTGTCGTTTCTAGATTTAGTGAACTTAACAACTAAAAGACTCATGCAGTTGAAATGTGGTACATTATTAATAAGGTGGGATGGTGGAGACTAAACAACAAATTAAATGTATGCATATTCTTCTTATTTCTAACAGAATTTACTTTGAAATATTTAAACCATGTCCCATCTTCAGAACTGTTCTCATTAAAGCTATAAACTCAGCAATAAGAAAAATCATATATTTGATGTCTGCCTGACACACCTGAGAACTGGTTATGACAACTTTATTATCACATAATCTAGAGTTCTTCTGACTTATTTTTGCACAAATATTGAAATTAAACTTGAAGACCTATTTTTTTCTTTCTTGTAATTTAAAATGGGATTGCTACTTTTGAGTATGCATTTTTAATTCCATTCTTATTTAACACAATTCATTGATTGAATTTATATTACACAGATAAAAATATATTGTGTATGTTGTGATGGTGCTCATTGCATAAAGTATTTCATTCATTCTTTTATTTTCAAGACACTTAATATGAAAACTGTTTGAAATCTCGAATTTAAACTTATTTGTTTTTTCGGTGCCTCAGAAAACAGGCTTACACATCACATTAGCTGCTTCACATCAAAGACTATTCTCAATACTAAAATTTATTAAAATCTGTTGCTCTACAGAAATGTCAGAAATTTGGTTGTAACTGAGCAATTCCTTCCAGGAAGGTTTGTCAAGGAATGTTCTATAGAAACTCAGAATTATACAGGACTGCCTGTAGTGAATACCAATCCAACACACTCCCTTATAGTATGTTAAATTTCTGTTTAGGTTTAAATTAGTGCAAAATCAATATGGATTTTTTTTTTTTTAGACTAATAACGATATTGACATGTGGCCAGCAAAGATGACTATTACTAATGGATACTGTAACAATATTGCTGGAGTGTTTAAATATTAGGTTTTCATAGAAAACGTCTAAAATATAAAGAATAAATTTCACTGCCATTAGAGGTTTTATATTTCGCACTCTCATCTGACGATTAATTGAAGTAAAAAATTTTAGGGGATTAATCAATAAGTAAATGAATCAGTGTACACACATATCCTGAGAGATGTGTGCAGTATTATTAAATTAACACTGAAATATTTCTGTATATGTCTTGGTATACAGTAATCCCTCCTCCATCGCGGGGGTTGCGTTCCAGACCCTCCCGCGATAGGTGAAAATCCGCGAAGTAGAAACCATATGTTTGTATGGTTATTTTTATATATTTTAAGCCCTTATAAACTCTCCCGCACTGTTTATAAATATTCCCCGCAGCGTTATACAGCATAATCCCTTTGTATTCTCTTAGATATTAGGTAAGATTCATTGAAATCATGTATATAAACACACACTGTTTATATACAGTAAAACCTAAATATTATTTTAAAGATATTGAGTGTCTCCGATATCACATATGTTACAGCCATTACGATAGACAGGTCACCAGCAATAAATACGTACATTGCAAGAAAAATAGTATACAGTAAATGTATTAATTATTTATGGTTACTCACCAACAATGACACGATGACTTGTCCGATAACAATGAGTTTAATTTTACTGCACAACAAAGGAGAGCGTTACAGCCCTTGTAAAGGAGCCACTTCAGGCGATTGTGTAGCACTGCCGTTGTTCTTCTTCTGGCAGTCTTCAATCCAAATCCACTTACAACTCGTTTTGCACCCTGGTTAAAAGGACGCTGCAGCCGTAGATCTTATATTCCTTTCCTACTTTTTAAATAAAAAGAATCGTAGCCTTCAACAAATCCAAAACGTTTACCTTTTCGGCAATCGTTAACATCTTCTTCTTGCGCTTGGGCACGGCACCTGAAGCAGTAGCAGATTGTTTTGGAGCCATAATGAAGGGCTTGACTATGCACAAAGATAAACACTAAAGAGCACAACTCTTTACACAGCGAAGCACGTTGATGCTGAATGAGCGAGATGAGACTTCCTGGTTAACACTGCATAGCTCCTGCGTGCTCTGATTGGTTAGCTTCTCAGTCAGGAGAACTTAACTGCGTGCTCTGATTGGTTAGCTTCTCAGCCATCCGCCAATAGCGTCCCTTGTATGAAATCAACTGGGCAAACCAACTGAGGAAGCATATACAGGAAGTAAAAAGACACATTGTCCGCAGAACCCGCGAAACAGCGAAAAATCCGCGTTATACATTTAGTTATGCTTTCATATAAAATCCGCGATAGAGTGAAGCCGCGAAAGTCGAAGCGCGATATAGCGAGGGATTACTGTAATATGTACTAAACACTAAACATTATTATTGTTATACAACAAAGAGTGTACAGTGGAACCTTGGATTACGAGTAACTTGGTTTGCGAGTGTTTTGCAAGACGAGCTAACATTTTTAATAAATTCTGACTTGATAAACAAGCGATGTTTTTTAATACGAGTACTACGTATACGCTTTGTCTGCCAAGCGCCACATGATCACAACTGAGCTGATGGTTCTTCTCTCTCTCGCTGCGGGACTGTGGGTAATCGTCTCCCATTCTCCGTCTGAGTCGGCCTGCCTCACTCATATAGTCAACATCTGTACGAATGTACAGTGGTGTGAAAAACTATTTGCCCCCTTCCTGATTTCTTATTCTTTTGCATGTTTGTCACACAAAATGTTTCTGATCATCAAACACATTTAACCATTAGTCAAATATAACACAAGTAAACACAAAATGCAGTTTTTAAATGATGGTTTTTATTATTAAGGGAGAAAAAAAAATCCAAACCTACATGGCCCTGTGTGAAAAAATAATTGCCCCCTGAACCTAATAACTGGTTGGGCCACCCTTAGCAGCAAAAACTGGAATCAAGTGTTTGCGATAACTTGCAATGAGTCTTTTACAGTGCTCTGGAGGAATTTTGGCCCACTCATCTTTGCAGAATTGTTGTAATTCAGCTTTATTTGAGGGTTTTCTAGCATGAACCGCCTTTTTAAGGTCATGCCATAGCATCTCAATTGGATTCAGGTCAGGACTTTGACTAGGCCACTCCAAAGTCTTCATTTTGTTTTTCTTCAGCCATTCAGAGGTGGATTTGCTGGTGTGTTTTGGGTCATTGTCCTGTTGCAGCACCCAAGATCGCTTCAGCTTGAGTTGACAAACAGATGGCCGGACATTCTCCTTCAGGATTTTTTGGTAGACAGTAGAATTCATGGTTCCATCTATCACAGCAAGCCTTCCAGGTCCTGAAGCAGCAAAACAACCCCAGACCATCACACTACCACCACCATATTTTACTGTTGGTATGATGTTCTTTTTCTGAAATGCTGTGTTCCTTTTACGCCAGATGTAACGGGACATTTGCCTTCCAAAAAGTTCAACTTTTGTCTCATCAGTCCACAAGGTATTTTCCCAAAAGTCTTGGCAATCATTGAGATGTTTCTTAGCAAAATTGAGACGAGCCCTAATGTTCTTTTTGCTTAACAGTGGTTTGCGTCTTGGAAATCTGCCATGCAGGCTGTTTTTGCCCAGTCTCTTTCTTATGGTGGAGTCGTGAACACTGACCTTAATTGAGGCAAGTGAGGCCTGCAGTTCTTTAGACGTTGTCCTGGGGTCTTTTGTGACCTCTCGGATGAGTCGTCTCTGCGCTCTTGGGGTAATTTTGGTCGGCGGGCCACTCCTAGGAAGGTTCACCACTGTTCCATGTTTTTGCCATTTGTGGATAATGGCTCTCACTGTGGTTCGCTGGAGTCCCAAAGCTTTAGAAATGGCTTTATAACCTTTACCAGACTGATGGATCTCAATTACTTCTGTTCTCATTTGTTCCTGAATTTCTTTGGATCTTGGCATGATGTCTAGCTTTTGAGGTGCTTTTGGTCTACTTCTCTGTGTCAGGCAGCTCCTATTTAAGTGATTTTTTGATTGAAACAGGTGTGGCAGTAATCAGGCCTGGGGGTGGCTACGGAAATTGAACTCAAGTGTGATACACCACAGTTAGGTTATTTTTTAACAAGGGGGCAATTACTTTTTCACACAGGGCCATGTAGGTTTGGATTTTTTTTTCTCCCTAAATAATAAAAACCATCATTTAAAAACTGCATTTTGTGTTTACTTGTGTTATATTTGACTAATGGTTACATGTGTTTGATGATCAGAAACATTTTGTGTGACAAACATGCAAAAGAATAAGAAATCAGGAAGGGGGCAAATAGTTTTTCACACCACTGTATACTGTTTACTATAGCATGGTGACCACGTGTGTGTATCGTAACGTGCGAGTCCCTGTCTTGCACTCCAAAACACAAAGCTGAGTCTCAGAAATTTAGCGACACAAGCTTTATTCAGCTTGAAATAGGAACAGCACAGTTTTTTATTGTAGCGGAATCTGCCACTAACTATACACAGACACAGCAATCAGGCAGGGTCGGGGCCAAGTAATACTGTGCCCTGTGCATTTATAATGTTCCTGTATTACCCATCAACGGCAGGCGCTTATAGCATGCCCGCAATCATTTCGGATTTGCTTTTATGGCGAACTGCTACAGCACTTGGAGCCTGCGGTTGCTTCGGGACGCTCTTCCGCCTGTCGTCCCATTGGGTGGAATCCCAAAAGTGTTTAGAAACTCACTCACACCAGCCATGATTCTTTTCAAAGGTAAAGTGCAGGTTAATTTGTTTTATGTATTTTTTCTTTATATTTTGTATTAATCATTTTTATATGAATAGTTTTTGGTTGTGGAACGAATCATCTCCATTATTTCTTATGGGGAAATTCGCTTTGATACACATATCCGGAACGAAATATGCTCGCAAACCGAGGTTCCACTGTACTTGCCATAGGCTTATCCAGCTTTATCTAGTCTTAACGTCAGTTAGCTTTTAAAAGATTTATTAGTTTGATTTGTAAATCTTGCGACTGCTAAAATGGTACCTGTGTATTATACTTTATACGGGTGTTAGAATGTTTAAATTTGCAAATTTCCCAGACTCCTACTTGTTACAAGACAGGCTCTAACCTCTCATACATTAGCAGATTCTGAAGTCAAATGCAAAAGAGAAGGGAGAAAAATAAACCAAGAAGTAGTAGCATTTGAATGCATTGTACTAATAAAAACAACATAAGGACACATAAGTTTTATTGACATTTAACAATGTTACTTACCTTAAATAAGAAGCAGTTTAGGAGCCAACAGATATGGCTTTTGCTCAAGATGCAAGTCAAATGAATTTATTCACTGAAAAATGTATGAAAACCCATCGAGCCCATGCTTTATTATTTTTTTTTAATCTTCTGCAGTTGTCTGCTTGTATAAATTTTATAACACTATAACCAGAGAAGTCAAAAAGTGTGAACCCTGTGTAAAAGTAAATATCTGCTTTTATGTTACACTTTGTGCATAATATATAGAGAGTCATTTGACAACTACTAATAAATTCACACACAGCAAAGCATTTTTGGAAGGCTTCTTGTAAGACAAAGACTCAGGATGTCACACAGGGCTCGATCAACTGAGTTGAACACTTTACGAAAATCAACAAAGGCTGCAAAGAAACTATGGCAATATTCTCGTTTGCGCACCAAGAGAACCCTCAGTGCTAGGATGAAGTCGCTCGTAGACTTCTTGGGCGTAAAACCAGACTGCTCCGGTCACTGGTAGGTGATCAAGTGATTACAGATTCTATTGAGGATGACCCTAGCAAGGACCTTACCCGGCACTGAGAGTAGTGTTATCCTTGATCAGAGGAGTGTCACCTCGCAGGCACTCGCCAACCACCAAGCGAAGTGCCAAATAAAATATCTCCATCATCACCAAGACATCACTTACCGCAGTCAAACCATACACTGAGACAACAGACAAGGCACTCAGAGAGTGCAGTAATCTGAGTCTCATAATAATATCGGAAGAAGCCAATCTGCTACAGCAACAGCGACTCCCTGAGTATGACAGCCATTAGAGCGACCAGACCAATAAAATACAGAAAAACATGAAATACAGCAGTTTAACAGGAAAATGTGACTTTCATTCTAACAGTAAGTAAATTAATGATTTTATGTTCTCTGCAAAAATATGCCTAATTGCCTAAAAAAAGGTAGAAGAGGTTCGTCCTGACACTAGGACAAGTTTGTGAGGTGGCCACCTGCACGCCTTTTTTTCTTTCTTAAGACTGTCCATACGTTTTGGCTTGCCAATTTCAGGGGGTGAGGTTTGTGACTTTTGTTTACTTTCAGGATAGTGCCATCATCCATCTTCCCTCAGTCCATCCAAATCGGATTGTCCTCTTCACATGTTTCTCCTTTCTTCATGGACAATAAACTGTAGTGTTGGTCTGGACTTGTGTGAATACACATCCATCTTAAGTGTATTGTTTATGTTTATGTATACATATAGGTACTTTACCTGATTGGGTTAAGGGGAGGGCGGGGAGTTTAAGTCTTACTGTGGGTATTGTTTATATTTACGTATATCAATGTGCCTCATCTGGACAGGGGCGTCTTTTGTTCCTTATGGTCATATTGAGAGTTCTGTACATATTTATGTATATATATTTAGGGGTGGTTGGAGCAAGTTTCCATGTATGTGCACTGGGAATTTACTTGTGAAACAGCTAAAGAGGACTTTCATTTAATTAGAACTGTGGTGTTAAGTAACCATCTATTATTGTTTAGTCGAAATATACCTATGTAGGTAATTTGTTCTCTTAGGTTGCTCCATAACTGTTTTTTTCCTTTGGGAGGTGCAGTGGCAGAACAACCACGTCCAATGTGCTGACAAGAGGCTTACAAGTTTATCATCGATGCAGCTTTGCCCTCTGAGCTTAGGGTAAGCGTTACAACAATGTATGTGTCTTTCAAAGCACTGTTGCTTTGCAAATCAATGAACTGCAGCTAAAGGGAGGACAGTGCTGAATTGACAGTTACGTGAGAAGGATTTTCAAAAAGGTTAATGACATCTGCAAGTTCAATAAAATGCTGAAATCTCTGAGCAAACTACTCCTGCAATAATTCAATTTTTTGGACAACTAAGTCTTTTGGGAGTTATGTATCTAATGTGCTTTTTTAAATTCTGCACAGACTGGAAAATTATCCAGTTTTCCCTCTGATATCTGTTTACTGAACAACTGCAGAAGCATTTCAAATGCTTTGACACTACTATAAAAATTATAAACAAATTTTCACTTTCCCTTTAGTCTGGAATTTAACTCATTGATGTGCTGGGTAAGATTGGTGAGAAACTCCAACTTCCAAAGGTATTCAGAATCAGACATCTGTTTGACAGGATTTCTTTTTTCTGTCATGAATGTGCCGATTCATAATTCAAAATAATCTCCTCAGTACTCTGCCTCTGTTAAAACACCTCACTTCAGTATGACACAGCAAGTCACTGTGCTGTACATTAGTTTCAACCAACAAATTCTGAAATGGTCAGTAATTTACAACATGTGAGCAAAAGAAATTTACAATAGATGGGACAACTGTCATTATGTCTTCAAAACCGGGAGCTTTTCCACAGAGAGTTTGCAGATGAATAACACCAAATGGTATCAGAATACTCATTGATGTGACATAATTATTTCTTATCACCATTAACTCAGCTTTCTTTTCTGCCATGTTCTCTGTGTCATTGGGTGTAACATTTTAAGTTCTACCATTTCAAATCAAACAGCTCAAGTGTTTTACACACACACATGGGAAACGTTCTTCTCCAGTTACATTTCCTTTCAAACTATGATAGGTAACTAGTTCCTCAGTGACTGAATCATCTATACCCCATAAAAACACCAGCAAATTGTGCCTTGTCCACTACATCAGTACTCTCATCAAGGGCAATACAATTTGCTTTTGAGCTGTTGCAAGAGATTATCTGCAATTTCTTTCACTTGTTCTTGCTGACAAACTCACTGACTGGTACACGTCCCATTTCTCTAGGCACACCTCCTCCACAATCTCTTGTATACACTTTGTAATAAACTTACCTCCAGTGAGGGGCTTATTTGACACAACAGTTCAGTTGTGCTACTTGGTAGCCAGCTCTGACTGCCGCCACATTTTCTTCATATTTTCTTCTAAACTGGGCTTGCCCTCCACCTGTCTCCATGTATTGCCTCATGTTTCATCTCATAATGCATTCTGATGTTGTATTGTTTAACTACTGCAACAGTTTCTTAGCAAACCAGACAATTACTTTTCTTTACAGGGGACACAAAAAAGTGTTCTTCTGACCATTTTTCTTGGTATTTCTGACCCCTCATATTGATCTTTTTTTTTCTTTGACAAGATGCAAATCTAGTGGTGTGCACTAGGCCTATATTATCAACACAAATCTATATATATAATTCACTAAGGGCACACAAGACAGTGAGCGCAAGACAGTGAGTGCAAGCAAGACAGAGAGCCACGCCCGCCAACTCACTAAGCCCCGCCCGCCAACTCTAAGACCATGAGATACGCTCAACAGAGCCCCGCCCACCAACACTAACTAAGGGCAAGCAAGACAGAGAGCGCACGCAAGACAGAGCCACACCCGCCAACTCAGAGCCCCGCCCACCAACTCTAAGACCATGGGATAGGCACGACAGAGTCCTGCCCACCATCTCTAATCCTACTTCTGCGTCCACCGTCACTCTCGATCAAACAGCAATAATTAGCAAACAAACAAAGATAACTGGCAGTAACAGTGCAAAATTCACAATTGGTATGCCAGTTTGAAAAGATAAGTTTTGAAGGTAGTTTTAAAATGTGTTATTGAATCGAGCTGATGTATATGAGAGATAAGAGAATTCCCGAGTTGAGGAGCACTATGAGAGTCGCTCGAGCTCCCATAGCACAGAGTTTGATGTGTGGTAAACAAAGTACAGCTGCAGATGAGAATCAGAGTGAGCGAGACGAGTGTCAGTCTGTAGGAGATCAGTGAGGTTGTGGAGAGCTTTAAATGTTAAGATCGGTATTTAGTATTGTATTCTGTAGTTAACAGGGAGCCAGTGAAGTTGAAAGAGAATAGGTGTAGTATGTTCAGTGGATTTAGAACAGCAGGTTATTATCCTGGCAGCAGAATTTTGAATAAATTGTAAGCGATGGATACGTTTTTGTGGGATGACAGATAGAATACCATTACAGTAATCTATACGTGAGGTGACTCGGGCATTAACCAATACTTTAGTACTGTGTTGCGTAAGAACAGGACGAAGTCTAGAAATGTTTTGGAGAAGGAAGAAAGCAGTCCGAGAAATGTTACTTATACGGGAGGATTTAATAATAATAATTATTATTTAATAATTGCCATTATTAGTGTATAAATGGATATAAATAATTGCATGTAAACGATTTGCCAAAATCTGTTGTATGTAAACGATACTGTTTAAAACGTTATTGTTTTCTCATCAGAAAACCCGGCTTCCACGTCTACCTGTATTAGTTTAAATGGCGCATTTACCACTCGCAATAGGGCGGACGCGCTGACTTATGTCGACTGGGCAACACAGTGAATGCGGCGTCTATCTTTATATGTCTATGTTTTCCGTAGCCTGCTACAGGAAGGTACTCTCTCGACCATTGGCATTGGTTTCGCACCTTGCTATTTTCGTTATACTGCGACAGTGGTTTCCTAAGCCTTTGTTATACTGAATTCCTTTCTCACCGCTTTCCGATTCCAATTCTTACATCGCAGTATGCTACGGCGGGCTTTGGCTAGTAAGCTATATTTGCTAGCTAGGTGAGCACTTCATCGTAAGGGGGCACTCAAGCATAACTTGTATTTTGCAGTGATAATGACAACAAATGAACGCAGCAATGAAGGTGAAGTAAATTGCAGAAGGTGATGTTGCATTGTTGTAGGGAAAGGCAAGGAATAAATGGCATAAGCACAGGTCAATAATTTTTTTCTAGGCTATAGTTTGCCGGCCCCTGGTTGAGAATAGACCATTCAGCACAACAAAGCTCGCCAGTCCTATCCACTTAATTCTTCTAAAATAACATCCAAGTCTAGTTTTGAAAGTCCCTGAAGTTCTACTGTCTACTGCACTACTTGGCAACTTATTCCATGTATCTACAATCCTCTGTATAAAGAAAAACTTCCTAATGTTTGTGCAAAATGTACCCTTAACAAGTTTCAAACTGTGCCCTGGTGTTCCAGATGAACTCATTTTAAAATAACAGTCTTGATCTACTATACTAATTTGCTTCATAAATTTAAACAATTCAATCATGTCTAGTCTTAATATTTTTTTGCTTAAGCTGAAATGACTCAGCTCTTTTAATCTTTCCTCCTAACTAATCCCCTGTAGCCCTGGAATTAGCCTAGCTGTTCTTCTCTGGTAGCTTAAAGCATAAGCATAACCTCCTTGGAGCTGTATCATACACAGCATGCTATATAACCTAATATTCTGTTATCCTCCTTAATGGCTTCTGAACACTACCTGGCAGTTGCTCTTGTCGAGTCCACTACAACTCCAAAAACCTTCCATACCTACATTTTTTTTAAATTCTACTTAGTCTAATTGAGGGGCCTATTCTAGTAAAAATTGATGTACAACAACAGTCAAGTATTAATGGGAGCAAAAGTGGAACTATTTCCATCACAAAACAACAATTAAAAGTTTTGAGTCAACATACTCTTCAGTTTGGTTTACAGGAGAAAAAAAAATATTATGGTACCCAGACAAACACAGAGATGGCATAAAATACACTGACAGCAACTAGGCAAAGATTCAAACTCAGTCTTCTTGATGTTAGGTGCAATAGCCAGGTGAATTTGTTAATTCACTCTATTAGAGCTATTTTGTTTCCTATCACATCACTTTGATTTGCAACATAATATATTCCAGTTAAGTAGAAGCAAATTAGTTAAGCAGAGCTGACCTGGCCATGCAGGCTCAACATTGGTGGTAATTAGTCAAATTTTAACTTTTTTTTTCAGGTTAATACTAAGGTCTAATATTACTTAACATTGTGCCCTGATTTTGGAAAATTTTAAGGTTGCAAAAACTATTTAAGCAACTCACAACCAACAACAGCTTAGATAGCTATATACAGTAGCCACAGATTTCCATTACATACTAAATTGTTTTTAGTATGCACAGACATCGAATAACACCCTTACATTTGTGTATTTATTCCCCTCCACCCTTCTTTTTTCCAAGGGATAACAGTTCAAAACACAGTACAGTTAACCTCATTATAAGAAACTGGGGCTTGAATTTTGGAGTAGGCACTGGTAATCATACTTTATTTAAAATCCTAAATTTCAACTTAATAAATCAGGGAACTTTTGATTTGGATTTTATTAATTTATTCTCATAGTATATCTTATCCCCATGATTTTATTCATTTTTTCAAACGTGAAGTTGAGGTTTTCTTCATTTTCAGTTAAGATAATATCAACCGCAAATTCTTTAATCGTGCACGATTACTCCCACTTTTACTTTTCACTAACTTCTTTCAAAGCTTCTTCTATACACACAATGAACACAACGGGTGATAGTGTGCACCCTTGTCTAACCCCTTTTCTTACTTGTTGCTTCCCTCCATATAAAACAGCTCTCTCATTTCTATATAGATACCATATCAGTGAACACTCTCTATAGCACCTGTTTTCAGAACCTCAAACACTTTGTCCCACCTAACATTGTCAAAGGCCTTTTCTATATCTATAAATTCTATGTATGCTCTCATATACCACTCCATCCTTTGCTCTATGATCATTCTTAGGGCTCGTTTATACTTCACGCTCAGAACACGTACGCGCCCGCATCATGGCTGCCACGTATTCCCAGCGTTCATTTGATTCGTCCTCTGAGCAGGTCCTCAGAAATTAACGTGACACATGCACGAATTGCAGTACCATCAGAAGGTCGAGGGGCACAGTGTGCTAAAAGTTGGAATGTGACATCAGAGTCTCTGGTTACTGTGACAGAAAGCCGCTTTGCGGATCCTACGAGATCGGTGTGCGCACTTAGATGTTTGATTATAATTATTTGATGAATGGTTCGATGTGGTGAAGCAAAATGCTGACATACAGATACATTCGTGGTGCTTTTATATTCAAGCATCGCATATTCCCGATTGTAATGACACGTTACATTTTAGAAGTCTCACATACCGTCTTCTGTACCGTCCGGACAGCAGCGGCAAACAGCAATAGATCACCACACTGAGCACATTAAATGTATGATATTCCAACTCTTTCCACATTTAGAATCGTTAGATTTATACTTGATATCACTTTCATAACAACATGCATTAAAGAATATGTTACATTTTACAGATAAATCTGTAATTTCGTTTAAATAATGAATACTGTTAATAATTACATACATGGGAGTGACACGGTGGCGAAGCGTCAGCGCTGCTGTCTTGCAGGGAGTCACGTCGCTGATATTCCCTGCCTGGAGTTTACATGTTTTCCTGCTGGATTTACTCAGTGTGTTCCGGTTTCCTTCCAAAGATATGCGGATTTGGTTACACTAAAATGACGCTAGTGCATGTGAGTGCTTGTATTCACCTTGCGATGATTTTATCATCTTTATCTAGTATATTGCCATTTTTACTCATTATTGCCCTACTTTTACTTCTGTGGTTCCCACAAATAGCTTTACTAGTTTATAATCATTTTCCCCCTTTCAGATTTTCAGCTTCAATGCATAGTTCTTCAAAATACTTCTCTCTTGCTATCCTTGCCTCACTGTTTATCCTGTTCCTCTGGATTCTATATTGCTTTTCATCTTCCTCCTTTTTTGAGCCATTTAGTTTTTTCTATCCTTATTTCCAGCAGATCATCAGTAATCCATTCTTTTCATTTTTCCTTCCTTTCCTTGCCCAGTACTTCCTGTATTGCTATTAGGCTATTACAACAACAACAACAACATTTATTTATATAGCACGTTTTCATACAAAAAAATGTAGCTCAAAGTGCTTTACAAAATGAAGAATAGAAAAATAGAAGACACAATAAAAAATAAACATGTCAATTTTAATTAACATAGAATAAGTAAGTTCCGATGGCCAGGGTGGACAGAAAAAACAAAAAAACAAAAAAAAAAAAAACTACAGAGGCTGGAGAAAAAAAATAAAATCTGTAGGGATTCCAGACCAAGAGACCGCCCAGTCCCTTCTGGGCAATCTACCTAAGACCTAAGACTACCTATTAGTCTTTATTGATGACCATATTTCTTGCATTTTATTACTTCCAATTAGATCTCACTTCCCATGGGCTCACCACCTATGGGAGGGGCCAAGGAGGTTGGGTGCAGTGTGAGTTGGGTGGTGGTTGAAGGCGGGGACCTTGGCGGTCCGATCCTTGGCTACAGAAGCTGGCCCTTGAGACGTGGAATGTAACCTCTCTGAAGGGGAAGGAGCCTGAGCTGGTGCGCGAGGTCAAGAGGTTCCAGCTAGATATAGTCGGGCTCACCTCAACACACAGCTTGGACTCTGTAACCAATCTCCTTGAGAGGGGCTAGACTCGCTACCACTCTGGAGTTGCCCCCAGTAAGAGGCGCCGAGCGGGTGTGGGAATACTTATTGCCCCCCGACTTGGAGCCTGTTCATTAGGGTTTACCTCGGTGGACGAGAGGATAGCCTCCCTCTGCCTTTGGATGGGAGGATGGGTACTAACTGTTGTTTATGCGTATGCACCGAACAGCAGTTTGGAGTACCCAGCCTTTTTGGAGTCCCTGGAGGAGGTGCTAGAGGGCATACCTTCTGGGGACTCCCTCGTACTGCTGGGAGACTTCAATACTCACGTGGTCAATGACAGCGAGACCTGGAAGGGCGTGATTGGGAGGAATGGCCCCCCGATCTGAACCCAAGTGGTGTTTTGTTATTGGACTTCTATGCTCGTCACAGATTGTCCATAACGAACACCATGTTCAAGCACAGAGGTGTTCATATGTGCACTTAGCACCAGGACACCTTAGGCGTCAGTTCGATGAACGACTTTGTGGTCATGTCATCGGACCTGCGGCCACATGTCTTGGACACTCAGGTGAAGAGAGGGGCGGAGCTGTCAACCGATCACCACCTGGTGGTGAGCAGGCTTCGATGGTGGGAGAGGATGCCGGTCAGGCCTGGCAGGCCCAAATGTGTTGTGAGGGTCTGCTGGGAACGTCTGGCAGAGTCCCCTGTCAGAAGTAGCTTCAACTCCCACCTCCGGCAGAACTTCGAGCACATCCCGAGGGAGGTGGGGGACATTGAGTCCGAATGGGCCATGTTCCGTGCCTCTATTGTTGAGGCAGCTGACCGGAGCTGTGGCCGTAAGGTGGTCGGTGCCTGTCGTGGCGGCAATCCCTGAACCCGTTGGTGGACACCGACAGTGAGGGATGCTGTCAAGCTGAAGGAGTCCTACAGGACCCTTTTTTCCTGTGGGACTCTGGAGGCAGCTGATAGGTACCGGCAGGCCAAGTGGAAAGCGGCTTCAGTGGTTGCTGAGGCAAAAACTCGGGTGTGGGAGGAGTTTGGGAAGGCCATGGAGAATGACTTTCAGACGGCTTCAAGGAGTTTCTGGTCCACCATCCAGCGTCTCAGGAGGGGGTGGCAGTGCAGTGTCAACACTGTATATGGTGGGGGTGGTGCGCGGCTGACCTCGACTTGGGACGTTGTGGGTTGGTGTGGGGAGTACTTCGAAGACCTTCCAATGAGGAAGCAGAACCTGGGGACTTGGAGGCGGGTCCTGGAGAGGAGGGTCCGTCAGATAGTCGAACCTCGGATTCAGGAGGAACAGTGCGGTTTTTGTCCTGGTTGTGGAACAGAGGACCAGCTCTACACCCTTAGCAGGGTGCATGGGTGTTTGCCCAACCAGTCTACATGTGTATTGTGGACTTGGAAAAGGCTTTCGACCGTGTCTCTTGGGGAATCCTGTTGGGGGTGCTCCGCGAATATGGGGTACCGGACCCACTGATAAGGGCTGTTCGGTCCCTGTACAACCGGTGTCAGAGCTTGGTCCACATTGCAGGCAGTAAGTCGAATCCATTTCCAGTAAGAGTTGGACTCCGCCAGGGCTGCCATTTGTCACCGATTCTGTTTCTAACTTTTATGGACAGAATATCTAGGCGCAGCTAGGGCATTGAGGGGGTCCGGTTTGGTGGACTCAGGATTGGGACTCAGGACAGGGGTGTTTGGGCTTTCCCTTAAAGATAGGGTGAAAAGCTCAGTCATCCGGGAGGGGCTCAAAGTAGAGTCGCTACTCCTCTGCACTGAGAGGAGTTATATGAGGTGGCTCGGCATCTGATCAGAATGCTTCCTGGATGCCTCCCTGATGAGGTGTTCCGTGCACTTCTAACCTGGGAGGAGGCCCCGGGGAAGACCCGGGACACGCTGGAGGGACTGTGTCTCCCGGCTGGCCTAGGAACGCCTCAGGATTCCTCCGGAAAAGCTAGAAGAAGTGGCGAGAAAGAGGGAAATATGGGCATCTCTGCTCAAGCTGCTGCCCCCGCGACGTGATCTCAGATAATCAGAAGAGGATGGATGGATGGATTAGATCTCTATTCTCATCTGTTGCCTGTTTATACGATTCTAATGCATTATCATCTTTTAGTTTTACTAAGTTCCACTTGATACTGCTTCGCTTTCTTAGTTTTTTGAACTTCAACTCACTTTTCATCATAACATTATGGTCACTCTCTGTATCTCCACCTAGGTAGCTCCTACTATCTTTAACCTAGTTCTTAAATCTCTTTTTCACAATTATATCAATAGATATCAGAAATATTATATCTCCAGGCATTTTATAGGTACTGTATATCTTCTTCTGGGATGATAGTTAAAAAATGAGTCTGTAATACAGAGTTTATTACTTTGGCAGAATTAGCAAAGTTATCATACCTCTCATTGCTTATACCTAATCCAAAAGTATACTGCCATCTTAAATGAAAATGAAGAAAATCTCAAATACATGTTGGAAAGAAATTAATGAAATTATGGGGATATGATATGAGAATAAATAATTCCAATACAAAGGTAATGGTAAGTAACAAGGACGAACCAGCAGATTGATGATGGTAATGAAGGTCTTGAACAAGTAGATTTATTTATCTGGGATTATGAGGGATGGGCGAAGTAAAGTTAAAGTAATAAGCAGAATTAAACAAGCAAAAAAAATCACTTTTAACAAAAATATAAAGTTCTTGGTGTCTCAAAATAACAATCTTCAAATCAGAAGACTAAAAGTCTTCATCTGCAGTGTAGTTTTATATGGCTGTGAAACATAGACCTTAGGAGATAAAGAGGAAAAGAGACTAAATTCATTTAAACTACATCGGCATATGTTGAAAATTAAATGGTCTGATCAAATACCTAATGAAGAAATTCTCCTAAAAGTAAGTGAAAGGCACATTTTATGGGAAACTATAATTCAAAAACAACTGCAACTTATGTGACACCTATTAAGACATGAAGGACTCCTGAAATTGATAATGGAAGGACAGGTGAAACAAAAGAGAGGTAGAGGAAGACCACGTTTGCAATATTTTGAACAAATAATGAAAGACGTAGGGCCCCAAGATTTCTGCGATGCGGAAAACACAGACAGAATCACGGAATTAACACTTAAAAACGGATTTTAGATTTAAAAAACTGAAATGTGCGAAATTTAGAGACTGAAGGGGTGACTGTTACAAAACTTCTCAATAAATTAAACGATTAAATAATATGTATTTCTACCATTCAGATACTATTTTCTAGTTTGATTTTTTTTTTTTTTTAAGCGAACTCTAATTCTTCATAGAAATCCAGTTGCACCTCTATGTGTTTATGTGCGTGTTTCCTGTATGTTTTCTTGTTAAAGGCATGCGGATCAGCTCGCTGCATGAGACAGAAATGTCGAAGCGAGCAGTATTAGATACCCTAACTACACTGAAAAAACTAAGATACAATTTTAACTGCAAAATTGAGGGCACAACAATACCCCGGTGACTTTTACAAACCTGGACAACTTTTCTGCAAGTTCTGCCAGCATACCATAGACTGGACATGAAAAGATACGTGCAATGACCATGTCACATCTAAAACCCATCTCAAAAACAAGGAGAAATTAAGATTAAAAAGTGTTCCCCTTCAAGTAACAACAAAATCGTCAGATGCAAGACGCCAGTTTGTGTCCATGTGAGTTAGACATACCACTCGAAAAAATACCAAAAGTGCGTCCTCTGTTTATTAAGCATTATAAACAAGGAGGCACACTGCCAGAAAATGAGCAATCTTCGCCAAACTAATTTGCCCCGTATCTCTGAACAACATATGGACGCCGTTCTTTGAAAGATTTGTGGCAAGAAAATACACGTTGTGGCTGGATGAAACCACTGATAGCCGAGTCCACATAGTTCTCATCGTAATGATTGGTGAGTAAACATTTGGCTGTATGGTAACTCTTTTATGTAGGCAGTTCTAATTGTATGTGGTTAAATTGAATCATTTAACCGATTAACAGTCTTTCGCATAGAAAAATGTTATTAGTGAATGGCACTGGTTGTTAACAGGTTCCCTTTTAAAAATTAACAACGTTTCAGGATTTAATAAATGTTTTGCCTCGCAGTGACAAGGCACGCAAGGTCCACATTTGACTCTTCCATTATAAACTCAGCACCTACAAACCAGGGCAAAAGAGTAGGCTTTTCCTCAGATGCAACGAGCCCTTAAAAGCGAGTCACTCTTTCTTTTTTTAAAAGCACTTACAATTCTGGTGGGCACTCACTGTCCTACTGCAGTCTCAGCATACAGCATCATGGAGGATCTGGGCTCCTACCTAATGAATGGAACTGCAAAATAAGATTCAGTTGTGCTAGTGTGCCGTTTCATTAAAAGGAATGTAAAGTGCTATTTCATTATTGTTTGTTTTGTTGTAGCTATTACTACTTTCTTACAAAAAAAAAAATTTAAATCATGGAAAAATAAAATGGTGAAAACCAAAAATCAAAAAACAAAAATAAAACGGAATTTGTGAAAAAATAAAACAGATTCCATAGGACCCTAAAGATGTAGGATACAGACACTACCAAGGAATGAAAGTGAAGGTGGAAAAATGAGAGGAGTAGAGAGATGCGGCAAACCAATAGCTGGATTGAGCACTAAAGAAGAAGAAAGCAGGAAAACACCGCTGCCTTTTCAAGACCCAAAAAGGCCTATAATCAGTTTTATCCAATTATATTGTGAGTCCTGAAATAAAAATATTCAATCTGAGTGTCTGAGTCTAATGATTTGATGAATAAGCTGGGAGGCACTACTATTTAACTGTCGTGGCTCACTTTTGAATGATGGATCTACAAATGGTGGCAACATGAGCAGGTGCCTAATTACAACACCATATACTACAGTATATAGCCTAACAAAGAAAGAGAGTCATTGCATATATCCTTTGAGCATAATGGGTAAGGCAGCTGTTGTCCAATCACACATTTTCTGACCAGCTTATTCATGTCAAGTTTGTGGGGAGCCAGTACCTCTCCAAGCAACACTGGGCAAAAAGCAGGGATCAACCTTAGATGGAGCAACACTCCACTACAGAGCACATTTGTGCAAACACCCATATTTAGTCATATAAAGACAATTTAGTGCCATCAAAGAGCCTAACCTGTCACTGGAATTTGGCAAGAAAACTAAAACATCTCCAGGAAAACTTACCCATAGAGGAAGAAAGAGAAACCACCCCTCAGACAGTGCCAGTTACAGCTGTAAAACACACAAATCAAGACAAGGTTAAAACCCAAGAGAATATCTTTATAACTTGGGGTCTCCAAAATGGTAACAAAATGAGTTGCTCTATATTTTCATTCCAGAACAAAACTTTATGAGTCAATGTTTACAAACTTTTAGATTGGCCATATACAGGAAGTCCTGAGGCTCTACTAAATAATTTTTGACAGTCAGGAAAGACTGCTGTAATAACACAATAGTGCACACAATTATAGCAATAATATGCTAGTGGCAGTTCAGAACAGATGGAACTGAAGTTTTGTGGGATTGCAAAATAGCAAACTCTATTGTTAAACACAAATACGTGAACAGTACATTTCTTGCCCTTTTTCAAGTTTATGAAGACAAAGAATTGTACATACATAAAACAACTAAATGTGATAAAACACAGTGAAAGCACATATTAACACTGTAAGAACTGACCGGGATACAATCTCTAACCACTAATAACATCACTTAAGCTAAGGGTCTATCCATGTGAAACCAACAAATGTCTTCCTACTAACCATTTTTAAATTGCTTCTTACTTGACGGATTGATTGATTATACACAATAAATACTGTGTATAATTTTAGGCTTGTATGTTCATTGGTTTCTGAGATACAGAAGCTTTAAAAAGGAGTGGCCCCAACTTTACTAAAAAAAACGTAATACTAAAAAAAATTACAATGTTCCCTAAGTCAATGTTTAAATTGTTAACGTTAGGTGCTTGAAATTTTTAGTAGGTTATTTGCATTTACTTCAGTAAATATAATTTGGTTCAAGGTACCACAAAAACTGAACTAATGAAGCATCAGAGAAAAGGGTTATCAAGAAGTTGCACTGAAGAACAAAAATAACCCGACTTACTATGTACACCACTTCAGGTCTATAACCCAGCTCTGAACTGTGTTGATTGCACTGCTACTGTTTTAAACCTACATTTTCTAGGATAGATTCAAAATTCAGTATTTCCCAATGAAAACCAAAAACACAGTAAGTTCCCTCAATTAAGTAAACAAAACAGCAGAAACCAACAAACTCGAGAACTTTAGTATAAAGGTTCAGAAAAAACATATGAAAAAAGCAAGGTAAACAAGTAAACAATTTACAAGAAAGACTACTTGACATGTTCCACATTAATTAGCACAAACAAGAATTTCTTTGGAAACATTACAATAATGGCAATATAAAACAATAATAGTCGTACCACAGTCTAGATTCAATTCTTTTTACTATCATAGTGAAACTGAAATATGACATAATAATAATAATAATACATTTTATTTATATAGTGCCTTTCCCATGCTCAAGTTCACATATCATTGCCTACTGATGATTTTATTTTCATTTTGAGTCAGTACTGCTTGTTTAAATGAAATGAGCTACATTTCACAATTGTCATGGATAGTTCACGAATATTAAATGTTAATTGCATTTTGCATTAGCATTTACAGTATAAACACTGTTGTGAGGAAACAAGCAATCCAGTAGGAGAGCATGTGATGCCTCATACCCTTCTCATGCCTTACAACGATTGAACCAGAAAGTCAGGATAAACCAAAGTGACTATAAGACACACAGACAAATTGTTAAAAAAAAATACAGTTCTTAATTAAAAAGAGGTGATATGATAGTGTGTCCAAAAAGTAGTGAAAAGAAATCCACAAGTCCATCAACTCACATATCTGATATGCTTGAATAAAGATAAAAAAATAAAAGTTTGAAAACAGAGAGAAAAAAAAAAAACACAATAATTCCTGTCGTTTTCCCTCCATTCATATTCAAACCTTTCAAAGGGAAAGGTTAGAATGAAAACCCGCACCCACTGCTGTCATGCAGGAACAGAGCTTGAGACAATTGCTCTAGGGCAGTGCTTCCCAAACTCGGTCCTGGGGACCCACTGTGGCTACAGGTTTTTGTTCCAACCAGCTTCTGTTTCTAATTGGACTGTTATTTCTCCGATTGTGTGTTTTGGGAACAATATAGAAATTAGAAAACTAAGTTTGGTAAAAACATTTGTAGTAAGCAGTTATATGGGAATAGTGTATTTTTTACATTTAAAAATATTTTGTTCTTGATTTTCATTCTACTTTTCCAGGTGTTCCAATTGTTTAATTAATCCATTACTTACTAATTATTGGCTCTGATGCTAAAGTAGTTGCATCCTTTGATTATTCAGTGCTGTTTGCCTGCGTGTCTGCTCAGTTTCAATTTTCATGATTAAGATACAACGAAGGGAGAAAACTGCACAGAGAAAGGGCAAAATATAATGAAATCAGCAAAAGAGAATGAAGCATTTAAATCTATAGCAAGAGCAGAAACATTTCTAAATGTTTCATAAATGTAAATATCATGCTGCTGTGCTTTTCTGAATGTAGAATAAGAGAAAACAAATGGCAGCTAATTAAATGAGATCAGTGATATCAGGTGTTGTCACTGATTAGAAATCTGGTTGGAACAAAAACCTGAAGCCACAGGAGGTCCCTAGAACCAAGTTTGGGAAACACTGCTCTAGGGGATAAACCAAGAATATGTGCACCTCCTCCAAAACCTCTTTCAGACAATTCTAGAGTACCCTGTTGCACCCCTCCACTAGAGACAGACACAATGCCAACCACAAAGACGAACCAAACCACCGTAATGTCATTGACTCAGACTACTCTTCAGTAAGCAAGCATTAGTAGTTTATCTCCGATTGTCGAACCCTATTAACTCACATTGAAATGAGTTCGGTAATTCTTATTCTCCTCCTTTTAACCTGATACCTCATACCAGAATGCTTCTTCCAGTCCAGTCTCAGCACACTGCCAGCCGGCATCACACTGTCTCAAAATGTGCACGCTCCATGTAGCTCACCATTCCCCCCACAACTAGAGCTTTCACGGCACCACCTTTCAAAACCCCTCAAAGTAAGCACTAGTGCTGTGCAGTATATTGCCTATACCAGTATGCTAGTATTGGTTTCACACAATAAGGATTTTTAATTTCAACAGTATTTAATGATAGCTAACAACCTTTATACTTATGCGTGAATCATAAACCTATTAATAAAATATTAGCGTTTCAGCTGTCCAACCCAGAGGAATAATACAGGTGCATTAGGGCTAGCTCTTTAAATAATAATAACAATCTGACTTTGCTGTCTATGCGCAATGCATATTCAACAGCTCACAACATGCTCTTGCTAAAATGGTTTATGTGCGTGTTTGCAGAACAAAATCGCTACCTCTGTTTTGATTAGTAATGGAAGGTGGAGAAACATATCCTGCTAACAGAGAAGAGAATTTGTAAATTACCGACATGGGACAAACTAATGTAATATGCAACCTTTGCAAGCAGCACATTGATGCAAAGGGTGGAAATACCAACAACCTATTTACACTTCTCAAGAGCAGGCACACTATGATATACAGCAAGTACATGAAAAGATGAGCTGCAGCAGCTTTTGACATACATCATGGCACAAAACTGAACCTTTAACTCAGTTTACAATTACTAAGCCATTTGCCAGAGGATGTCTGTATGACAAAAAAGTAAATCCATAAATAAAATCATATTTGCTATAACAGAGCACATTAAGGAAATTCATCCAATTTAAATGCTTGAACATACTCAAAACACTGGACTCCAGGTATATATTGACAAGTTGCATTTACTTCACAAAAGCAGCACTTCCACAAAAGTATTAAGAATGCAGGCAAAGAGTCCACTCAGATATTAAATTAATTAGCTATTTTGTATGAAGAACAAATCTGTATCTGTCAACACATCTGAACCATATAATAAGAACTGTAAACTATTAAACAAGTGCTTACAAGCCTCATACTTCGGGGAGTAAATGCTCTGTAAGGTGAAAGCAATTAGAGATTTCTTTTCAAAAACACAGGGCTTCTGCAGAATATAACTTTAAGCATCTATGCATTAAAGAGTTTGTATTCATACATGGGCATTTTGAGTGCTGAGTTTGAAAACAGGGCTCTAACAAAACATGCTTCTTCATGATCACGACCTCATCGAGAGGTTTACTTACCTCGGCAGTGACATTTATGTCTCTGGTGACTCTTCCTATGAAATCAGTAGATGGACTGGGAGAGCACTGGGGAGTCATGAGGTCGCTGGATAGGAGTGTGTGGTGCTCTCGGTATCTCTGTAAAAGGATGAAGGCCCAAGTTTTTAGAGTCCTGCCGTTTCCCGATTTGCTATATGGTTGTGAGACAAGGACACCATCCAGTGACCTTAGACAAAGATTGGACCCCTTCAGTACTATGTCTGTTCGGAGAATCCTTGGGTAGTACTGGTTTGACTGTGTCGAATGATCGGTTGCTCATAGAGTTAAAGGAAAGAAAATAAAGGAGAGAGACAACATCATGGCTGAGCCAGTGTTGCTAAAGGAATGTGGCAGGTGGTTGGGAAATGGCCCAGAAAGGAACAAGCAGGCAGTGCTCACTGATCCTTTTGAGCTAAGAAGGACAGACCAAACGCTCCAAAAGGGCTCCCACTAAAGGCTGAGGGATAGCAGCAGGAGAAAGGAGCAAGACTTGCAGTGTTTCCTGCTGAAGGCCAGGGGTTTTTGGTGGAAACATGTGCAAGCTTTAAGCGGTTGACTGTGCCTATAGGAAAACTTCTTTGCTCAATTGGTAAGCAGAGGATACATCAGTACAAGATGGAAGGACTGCGGCTCAGGAGAGTTTTAAAGAATAGGTTCAGAGTTTTTAACCTGCAGATCTTTAACCTGTTACATTTATTAGAACCTGTAACCTCCACCACAAACACTGTTTATATCTATAGGAGTATTTACTTGTTTATTATGAATTACACCACACTTTTTGGACAGTGTTTTTTTTTAATAAAAGCACCAAGTATGTTTGCACTTGCCTTTCTGTGTGTGTGTGTGTGTATGTGTGCGCATGTGTGTGCGTGTCCTCACTGCCCTGCCTATCTCAGTACTATTGATGCCCAGGTTTAAGGAGGCGGTAACGCCAGCTGTGGGTAACTGATTTCTCTCATACACATATAATATAATATTGGATATACTGTAACTTTTGGATGGTCTTTTGGGCAAGACCAACAAACAGAGAGTTGCAGTAATACAGAGATAACAATACAACAGAATGAACCAGATTTTCCGCTTCTTGTGATGAGGGAGATGATAGGAGTTTAGATCTTCTTCTTCTTTCGGCTGCTCCCATTAGTGGCTGCCACAGTGGATCATCTTCTTCCATATCTTTCTGTCCTCTGCATCTTGCTCTGTTACAACCATCACCTTCCTGTCCTCTGTCATCACATCCATAAACCTTCACTTAGGCCTTCCTCTTTTCCTCTTCCCTGGCAGCTCTATCCTTAGCATCCTTCTCCCAATATACCCAGCATCTCTCCTCTGCACATTTCCAAACCAACGCAATCTCACCTCTCTGACTTTGTCTCCCAACCACCCAACCTGAGCTGACCCTCTAATGTACTCATTTCTAATCCTATCTATCCTCGTCACACTTAATGCAAATCTTAGCATCTTTAACTCTGCCACCTCCAGCTCTGTCTCCCGCTTTCTGGTCAGTTCCACCGTCTCCAACCCATATAACATAGCTGGCCTCACTACCATCCTGTAGACCTTCCCTTTCACTCTTGCCAGTCACAAATTAATCCCGACACTCTTCTCCACCCATTCCACCCTGCCTGCACTCTCTTCTTCACCTCTCTTCCACAATCCCCATTACTCTGTACTGTTGATCCCAAGTATTTAAACTCATCCACCTTGGCCAACTCTCCTCACCATTCCACTGACCTCCCTCTCATTTACACACATGTATTCTGTCTTGTTCCTACTGACCTTCATTCCTCTCCTCTCTAAAGCATATCTCCACCTCTCCAAGGTCTCCTCAACCTGCTCCATACTATCGCCAAAGATCACAATGTCATCAGCAAACATAGTCCACGGGGACTCCAGTGTAATCTCGTCTGTCAGCCTCTCCATCAACATTGCAAATAAGAAAGGGCTCAGAGCTGATCCCTGATGTAATTCCACTTCCAACTTGAATGCATCCGTCGCTCCTACCGCAGACCTCACCACTGTCACACTTTCCCTCGTACATATCCTGTACAACTCTTACGTACTTCTCTGCCACTCCCGACTTCCTCATACAATACCACAGCTCCTCTCAAGGCACCCTGTCATATGCTTTCTTCAGGTCCACAAAGACGCAATGCAACTCCTTCTGGCCTTCTCTAAACTTCTCTATCAACATCCTCAGAGGAAACATTGCATCTGTGGTGCTCTTTCTTGGCATGAAATCATACTGCTGCTGCTCACTAATCATCACTTCACTTCTTAACCTAGCTTCCACTAGTCTTTCCCATATCTTCATGCTGTGGCTCATCAATTTTATTCCCCTGTAGTTACTGCAGTCCTGCACACCCCCCTTATTCTTAAATATCAGCACCAATACACTTCTCCACTCCTCAGACATCCTCTCACTTTCCAAGATTCCATTAAACAATCTGGTTAAAAACTCCACTGCCATCTCTCCTAAACACCTCCATGCTTCCATAGGTATGTCATCTAGACCAACGGCCTTTCCATTTTTCATCCTTTTCATAGCTGACCTTACTTCCTCCTTGCTAATCCGCTGCACTTCCTGATTCACGGTCTCCACATCATCCTACCTCTTCTCTCTCTTGATCTCTTCATTCATCAGCCTCTCAAAGTAGTTTTTCCATCTGCTCAACACACTCTCCTCGCTTGTGAGTATGTTTCCATCTTTATCCTTTATCACCCTAACCTGCTGCACATCTTTCCCAGTTTGGTCCCTCTGTCTAGCCAATCGGTACAGGTCCTTTTCTCCCTCCTTAGTGTACAGCCTCTCATACAACTCATCATACACCTTTTCGTTAGCCTTTGCCACCTCTCTCTTCACCTTGCACCTTATCTCTTTGTACTCCTGTCTACTTTCTGCATCTCTCCGACTATCCCACTTCTTCTTTGCCATCCTCTTCCTCTGTATACTCTCCTGTATTTCCTTATTCCACCACCAGGTTTCCTTTTCCTCCTTCCTCTTTCCAGATGTCACGCCAAGCACCCTTCTTGCTGTCACCCTTACTACATGTGCTGTAGTTTCCCAGCTGTCTGGTAACTCTTCACTGCCACCCAGTGCCTGTCTCACCTCCTCCCTAAACTCAACCTTGCAGTCTTCTTTTTCAACTTCCACTATTTGATCCTTGGCTCTGCTCTCACTCTCTTCCTCTTCTTGATCTCCAACGTCATCCTACAGACCACCATCCTATGCTGCTTAACTACACTTTCCCCTGCCACCACTTTGCAGTCTTCAATCTCCTTCAGATTGACTCTTCTGCATAGGATGTAATCTACCTGTGTGCATCTTCCTCCACTCTTGTACGTCACCCTATGTTCCTCCCTCTTCTTAAAATACGTATTCACCACAGCCATGTCCATCCTTTTGGCAAAATCCACTATCTTCTGACCTTCTGCATTCCTCTCCTTGACACCATACCTACCCATCGCCTCCTCTACTCCCCTGTTCCCTTCATCAACATGTCCATTGAAATCCACTCCAATCACCACTTTCTGTCCCTTGGGTACACTGTTCATCACTTCATCCAACCCACTCCAAAAATCTTCTCTCTCACCCATTACACACCGAACTTTTGGGGCACATGCACTAACAACATTCATCATCATACCTCCAATTTCCAGCTTCATAATCATTACTCTGTCTGACACTCTTTTCACCTCCAAAACACTCTTGACATGCTGTTCCTTCAGAATAACCCCTACTCCATTTCTCCTCCCATCCATAAAAAGATAGAACAATTTGAATCCACCACCGATCCACCTGGCCTTACTCCCCTTCCATTTAGTCTCTTGCATACACAATATATCAACCTTCCTTCTCTCGGTCATATCGGCTAACTCTCTCCCCTTACCCACATTCAAAGTTCCTACCCTCAGTTCCACTCTCTTTATTTTCCTCCTCTCCTCCTGCCTCTGGACATGTCTCCCCCCCTCTTCTTCGGCCAACACTAGCCCAATTTCCGCCAGCACCCTGTTGACTAACAGTACTGGTGGCGGTCGTTGTTAACCCGGTGCTCGACCGATCCGGTATGGAAATTTGTATTGTTGTCCTCATATTGATTTGTCAAAATTTTACACCAGATGCCCTTCCTGACTGAATATGACAAAAAATAATTCTTTCACACTGAGGCAAAATGGGTTTGGAAAGCAAGAGTGGGGTCAAACTTAACACTAAAATTGGTAACCGGAGAGGACAGTGGAGTCACCTGACTGTTTACCAGAAGGTGAATAAAACCAGATTTTTTTTGTCTGGCTCAGAGTATCCACAACACTGGCTCCTGATTTATTACTATTTATGTTTAAGTAGTTTTCACTCATTCGTCACTGGATATCAATACAGGAATTTGTCAATCAGAGATCACCCATGATTATAATTAGGAGAGGATCAGAATAAATGTATGAGATGCAACAGCCTGTTTATAAATTTTCATGATGCATGAAAGTGCATGAAAGCGCCAAAAGCTCATAATCTTATCGGATTTTGTCAGCCAACAATTCAGAAGAATTCCAAATACTGCAGGATTTAAAAAAAAAAAAAAAAAAAAAAAAGATATTTTGATTCAAAAGTCCATAGCCTCATGTCGCAGTTTCACACCCCCCAATCCACTGCCACCACTTTAGCTGCAGCCTGTTGAGCTCACGATACATTGCAACACTCATTTATTTCACAATTAACATTTTAACATAATGTAAATCACAAAATTATTAATCTATTTAAAGTTAGGGCAAGCTTTATATTTTGCAAACAGTCAATCCTCATTTTTTTTTTTTAGAGATTACATTCCTAGGAAACAATGTTAAAGTTGAAGTTGCAAAATCTATATATATAATTCACTAAGGCAATATACCCATAGAAAAGCAAGACACCCATGGAAAGCACGCCGGAAGGGGCGTGGATTCACTAAGCCACCGACAAGTAAGACACCTATGTCGCACGCAGGGAGGAGCCACGCCCACCAACTCGGACGCAACAACACAGAAAGAATAGCGTCATTTATATTCGTCTGTCGTAGAGGTCTCATGTACCTCCGAGCCACCTTGACTGTTCATAGAGGCATGTTTCTCGCGGAGGTGAGTCGCCATATGCAGCGTGTAAAACGGTTTGCGAGGGGTATCCCATGGGATCCTTAAAACAATCCTTTACAAATGAGGTTGACGCATGACCGCGTGCACCATAGCAAACTGTTTTACACGCTACATACAGCGATTCGCATCCGCGACAAACATGCGTCTTCTTCACTCACGGACAATTATATGTTGCTCTCTCCAGAGTTCCATCTTTTCATTCACTTTCTGTTGTATCTTCAAACCGTCCCTTTTTAGACAATTGTGTCTTTCCACAAGTGTTCAACCATCAATAAATAATTATGCGGCGTTTGTTATGCCGCGGGTTCACTATTGTGTTGTATTTTGCTCTCTCCAGAGTTCCATCTTTTCATTCACTTACTGTTGTATTCTCACACCAACCCATTTTAGACAACCGTGTCTTTCCACAAGTGTTTAGCATTCAATAAATAATTATGCATGAGATTGAGCGCGTGTCTACCAGGCGCAAAGAGGCGTGGGTAAGCCGTTGAACCCCATTCGGGATGCAAACCGTGGAATTCCCACTAAGTGCGATTCATACGCTCCCACTGGTTACATCCCTACCCTTTGTACACACCCCCCTCCCACCTCGCTACTACCGTGGTCGGGTGTCTTGGTGGATTATATATAGAAAAGCAGCCAAAACCGCACAGAGCAATGAAAAGTCTACGTGAATCACAGGTGCATCTGCACTGTGCAAAGACGACAACGACTCAAGTGATGAGTTGGAGGTGGTCACATGAGCAAGCAGATACTGAACGAGAAATCAGCAGACTAGCATGACGGAGGGAGCGGAATAGACGTCCTTCTCCTCTCCTCCCGGAGCGCCGTGAACCCCCATCCCTCCATCTGGCAGGAGAAGGCACGATAGCGGTCCGCCAGTTTTCAGTCACGGACGATTGTGTGTTGGGTCGTTCCGTGCATTGTTACAATGTTGCTTTTCTTGCCGATTTATTACATTACCGATTTTTCTAATTTTAATTTTCTCCCTGTGCTTAAAAATCATTAAAAACCAGCCTGATTATGCGGCATATGGTACGCCGCGGGTTGGCTAGTGTTACTAAATTTAAACTATGGGAAATAGGGAGTTTATTCTTGCAACCAATAAAAAAATGCAATCTTCTGATAAAGACTGCTCAAAATAAATCTGGAATTCTTTATAAAAAAAAAAAACACTATTTTTCACAATATGCACATTTCATGACACAGTAATTAAGATATAACCCATAAAATGAGTACAGAAAAATTCAATATGTAACATGCACAAAACATTTTTTCTCACTAGTCATTCCCTAGAATTCTGTGATCTGTTGTGATCTAAACAAAAAAAAACTTCATTCTCTTCTGTCAGAAGACCCTGAGAACTGTCCTGCATGGCTGGTGGATGGCTTTGGAGATCATAAAGGATGCAATAGCTTCAAATAATCCGTTACAGACGCCTGCTTCATGCACTGATTGATCTTTAACACTAGAATATCGGAAGCCTATGAGAAAAGTTGTAATGCCGGGCCACTTTAAATTCCCTCACACCTCCTCATTAGCACCTTGGTCTTGTTGATCAGCACCGGCAGCTGGCAGCCTGCTATCCCATCCCATCCCATCCCAGCAGAAGTCACACACAAAGTTCTCCCAGCTCAAGTCTGAGGTGTCTGAAATTGCATAGAGTAAATAATATATCATTATTTGGAATACATACATTTCATCCGTGTTCCACGTCTACAACAATCTGTGTAAATATAAAATGATAGGAAACGCAAAGCAAGAAATGTAGAACACAACTAAAACAGAAAATTTTTTCATGTTATAGGACTAAAGACAAAATGTTGACGTGGAGTGTATAATGTGTGAAGACTGAAGTCCAAATATCAAATAAACACTTTCACAGAAAGTATAATAAAACAAGTGTGCTATAATTCAAAGATATAACAGAAGAAAAGAAGTTGGATAAGGGTACGAGGCAGACATGTCCGCTTGGTTGGTGCAGAGGTAAGAACTGCTGTCTCATAGTCTAGAGCACAGGTGTCAAACTCCAAGCCTGGAGGGCCGCAGTGGCTACAGGTTTTCATTCTCACCCTTTTCTTAATCAGTGACCAGTTTTCACTGCTAATTCACTTTATTCTCTTCATTTTAATAGCCCTGTTAGAAGGATTCAGTCCTCTGAATTGATACTTATCTTCATTAAATCGCAGCAAAACAGAAATGAAATGTGAAACGAACTGACAGATGACCAGCTAAACTGGGGCTTCAAACTCCAACCAATTTCACTCCAACTAATCTCTTAATGAGAAGCCGATTCTTGCTTTTAATTAAGCCCGTTATTTAATTTCATGGCTTGTTGCTGCTCCCATTCTGCCACAGCAGACGTTTCCAAAACTGTTGATTTTCTGTTTTTTCCGGTCAAAATGTTTTGGTGACCTGAGTGATCAGCCTTACCGAGACCTTCAGCATTCTTTATATTCAGACTAGTTAAAGAAGTTATGAAAAAGAAAAGGAAATATTTTAAAAATAACGTAACATGATTGTTAATGTAATTGTTTTGTCATTGATATGAGTGTTGTTGTCATCTCTCTCTCTATATATATATATATATATATATATATATATATATAT
>JANRMT010062848.1:6148881-6173003 GCA_026402145.1 Polypterus bichir lapradei
ATTTCAGTAGTGGACACTTTGATGTTTATGAATGTTTAAACTCTCAAAAGCTGGATGTGAAGTTATCGATGAAACCGGTTGTAAACTTACAATGCTTGACAGATGCCGAATGTCACTTCAACACAAGTCCTGCAAATACTGTCGTAATTGAAACAAACCATGAAACTGAAATCGATTATGACAGCAGCAATCCATGCTGTGAGATTTGAAACAAGATTACTGTTCACATGGCCAACTGTAAGTTGCATGCTCAAGAGTAAGCTCAGCGCATAGCTTGGTCATATTACAACCGGAGGGCCGAACTGACAACGTGGTATACAAAGAGATCCTTAACAAATAATTATTGCCATATTTTCCCTCACTTTAAAAAGGTAAAATTTTCTTCTTAATAAAAATTTTAATGCAGTACTTCGCCGCTGCGAAGCGCGGGTATTTTGCTAGTATATATATATATATATATATATATATATATATATAGAGAGAGATATATAGATATAGATATATATAGATATGGGAACAACACTCATATCAATGACAAAACAATTACATTAACAATCATGTTACGTTATTTTTTAAATTTTTCCTTTTCTTTTTCATACCTTCTTCAACACACTACTTCTCCGCTGCGAAGCGCGGGTATTCTGCTAGTTAGTATTATAACATGAAACAAATGTTCTATTGTAGTTATATGTTCAACAGTTCTTGCCTCGCATTTTTTGTCATCCTACATTAACATAGATCACTGTAGACACAGAACATAGATGAAATGTATTTCAAATAACGATATATTATTTACCCTATACAATTCCAGACACCTCAGACCCAGATAAACAGAGTTGAGCTGGGAGAATTTTGCAACTGACATCAGCTCCATCGGTTGGGGGATGGGATTGCAGGCTGCTTATGCTGATTGACACATTTGCAAAACAAAAGATGCTGATAGAGAGATGTGCAGGAATTTAAGGTGGCCTGGGATTACTACTTTTGTCATAGGCTTCGGGGATTCTAGTGTTAAGGGATTCAGTGTATGGGAGCATAGCACAGGCAAGTTGATGTTTAACTTATAGACAGCTGGTCGATTCATTAACTTGTTAACAACAAGACCAAATTGACTCACGGCTGACATTCATTTCATGAGGATCTGAACTTCTTAGTACAAACGGCACAAAGTTTATCTAACACTTTTATTTTCTCACCAAGCTATATCACTGCACACTTGGGCTTAAAGCCCAAAGGACTTGCACTACGTTTTTGGGCATAACTGAACAAAAAAAAACTTTTTTTAAATCGATACCATAAAAATTTGCAACAAATGCATGGAGGGTGCTTCTACTGTATAACAGCATGGTGAACAAGACAGGTATTGTATCCAGTTCAGTCTGCCTCGTCAAAAATGTTTATCTAACCTTGAAATCTGTTATGTTTAACAAGCAGGGCTTGTCCAGAAATCTATATTAGATAATGCATTTCCCTAGGGATCAGTGCAAGGTCCAAATGCCATTCTCTTAAAAAAAGTTATTAGCATTCCTCAAACATTTTTTTATCAATTGCTCATTGATGTGAAAACAGCAAATAAGTGAAGTTGTCAATACAAAAGTAAAAAAGAAGTTACAAAAGAAAACTGCACAAATACTTAAGCCTTTGCTCAGTATCCTGGAACCCAGATACGAAGTGTCAAACCAAAATGTATTTCAGTCAAAATGTGTTGCTTAAACTTTATAACGAAGTAAAGACTAAACTGGAAAATTTGACCAATGCAATTTTAATTGTTTTAACTACAGAAGGGTAGACCTCCATTGGAACACTGAGCTTCATCACAATCATGGAACACTACAATACCAGCAACTAGATAATTGCAAATCCTGTTCTCCAGACAGAAGCTTTCAATGAAAGTCACACAAGTGACCACATGTCAGAAATACTATAGTAAGGTGTAACAGTGTGGAAAATTAACAAAAGTAAACCTCACCATTCCCATGACAATAGACAATGGCAAGAGCATTTGAATGAAGCTGATGCAACTGGACTTCAACCACACATTTGATGATATGCACATACAGTTAACCTGGCATAACAGAGGAGAATGAGCATTAACCAGATAGCCAGGCTTTTAGACAGAGCGAGAAAAGTGGTCACTTTTTACCACTGCAGCACTACTGTAGCATCAGTGCTAAAGGAAAAACAAGAGATGCTCCAGCTTTCTTCACGCAAGCTTATTAAGGATGTTCACACTATGGGGAACTCAAGCCATGACATGCTTAAGCGCTTCCTTTGAACAGCAGGCTGCTGTTTTCTTAGCATTTACAGGCAGATGTATTATGAGGAACATTAAAGATATTGTTACCCTGTCTGAGTAAGACGCAAAAATAGCTGAGGCTCTAAAACCACCGAAAATGGTGACAACTCTGCTGAGCACTGAATTAATGCCATTTAAACAAAATCCTGGCATCCATGAAGCAGAGGGACTCTGATTCAGCAGTTGTGACATACGTCAAATCTGCCACTGCATCTCGCTTCAACAACAGACACCCCAACTGGTCAACACTTATACAGATTCTTTGTGTGAGCACTGCACTTGACTCACGTTTTAAATGTGCCCTTTCCTGCAACATTTGTTCCCAGTGAGAGGGTTTTCTCTAGTGCAGGGGACAATGTCACAGCACAGACAGCAAGCATGTCATCTGAGAATGTGGACATGTTAGTGTTCTTAGAGAAAAACTTAAAACTTTTGATGCATTTCAACAAAAATGAGTGGTTACCTGAAAGCACCAACCACTGTTTATTTTTGACTGGGTTTTATTTATTTTTGTTTACTTAAGACTGGTTTTAGGAGAATTGTTATTTATTCATTTATTTATTTACATTTACATAGTTAATTGTTCTTTGGTGTTCACTTCAGTGTTTCTAATTGTTGGTGATATAATAAAACCAAGACTTTTTTCTTTTTTATCTAAACAAAAAAAAAAGGAGGCATGAACCAAAGTGTGGATCAAAAATCGAAGTCTGAACCAAAACATAGATTTACATGTGTACACAATGCAATAAGATACTTGGAAATATGTCGCATACACATTAGTGACAGTATTCTACTCATAACGTTCTAAATGTTCTAATGCACTCCTTTATATCACAAGATCAAAACATTTTTCTCAAACCTAGACATTTACTGTCTAGTGTGCAATGATCATTGAATGTACTATGCACTCCTTTAGTATGCAACTTGCTGAAGTCTAGTTATTCAGGGATGCAAAAACAACTTTCAAAAGACTGGAAGGACATATTTTTTGTATTACACAAATTTTTCACTAGGACTCAGCAGTAATTTTAATTCCCAAGCATGTGCACCATTATTGCTCTTTCCTGCCTGGCAGTGGTTGTTTAATGTAAATTAAATGCACCAATATTCCGTTCCTACAGTCACTTTTCATTTTGTCATTAGTATTCTTGGAGGAAAAACATTACTTTTTCATTTTATTTTGTGAAAAAATTAAGTTAAGTTATCTGTTATTTGCATCAATATAATTTTGGTACCAGTACTGAAGACAAAAGGTTGGTATCAGTATCGAAGTCAAAATTTTAATATTGATCTAGTGTTGCTCTTCACCAATGAATGACGGGAGGGAACAATTGTCAAGCACTACAATGATTAAATGAGTATTTAACATTTAGTCAAACAAATGCCGAGTGTTTTGTCCACCGTGATCATACAACGTGATAACTTCCCATTTCGACTACGTGACGTAACAAATTATTTTTTTAGGACGTTTTTAATATTATTTCCCATAATCCACAGCTGGTCTCCATAAACATCTATTCCATCAGAAACTTTGTTATCTCAATGAAAACATGACCATTTTTTCTCACAACCAGCACTACAAACCACAAGGGATAAGTAATGTATTACAAAGAATAAACATTCCAAAAAGGGACCTGTAGCCCAGCTTGAATGTGAGCAAAGCACATTGTCAGCCCCTGGCTTGAAGCAGCTTCAGGAAAGAGAACTCTATATATGCACAGGTTGAAAGCAGATTTGGAAAAGAAAATGAATTTGGAAAATGAATTTGGAAAATGAAAATGAATACTTAATAATTCACAGTTAGTGATGATTAAGTAAACACCAAGCTGAATGCAATCACTTGACATAAAAGTTCTGAATAACTCAAAACTAATTATTTTCAGCTTGACAGTTGTAAAATTAACAGTCCATTAATCATTTTAAAAATCAGTTTTAATCACTCCTGAAAATACTTGTTTTTTTAACTATTCTCGTTGAAAGTTTAGCTAGGTTTCTGTTGGTCAACCAATGCACGTAACTTGAAATAAAAATGTACATTTTCTGAGTGGAGTCAGCACATTCTTCTTGTGTATATGTAGCTTTTCTTTCCATACTACTATTCAAGATAGTTTTTCGTACACATGACAATAAACTTATGACATTTTTCTATGCATGTCTCCTCGAACTGCTGACAATAAATTAATACCACATAAAAGAAACACAAATAAAAGGACTGGTTAACTCCAAATAGAACCAGTGTGACTGTGGGTATGGGTGGTTTCGCGAGTGGCCCCGCTACGCTCCTTGCTTGGATCGAACATATTTACGTTACTGCTTCACATCTTATGAAATGTATATACAGATTGGTTTTGGAGTTTTCTACGCAATGCAAATACACAGGCAATTACACAGAGGTAATTCTAAATACTAATATTTTATACCTTTAACAAACACCATATCCTAGTTGCAATTCACTCATTTTTAAATCTTAGAAACAAATAAGAAATCCACTTCTCAACACGAATAAATACGAAAGACAAGTTTTAAACTGAGACAATCTTCTCGCGAATTAACGTTCAGGTTACATGTCTCCTTCCTGTTTGACAGCTTTCTGCGTGTCACAGTCAATCCATACTGATCATGAAGCCAAAAATAGCGCCGTGCGTAAACTTCTGCATCAGCCATCGGTTTTGGAAAAGCCGTGGTCGCAAAGGCCTGCCTCCCGGACCCCAACATTTGGCGGTTAAATTGCGCGGTTTTGTAAAACTTACCTGCATCGAGTCCGCGCTGATAATCTCCCCTTTGAACCTTTGTCCTATTTCGATTGCCAATTTGGACTTTCCAGTGCCAGTCGCCCCGAGTATGACAACCAGAGGTGGCCTAAGGCCACAACGCACCACAGCAGCCATGTCTCGCAAACAAGACTGGCACGTGGCGCGAGAAGGCGGGGCAAACGCACGTTGCCGTGGCGACAGTGAAATTAGTGGCTAAAGCAAACGCAGTAAGATTTAGGTTAAGAGAGAGAGAGAGAGAGAGCGATACCATTCAGGGTCCGCAAACTTTCTGCGACGATTTCTTTTTTCGGAAGAATGTAAAAAAATACTTTTAATGCAGCAAGCCGATAATACCTTTATCTAATATGAATATATTTTATGAAAGTTTAGAAAAAAGTAAAATTTCAGTGATTGCATATAAAGTTTATGAACGTCATTCCATTTCTCCATCATCAACGTTATGTTGTTAAGTTGCGGTGCAAATTATTAATCGTTACAATTATTGTAACTTGGGCTTTTCATAATTATAATCATTGATTACAGAATCAGAGCACTTACATACATATTGAACAATAATAATATATAAGCCTCCTCTTATATACAACAACGAACTATGTTAAGCTCACAATAAATGATCCCAATAATTAACTTAAATATAATAGTATAAAGCCGATTAACATTAAAATAAGGATATTGCCTCTTGACGACAGAGGTAAAGAAAAAAAACATAATCCATAGCATTCCTAGAAAAAATAAACTGGGATCCACGTTACATTATAATAGATAAATTAAGCATTCTAATGACTTAGGCCAACTGGCCAACTAAACTTGGTATTATACAATAACGTATGTACTGTATGTGTTGGAGATTCAAATAAGAAAGAGATGAAATATCTTTATTGTCAAATCAGAAAGCTCTCAGAAATCAATATTATTACTTTCCATGGCCAGGCATAGTAACTTGGCAATGAAAAAGTGGCATCAAGTGCTACAGAATTTTACCGATAAGAGAAACAGAAAAGACGAGGCTACAAAACATTTCTGCTTCTTAGCTTTTATTTTTGAGCAAATGGTATACAAGCAGAGTTACAATGTGAAGAGCCCAATCAACAGCTCTAATCAGGGTACATATTAAACTAAAGCAGGAAGTCTGTAATCTGAATGTAAATACAGAGATCAATGAGGTATCACTTATACAAGTAGACAGAACATTCAGTTTTATTTATTCTTGGAACTTTACAAGAACTTTATCTTGAAATGTTAATGTACAGTAACAAAGGCATTTTTAACTATTTGTTCCCTAATCAATTCTGATCCATCCAGGCATTGCTGAATAAGTGTTAAGGTTTTACAAAAGCTTTTTTTTTTTAACCTGCCAAAATTTGCGCAAGTTGGTGTCCCTAAAGATGTCCTAACTGACTAAGGGACACCATTACCTCAGAGATATTCAGGCAAGTTGCCAAGTTACTTAAAATTAAACATTTAAAGACCGCAGTGTACCATTCTCAAACTGACAGTCTGGTGAAGAGATTTAGTCAAACTCTCAAACAAATGTTACGTAAGGTGATGAGTGAAGCTCTCCCCCCCAAACCCCCCATACTTTTTGTCTATCGGGAGGTGCCACAGGCCTCTATAAGTTTCTCCCTTTTTGAGTTATTATATGGGGGTCAACCTCGGGGCCTATTGGATGTTCTAAAAGAAGTTTGGAAAGAGGAGGCCCTCCCTTCCACCAATATCTTAGAATATATCACACAGTAATGCGATAGATTTGCTAAAATTAGGCCCTTAAAGAAAATATGGAGAAAGTGCAAGCGTTGCAGCCCTAGTGTTATAACCGTGGAACAACGCTTTGGGAATTCCCGAGCGATTGTGTTGTGGTACTCATCCCTAACTCGCATTCTAAATTAATGGCACATTAGCAAGGCCCATACGAGATTAATGAATGAAAAGGACTTGATGACTATTTGATTAAACAGCCGAATCATCGACCAAGTGAACGGGTTTACCATGTTAGTTTGCTGAAGCCATGGAAGGATAGGGAAACTGACCCTTACTCCGGCCAGCCCCATTCCCTTTTCGCAAAAACGTTATCCCTTAAATTCCATTCTAATTTAATTCCCCAACAGAAACAGAATCCTGAAGCAGTGATCCTGTCTGTCCCTGTGGTAGTGATCGAGAAGCCTGAGAGAAGACCTTGCTGGTTGAGCATGACATTATAAAAGGACCTGGGTAATAATCAGCAAACACTCTTACCATCTCTTAGAGGCAAAGTGCACTGAAATAGAACTTGAGATCAAACGAATGCTGGACTTAGGTGTAATCGAGGAAAGTCAAAGTCCCTGGTCCAGCCCAATTAAATTGGTTCCTAAGCCCGAAGGAAGTTGGAGGTTTTGCAATGAATTCTACCACCTTAATCAAATTTCTCAATTTGACGATTACCCGATGGCGCATGTAGAAAGGCAAAGTACTTGACCGTGCTTAACATTACCATTAATGTAATTAATTACCATTACAGGGGTACTGGCAGGTTCCCTTAGCAGACTCTGCAAAGGCTAACACAGTGTTCAGTATCCTTAGCGGACACTGGCAGTATAGGGTTCTTCCATTAGGATTGCATGGGGCCCCTCCTACTTTCCAACATCTGGTGGATAAGCTGCTTTGTCCCCACAATGCCTATAATGCCGCCTACTTGGATGACGCTCTCATCTTTCATGGAAGAATCATCTACTGCAGGTCCGGGCTGTGCTTCTGGAACTTGGTAAGGCTGGACTTCAAATTAATCCTAAGAAATTTTTCTTCGGGGTAATCAAGGCCAAATATTTAGGCTACCTGGTGGCAGGGGGAACGGTCAGACCACAGTGCTCTAAAGTTGATGCCATCTTGAGGTGACCCTGTCCAAAAACCAAGAAGGAGGTCCAAGCTTTTCTTGGTCTGGCCGGGTACTACCACCGGTTTGTACCCCAGTTCTCAGAGAGAGTTGTGTCCTTAACTAATTTAACAAAGAAGAGGGACCCTAATACTGTGGTATGGGACAATACTGTAGAAGTTGCATTTCGTGACCTAAAGCAGGCCCTTACATCGGCACCTGTATTAATTGCTCCTAATTTTTCTCTCCCCTTTATTCTCCAGGCCGACGCTTTGGACACAGGACTAACTGCCACGTTAAGCCAAACCGTTGACAGTGTTGAACACCCTATAATTTACTTGATCTAGAAACTGCCGGACAGGGAAACTAGATATGCTAGAGCTGTGGAACAGGAGGTTTTGAGATCAAATGGGCAGTAACACAGCTGAGATACTACCCCTTAGGCCATGAGTTTAACCTTGTCTTGGACCATTCTGCTTCACATTGGATGGCTGTGAATAAGGAGTTGAACCCTCACGTCACTAGGTGGTTGTTGGAGCTTCAGTCTTACAAGTTTTTTGTCCTTTATCATCAGGGTACTCTCCAGACCAATGCTGATGCTCTTTACCAGGTTCATGACCTCTTGGTTCGGGCCGCCCGACCCAATGGGCCTGGGCTGAGGAGGTGGGGGGGGACCCTGTCACACATGTGCACTTGAGAGAAGGTTGGTAGGCTCAAATAATGTGATTGTTCAGCCGGATCAAGAGTTGGCACTATCTCTTAACCATCTCTCCTTTTGTTCCTCTGCAGACCTGCCAAAGAACCAACGAAATAGTGATGTCACAATAAACCCACCCTCTGATGCTGTCACTTCCAGAAGTTCCTGATGACAACTTCCTCCAGAACCCACCTACCACAGACGTAATTTCCTCTTCTGGCCACCGTGGACCATCCACTTCTTGTCTCTACCATATAAAAGTCTCTATATACCTGCTGTACTCAGTTTTGTTTTTGAGCTCTTGTGTAAAATCATGTTTATTTTGCTACTTTCACTATATGGGGGTTGCTATCCCCCCAAACCTTTTTGAGTCTCCTACTCTCATTTATTTACAATAGTTAAATTGTTATTTGGTGAAAATTCTATTCTATAAAAGTTTTAGGTATTAAAGCTTATAATTCTGAAACTGCTTTAGTTAAAATATTAAACACTTAACACTGTTACATAAAGTATCTGTACTTATCCTTCTATAAATGAGATCTAAGTTTGACACATTAGATCACAGTATTCTTACTCACTGTCTAAAATATTGGATTGGCTTCTCTAATACGATTTTACGCTAGCTGCATTCATATACAAATGGAAGAAACTTTTTTTGTAAGTTTAGATGATTGACAAAATTAGATATACTATACGATATAGAATACCATTTATTACAAAGATTAATACCTGGTCCATTAGTATTTTGTTATACCTGCTCTTTTTGAGTAAAATCATTGAAAAATATACAGTAAGGAGCATTTACATTACTATGCAGTTGAGCCACAGCAATACATTTTATGGACCTGTTGCTCTAAGTTCATGATTGAATATATGGGTGACAAAATAAAGTGGGGTAGCAGACATTTCATTACTTATCAAGGTAAAAACACAGATTTTGCTAACTGGTTAGTTACATAACAAATAGCAAAACAAGGCAAATATGTAGTTTCACAAACCAAGCCAAAATGTGTATCATTGATTCCAAACTAAACTTCAAATCCCAGTTTTATATGCTCTTCCCCAGATTCCAGTATCATTTATATCTGATTTTAAAATATTCTTATTTGTAAACAAGCCTTATAACTGTCTTGTGTCTTCATTTATTTTGGAATTAATATGGATGGCATAGTAGTTCATTGGTTAGCAATGCTGCTTCAAGTTCTTGCATCATGGGGTTGACTCCCTTGTCCAGAAGTTGCTGGTGTAAAGTTTGTACGTTCTCCATGTGTTTGCGTTTGTTTTCCTACAGGCACTTTGTTCTTCCTCCCACATTCCCAAAGACATGCAGGTTACACTGGTTTCATATTACACAACATCTAGTCAGAAGGGATGTCAAACTTGATGACTGTGCGCTGATCTCATCTCCTGAGGATGTCAGATCACACAACTATAAATCACAGGGGATGACAAATTAAGTCCCTGTCACATTAGAGAATTTTCCAGCTATTAGCTGTTTCACATTTTCTCCTCCTTTTTCTAAGAGCAAATAACTTTTTGCCTGACAGACCTTGCAAAACTGCAGGGTCTACAGAAGTGCCCAGTTTGTAAATTCTGACCATAGACTTGTTGTTGCTACTCTTAGGATCCAGCTTAGGTCCAGTAGGTTACCACCTGCTAGGAAAATGAGCTTGGACTTGGCCAGACTCCAAGACCAGGCTGTTTCTAAAGAGTCTGCACGCAGTTTGTGTGAGGAACGTTCAGATTTGGGTACGACTGCCGATCCTAATGTGATATGGGAGACCTTCCGTGACAAGACCCTGAAGGTTGCTGAGGGTTGTGTTGGTGTTACCGGTGTTCCCAGAAAGAGGTATTTCATCTCGCAAGGCACCCTGGATATCATCGAAAGGAGTCGCAGCGCACGGCTCAATGGCAGCTCTGGTCTGTACCGGGAACTGACAAGGACGGCTGCAAGGGCTCTGAGGGCAGATAAAGAGGTGTTTGTTAGAGGAATCTGTGAGCAAGTGACACACCATCTGTTGTCTAGCGACCCACGTCCTGCTTACAGAGGAATGGAAGCATTACGCAGATCCAAATCTGTTCCTCGGAGAGTTGCAGTCTGGGCGGCTGATGGAACAGTCCTTACGGATGACACTGCAGTTGTGACCCGCTGGGCTGGCTACTTGGAGCAGTTGTTCAAAGCTGATCCTCTGGCTAGGAAGTTGGATATCTCTGGGTCCACGGTTCTTGAGGCTGATCCTCCAATTAGCTGTGAACCACCCAATCTCACTGAGATTGCACAGGTGGTGAACCAGCTGAAGGGATCTGTGGTATCCAGGGTGAACTTCTCCAGGCTGGTGGTAAGGCTGTCCTACTGGCATTGCAAGCAATCTTTGCTTCCATTTGGGAGACTGGCATCATCCCAACTGACTGGAAAACGGGACTTGTCGTCCCTATCAGGAAAGGGAAGGGTGATCGCCTGGATTGCAGCAACTACAGGGGGATAACACTGCTCTCTGTGCCGGGTAAGGTCCTTGCTAGGGTCATCCTCAATAGGATCCGTGATCACTTGCTCACCTACCAGCAACCGGAACAGTCTGGTTTTACGCCTAAGAAGTCTACCATCGACTGCATCCTGGCACTGAGGGTTCTCAAAAAGCGCAAATGAGAATATCACCAGAGTTTCTTTGCAGCCTTTGTCAATTTTCGCAAAGCGTTCGACTGAGCTGCCCTGTGGGACATCCTGAGGGTTCGCGGGATCCCCTCGAGGTTGCTGGATATCATGGCTGGCCTGTACACTGGTACTGTGAGTGCTGTGCTGAGTGGAGGCAGGACCTCAGCATTTTCCCAGTTGATTCTGGGGTTCGTCAGTGGTGTGTTCTTGCTCCTACTCTGTTCAATGCTTGTATGGACTGGGTGTTGGGCAAGGTCGTGGGGTCCAGCGGCTGTGGGGCATCTGCTGGTGAAGAAAGATTCACAGATCCTGACTTTGCTGACGAAGCTGTGATCTTCGCGGAGTCATTGGAGGCTCTGATCGGGGCACTCGAGAGACTGAGTGAGGAGTCTGAGTGTCTGGGCTTTCGAATGTCCTGGATAAAAACCAAGATCCAGGCCTTTAATGACCTCTTGGGCACAGCCATCAGCAGTGTGTCTGTTTGTGGAAAGAATTTTGACCTTGTTGAGAGGTTTACTTACCTTGGCAGTGAATTTCATGTCTCTGGTGACTTTTCCTATGAAGTCAATAGATGGATTGGGAAAGCATGGGGGGTTATGAGGTCGCTGGAAATGGGTGTGTGGCGCTCCCGATATCTATGCAAAAGGACATTAATGCTATCCAGTGACCTGAGACAAAGACTGGACTCCTTTGGTACTGTGTCTCTCCAGAAAATCCTTGGGTATCATTGGTTTGACTTTGTGTTGAATGAGCAGTTGCTCATGGAGTCCCTAATGAGGCACATTACCTGCATTGTTAGGGAGAGTCAGTTACGGCACTATGGCCATGTGGCACATTTCCCCGAGGGTGATCCATCTCGTAAGATCCTCATTGTTGGGGACCCAAGTGGCTGGACCAGGCCAAGGGGTCGCCCACGTAACACCTGGGTGTGGCAGATAGAGGGTCATTTCCGGAGGGTAGGACTGGAACGCGTGTCTGCTTGGGGTGTTGTCAACCGGGGTCCCAAGTTGTTTCGACGTGTAGTGGGTGCGGCAACACACTGTACCAGTGCATGCTCCCCAACTTGACTTGACTTGACTGACAGACCCAGTATTGTATGAATTTGTTCCACATATGGCAAGTTTATCTGTAATCACTGCTTTTTTGTTTATTTTTAGAATTCTATTGTAGTACATAAAACATGAGACATCAGCTTCTTTTCTCTTTGCAAGGTCCAAAGCATTCTTTGTTCCCTATTCCTAATAGCTACATGATGTGCATTTCTGGTGAGTGTTCATTGATTGTCAGCTCTCACATACACAAAGCCTGGCAAACTACTTAAGACTTGATTAAACCCATCTGATTTTGTTAGGGTGAGTCACAGACTGATCAGACTGAGTTACTTTGGATGTCAGAGTACATGATTCCTGCCATGGCAGTGTGCTGTGACTGCTCCCGTCTTGCTAAAATTATCCAAAATAAGTCTGTACTGAACATTCCTGGAGAAATCATGAAAAATATGACAGGATTTTTAGGTTCATTGGCAATTCCAAACTGGCTCCACTAAGTGTGGGTTAGTTTGTATGAGTGGGTTCAGTGATGGATTACCATCCAGCCCATGGCTATTTCTTGTCTTGTGCCAAGTGCTACTGGGATACCCTAGCTTGGATTAAGCAGGTTTGAAAATGATATACTGATTGTCCTTATTTACACCAATTCATTCTTTTCAAACTGAAATTACCAGTGTTCTCAACATACCTAGAATGAAGTAAAAAAAGATTGGAGAGGCAAATGTTTTATGCACACAAAATTTGGAATGTCTTTTGACTAGAGATATGCCAAGTGTTTTAGAACACTTTCACTTTTTTAGTTAGTCTTATTAGGTCTCTGTTTAAAAATGATAAAACTAGTATATAACTAAAATTATTTTAGTTTAGTATTTCCTTAGTATAGCTGAGCTGGCTCTTATTGTTTGGGGTAGCCTCGTTAGTCAAAAATATAATAAAAATTTGTGATGGTTATTGTTATTTTTTGTTATAAACATCTAGCCTTTCTGTTTTTCTTTCATGGTGTTGTACTTTTCAAAATGAAGTGTGATATATAAATACAATTATTATTATTTAATTAATAAATGTATGTATTAGAGTCCTTACTCGAACCAGCAGCAGCGAGCACATAACACCCCTCCTGCTCCGTCTTCACTGGCTCCCTGTGTCTTACAGAATCGAATACAAAATCCTACTAATAACCTACAAAGCCTTAAATAACCTCGTGCCAAACTACATCAGTGACCTTCTCCATCACTATGTGCCTGCCCGCCCACTAAGGTCCTCCGATTCTGGCAATCTTGTTGTGCCCCACACTAATCTTAACTCCATGGGTGACAGGGCCTTCAGCTGTATAGCGCCCAGACTCTGGAATGACCTTCCGAAATAAATTAGATCAGCTGACTCCATGAATTCTTTTAAAAAACAACTCAAAACTCATCTGTTCAGGAAGGCTTTTAGCTCTACTTGACTTTATTCCCCTTCTCTCAGTTTACCTCTCTGTTAAGATGCTCATGTAACCTGTGTGTGTGTGCTAGACCATCAATTATGTTGTCTGTTAGGCTTTTCTCTGAATTTACTGTCTTAATCTTCTTTATTTATTTATTTGGTTTGTACAATGCTATATACTGTATACCCTGCCGTTCTTTCTTATTTTCTGTAAGTGCCTTAAGAATGGGAAAGGCGCTATATAAATAAAATATATTATTTATTATTATTATTATTATTATTATTATTATTATTATTATTACATATTTATAAAAGAAATGAGGTATTATTATTACTGTTATTATTATTACAGTCCAGTTTGTATGCATTGATAAGTACTGTAAAGTAAGTTGGACCCAAGCTTTTTAAAGCTTTATATTATATTAAAGTTGGCTTCCTTAACTGGAAGCCAGTATAAAAACTGTGAAACAGAGGTTTAAATGGTCTCAAAAGTAGCTGGAAATTAGCAGAACGCTACAAACTCAATGATTTGTACATCTTGCAGATTAGAAGAACTAATCTTTTTTGTTTGTGCAAAAAGATAAACGGGTGTCAAACAGTTCACACCTAAGTGTGAAGGATGGTGATTCAGTAAAACTAATGTTTTGCCTACTGACAACATTTCAGTACCTTTCTCCAGTCACTGTTATTTCCACCATTAAACAACATTTTTGCTTTTTTATATTTAAAACAAGTAGTTAACACTCTCCAATCTTTTATTCGCTGATTTAAAGTCAAAATAGGAGAAATTACATTTGGTGTAGTGTAAAGATATGAATATGATCTGAGTTAAATAAATATTATATTTTATGATTATACCTCCCAGTAGTAACATGAAAAGTGAAATCACTAACAATCCCAGCATTAAGAGTGGAGGATTTTTCACTTTTTCAAAAATATAACAAAACTAATGGACTGCAGTGCTATGAGTATTTATTTCAGCTGTGTCACTGTATTCTTGAAATGGCTTCTATTATGATAAAAAGGACGGCTTTGAAAACAAGTGGGGAGAAGATGTTAGCTGTCATGGCAACCAGTAGTCAGAAGGATGCTGTTGCTATAGCAACAAGGCTCTTGTCTCTCTTCTTATTATGCTGGGCTCTTGAGATGGGCTTGGCTTGCCCTCCCACTCTTATGTGCGTGAGATGCCGCTTGGGAATTTCAATAGCTGCTGCTGATGCCGGCAGCTTTAACTGACTGTGCTGTGCTCAAATAGGGTCACTTTCAAGCTTTGACATTGCTGTGCAGAAAACTCTCGTAAGGTGTTGTATTCTAAAGGCAGATGAAGAGGAGAGTTTCAGGTGTTTGAGTTTGTTCAAATGAAGCACAGCAATTCTGCTGAGTTATGAAATGATATGGCTCATCCTGAGTGGTCAGGTAAGCAACTATGAACAGCAAAGACTGCAGTGCAATAACTTATACTCAGCATGAAATTGTTAGTAAATGCTCACACCCTTCAATAGCAATATGACTTATAAAACCACCTGTGATGATTTAGGTGTGTCATATTAAAGAGGTTGAATAGGCAATTGATTATTTTATATTCTATATTTGTAATTAATTTGGACCACTTTGCAGAGATCTGTTTTCACTTTAACAATAAACTTTTTCTAATGATCAATGTCAAAAAATATGAAACCCACTGTGATACAATGTTGAATGATAATAAAAAGTGAAATCTTCTAAGGTAATAAATGATAAGCAAAGCAAGCATAAGAAAAATAGCAATCTGTTGCTCAGATGTTTCCTCTACTGAGGTGATCAATTTTCATCTCATATCTCAGTTGTTCTTTTATTTGGTTGTACTAGAGGGGGCAGAGCCAGAGGTAATGCTGTGATGTTAATAGCCAAAGAAGGAGAATGGAGGTTCCTTTAAAGATTTTGTCCTTCTCCCCTCATTCCCTCTGTGTGACTTTACCACAGACCCTGCAAATATAAATATATTGTGGCCAGGAGGGGCGTAGGAACACCCCAAACTCCAGGGACAATCGCACAGACAAATTTCTGGTACAAGTAAAGGCTTTTATTTTTACACAATTACCTTTACAAGGTTTCTTTCTTCTCCACTATGTGTTACAATAAACTTTCTCTTCAAACTTTTCCACTCCGCTCCTACCAGCAAGCTTTGTCCTTACTTTGTACCCAACACCAGCTACCCTGGGTGAAGCAGAGCAGTCTCGATTATACCAAACCAGACAGTACTTGCGGTTCTACTACACTGCTCTCCCTGGTGGCTCCAATGCAACCCACATGAAAGACCTGATAGAAAGTTGTTGCCATTTATTGTGCTGGGGGAACACATGGTAATGGCAGGCAAACTCATTCCACCCTTCCATTATCAGTTCAACCCAAGCCTTGCCTTCTATAACTCTCTTTCTCTCACTCTCTCTCTCTCTATATATATATAGTCACACACGTGCATATATGAGACAGCTTACAGGCTGAAATATAAGTGTTTCTCCGCCACAGCTACAAAGTAAATTTAAAAATATTTGATGTCTCTTGCCTCACATATACCCTCAGCATTTGTCCTGCGTTTTTCCTCAGCATCATCATATGTGTCAACTTCACTTGTCCAATGCTTCCTGTCTCAATCATGTTCATCTAAAACAAGATTCCTGGACTGTCATTTCAAGGCATGTTGTTAGCTTCCTCTCCGTTTTTGACTACCACCAATAGTAGACTGTCTGTTATATAATTTGTATTCTTACCAATACTTCCCCTATTTCTTGGCAATTTGGGTTGAACCTCCTTAGAATTTAATGAGCAAGCATCACTCAGTATGTTATTCACTTTGTTGTCATTGAAATTCTCTATTTTAACAACTTTGTCAGATTGACCAATCAGATAATTAGATCTCTCAGGTGGACCATACACGCATGCACAGAGAAACAGACAGTATGCATCTTTTTATATGATTGCAATTTATTGTTACTGCCTTTCATCCTGCTTTCATAAATGATTGTTTTTCAGGCTGCTGTGACTTATTCTATTGATGCTTGCTTTAGCTATTTACTATATTTTTAACTGGTATTAGTTCCTCGCTGGCACATGTGGAAGGTAGATGTGTAGGTGGGGAATAGTGGGAGGCTGGATCTGGCCCCTTTGCATATGAAACTAAAAATACAGCTAAAGATCTTTACTTTCTGGGAATTCAGATATGTTTCTCTCCATTCTACAAAATGTCTCTGGTAGGATTCAAAAAAGAAGAAGAAATATCTATCTCATTTCAGGTATTCACTTCCTCATTGTCTTCCACATATGGTTTTGGCTAATTCTGAAATTATGCCTTCAGTCTTGTGAATATTTGATTTTTTCTTATTTTGCTTAACTTAATATACTTAAAGATTATACATCAAAGTATATCGAGTTATCACTTAAACAATAAACAAAGTAATCTCAGTACATTTCAACACTTTTTTTGACATCAATTTTGAGAAATGCCCCATCAATTTCACCATTTAAAAGAAGCCTGAAAGCCCACTCAGGCCTGAAATTGTGCTGTACTGATACATGGTATATTATTAATTATGATTAGGTAATTATAGTTGAGGACTATCATATCTGCTAGTTTAAAGTGGTTTTGTTTTTGTTTGTTATTTTCTGGCCTAGTGTAAGCATTGGCATTTCATTCTTTGGTAAATCAATTTCTACATTTACATTTATTTATTTGGGGATTGCACAATGGTAGTGCTACTGCATTACAGTAAGGAGAGCAGGGATTTTCTCCCAGGTCCTCCCTGCATGTTTTGTTTTCCTCCAGGTACTCCAGTTTCCCCCCACAGTTCAAAAACATGCAGGAAAGGTGGATTGGTGATACTATATCGGCACTAGTTTCTGGTTGGGAGGTGTGTGTTTGCCCTATGATGGACTGGCACCCTGTCCAGGGTTTGTTTCTGCCTTGTGCCTTATGCTAGCTGGGATATACTCCAGACCCCCACTTCCCCCTCAATCCCTGTTTTGGACTAAGCAGGTTAGAAAATGAATGAATTTATCTATTTCGCTGACACCCTTATCCACAGCAACTTACAACATTTGAGATACAATTAGTTACATTTATTTTCCCATGGGGGCATAGGCAGCCAAAGTGTCTTGCACATGGTCATACAGTGTCAGTAGCAGGATTTGAACCCACATCCACAGGTTTTGAAGTCTAGTCTCCAATGCCTTAACCAGTACTCCTCGTACCTGATTGCTCTAGGCACATGCTAATAGTAGATTGGAGAAACAGTGGCATTGCTGTCTGTTCTGTTCCCAGAATTCAGTCTTTTGTGTGCTGGGCTCTGATAGCTACTGTGGGTGTAAGCAATCACCTGACTTCAAGCATATATCAGTTCAATTCAAAAGAGCAGCAGAGCACAACACTGACTTGAGCCATGTTTTACAACATTTTTTTCATGGTGTGATTATAGCTGTAGATACTGGATTTTCTTTCTACAGCAACCATGATTAAAGACAAAGGCATGTAAGACATGACACCTTGACACTTCAATGTTTCATTCATTGAAACATACAGTACATCTAAAAATTTGTCTGTTAATTGTAAAAATGCCCAAGTAGAAAGTGACTAGACCACTGAATTTTTACTTTTGAGACAACTTTGAAACCCTAGACACTAGAATTCTTATGAGAATTCTGCCATGCTGGAATATAGACATGTCTTTTGACATATCATGGTCAGGCTGGGGAGCATGCACAGGTAGAGTGTGTTGCCGCACCCACCACACGATGAAACATCTCGGGATCCAAGTAGGCCACCCCCCAGGCAGACACTCAGTCCATTCCCATGCTCCAGAAATGACCATCTATCTGCCACAGCCAGGGGTTATGTGGGCTGCCCCTTGGCCTGATGCAGCCATTCGAGTTCTCAACAATGAGGATCCTGCATGCCGCTTACTCACAATGCAAGTAATAGGCTTTGTTCAGGACTCTATGAGTAATCACTTGTTTGACACAAAGTCAAACAAATGGTGCTCAAGTATTCTCCGAAGAAACACAGTATCAAAGGAGTCCAGTCTTCGTCTCAGGTCACAGGATAGCGTTTATCTCTCGCAACCATATAGCAAGACAGGAAGGACCAGGACTCTAAAGACTTGGACCATCGTCCTTTTCCAGAGATATCAGATGTGCCACACACCCTTTTCAGGTAACCTCATGACATGCCCATGTTTTTCCAATTCATCTACTGACTTCATAGGAAGAGTCACCAGAGACCTGAATGTTGTTGCTGAGCTAAGCAAACCTTTCGAATGAAGTCAATATTCTCTCCGCAGACAGAAACATTGCTGATGGCTGTACCCAAGAGGTTATTAAAGGCTCTTGGATCTTGGTTTTTATGCAGGACACTTGCAAGCCCAGACACTCAGACTCGAGACCCCTGATCAGAGCCTCCACTGACTGCACAAAGATCACAGCATCATCAGCAAAGTCAAAGAAGTTTCAGGATGTCCCACAGGGCAGCTAATTAACCAAGTTGAACACTTTAAAACTGACAAAGGCTGTAAAGAAACTCTCCCGATATTCATATTTGTGCTCCATGAGAACCCTCGACGACAGAATGCAGTTGATGGTAGACTTCTTCGGCACAAAACCAGACTGCTCTGGTCACTGACAGGTGAGCAAGTGACTACGAATCCTATTGAGGATGACCCTAGTAATGACCTTATCTGGCACTGAGAGCAGTGTTTATCCCCCTGTAGTTGTCACAATCCAGGTGATCACTCTTCCCTATTAGGACAGTGGTGCGTGTGGCTATGTTCATTTCATACATGTACCTCTGTTCTGTTTGCGCATAGCCATTTATTTCCAGTCTAGGTATGCAAGCTGCTGTGTCTTTGGTGGCTGTGTGAAGTAGTCAAAGACAAATTCTGAGGTTGTCATGAGCTGGGCATCCAAATCATGGATCACATTGTGTGTGTCATGGCAAGTTATATACATGAGATATATAACTGAGATCAAGATAAAGATCGACATAGAGACAACCTTTATAATTTTTTATATATTAATATATTGTGCACATTTTTTAAAAAAACATTTGTGTTATTCCAGCTGTTTTGAGACATTGGAGACTCAATTGAGACCTGGGATTCAAATTCTGGCCAGGGGCCACATGTATATAACTTACTTATACTCAGAAATGTTCATTAGCAATTTCTTATGCAAAAGTTGGTATTTATTAAACACAACCTTGGCATGAAGGTTGGCTTAAAGCTACAAATAATTTCAACTACCATTTATACGTTCTGCACCGACTTTCTTGGTGTTCTATTTTTAGCAACTACAGGCAGCAGAACAATGAAGTGAACAGAAAATATCATTTTATTTTGTATTTCATTAATGCGTCAGTCACATTCTGATGTCAGTCTTCCAACCATCCATTTTCTAAAGACATTTGTTTCAAACCTGTAATGGGACAGGGATCACACGATTTCTCCACGATGTTTGTTTTAACACAACTCCAAGAGGAGAGCTCTAGGATGTCTAAATTAGCTTTTTAAGCCAGTCGTCATTAAGAAAAAGGACACAAATACTACAGACGACAGAAGATGTTGTGTTTTTAAGTTATCTACACTACCGGTCTAAAGTTTAAGAACTCCTCAGGTTTTCTTCCAATTTAATCAGTTGATGACCTAAAATTGTGAAAAGGTAAGTAGTAAACTTTAAGAGGTTTAAATTTAAACTTTAGGCTAGTAAAAACTGATAAAAAAAATAAAACTTTAGAACATTACAAATGGGCCTTCTTCAGGGAACATCCAACAGGTTACAACCTACAGATGTTCTGTAGCAATTTCAGTGATAACTGTAAGAAAATGGCAATTAACAAATGAAATGAGACAGAGCATTATTAGTCTTAGAAGCATAAGCCTTTCATTTTTGCCACTTGTGTCAGTGACTACAGTCTCCTACACAACGAATGGCAAATGGAAACTGGAAAAAACACTGGTAGGAAGAGATCTGGCAGACCTAAAGTCACAACCCAATCTGAAGACAAATTTCAACTCACCAGCTTGCCTGACAGGCGCCTCACAGTACAACAGCTTCAAGCACATTGGTAGAAAAAAGCAAGTCTCAGTTTTTACTGTAAAGAGGAGACTCCAACAAATGTCAGTACACCTCTAGTTCACATTTACTGAAGTTTTGTTTTTGTTTCGTTTCCATGCTTGAAAGTTAAGATGTCACTCGAGAACATGGCCATATTTATATGGTAGTTATGTCATGAAAATTCAAAAAGAATGTTTTTTATTAAGTCATGCATGATTACTGGCTGAAAGTGACAGGGAGTGTCTAAAAGCGTGTGCATGAGCACATACTTTTAAGTTGATTTGAGATTTATAAAGGAACTCTGGGTGGGACCTGACATATGTATGGTTTTATAAATCTAATTTGTTTGTGTGTACACTGTTTTTTGTTTTTCTAGCATAAACAAAATTTTAGAATACAATCCAAACACGGTTTTATATGTAAAGGCCTCTGGATACATACACATGAACTTTCACCAGGGACATAAACCTGTGACATCTACATTTGAATAATTAACATTTCTAAGTAGGTTCTTGCCTTGCACCCATTGATGCATTTATATGCATTGGGTTCTGTTGTAGAAATAACAGAAAAAACAGATTCACAAAATGGATAATTGTTTGTCAGTAGTCACAAGAATACTGTATATTACTTAGCAGATGCTAGATAAAGTCAAATGCAGATTTTAGGTCTATATATGTTCTATATAAAGTACCAGTGAAAAAGAAAAAATATATTTATAAGCTGTATACTGCAATGACAGCAGATTTTAGGGTGTATACGTAGCTTTACACAACAGTTGTATGCTGTCTCCACACATGCCTGGCAGACCACTAAACCCATGGGATAGTAGAGTGTAGAATTTGTTGGCATTTCCTTGTTCTTTGGTCTTTGAAGTATAATACTGTAATCCCGTACTTGTCATGCACAGGAATTTGACCTGAAACTCACTAGAGCAAAGTTCAGTGAGCATCATTGCCTTCTCTACCTATCATTTTTTTTTCAAGGGATTTCCTTCTTCTTAACGGTTTTAACAAATAAATTACCACTTTGAAAGCCTGGAAAGTGGTGCACTATTCTTTTATAGTAACTGATGTCTCTTGATGCATCCTGCTTTTAATGTATAAAGAGTGCTTTATTGTGGAACTAGGAAACAAAAGCTTCTGTAACACTTACCCAAGATCCTGCTCTCTATTAGCTGAGCCTCAATGTGTGTGCATTTATTTATCATGTCAATGTGGAACATTGGATTCTAAACAAGGAACTGTTCCTCAGATTTAAGGAAGCAGAAGGCTGATCGGATATTATTTTTGGCACATTTGATGAAAGCAGAACTGCTTACCACATAAACCTGCTGTTAAATTGCCAAATAGGAGACCACTTTTAAAACACATTTAGATCACAATTACAAAGTGAGAGAGAATCTTAGTGTATAAAATTAAAATTGTTCGTATTTATCAGGAAAGAATAACAGGATAAGAATGATGAGGATGATCATCACTACATCAAGGGAGCACCCTCAGGTATGTTTTTGCCAAAGTGGCAAATGTTTATAGTTTAAACACAACTACTCAGAGGACAGCATGAAAAACATGAACCACTGATCATTACAATGCAACATTTACAACATTACAATATGACTACTTTCAGTTACTCCGTGTGAAAAATGTAAATCTACTTACAGTGTTCCAGTTTGTGTAAAAAAAAAATTGTATCGATATTACATTTTCTAGCCTCTGGCAGCTACCTATTATAATGAATTTAGCTTTTTAATTAATCACAAACCATACCATTTTTGGAAATTTCATACAAATACTATGTGCATGGCTCAATCAGACCCTCCATGCGAAAACAATACAAACACACCCAATAAGAAAATTGTGTGACTTACTGTTCTTTTTTTGATGATCTCATTTTGTTCATGTAGACCAGCCATAGTTCACATTCATGTGAAGTATATAGTAAATTGACCTTTAGACCATGCACCTTACAGCATTACCCTCCAAAGGTGCCACAAAGCTCCATTCATCCACTTTTAAATCCTTTGTATCCAATGCATCATCAAGGAGGTGAATGCATTGGGCATAAAACTCATGGCAGTATCCCTGAAGTGATGGCAGTTCATTGCAGACACTCAAAATGGACCCACAAGCACTCTTATAGGGTCAATTTAGAGCTGTCTAACTGGTAATTCTAACTGGTATCTTTCAGCTTTTTTAATTGATATATTTTTGGTTCATCTGAACATTAAAGATGCATTTGTCACTGAGACTTTGCTTCATAATTAAATTAAAGCTCTTAGTAAATAATTAGTACCCTTGCCTTGTGAAAACACAAAATGATTCTATGACAAAAAAGTAGATTTGTAAAAAAAGGAACACTACTGCACCGATTTCATTCTTACTTTTTCGTTTTTCACCACTACTATCTATACTTTAGGTGGGCTGCTCTAAGGAAGAACAGATGGCCACATCCTCAGTTCAGTGGACTCTACTAGCCTTAGCAAATCAGGGAAATGGTAAAAGATTAATTACACCTCTTGTCTGGTGGCTCTGTTTACATCTGTCAGCTGGTGAGAATAAGCTGTAGGGACTGCATCAACAACACAAGTGCTTTGTGAAAACATAGAGCTGTACCAGGCAGAGCACGGATAGCAGCCATCCAGGCATTGTTCATTTACTAGCGGCTGCTTCCTGTGTCTTTTCATTTCAGACAGCATGGCACTGTTTACTGAATGGCAATAATACTGATAAGCATGTCCTCAACCAATCACTTCCATAAGGACCTGGAGGTTACAGAAATGCAACTAGGATAGCAGTAGCTGTGATTTTATTGTACAAGCTGGGGTTTGTTAAGACATCATTACCATTTTTTTCCAGTTTCTTTATTCATAGAAAAAAAATCACCTGGGGAGTATATTGCATTAAAAGTTGTGAAGAAAGGCAAATATGAATCTATTGGTTTTGAAGTGAGTGTGTATTTGCTTGGTCGTGCATTTGTAAAACTGCCAATGCTGCACCAGATAAATGTAGGTAAAATATTTGGCTGCCATCATTGTTTGCTAAATGCAAGATATTTAATTTTTTTACTTTTCACAGGCTGAAATCAACAAGCTAAAATATAATTAATAACTATAAGTTTATGTTTGGCTCTGTCTAGCTCTCAAGATTGGATACTGCTACAGTTAATAACTACAGTGAAACTAAGTTACTCATGAAGGCAGAGAAAAAATATTAGTGAGAAAAAAAGTCAATTAGTCAGTTAGATAGATAGATAGATAGATAGATAGATAGATAGATAGATAGATAGATAGATAGATAGATA
>JANRMT010062848.1:6173013-6200626 GCA_026402145.1 Polypterus bichir lapradei
ATAGATAGATAGATAGATAGATAGATAGATAGATAGATAGATAGATACTTTATTAATCCCAAGGGGAAATTCACATGGTCCAGCAGCAGCATACTGATCAAAAACAATATTAAATTAAAGAGCGATAAAAATGCAGGTATAATATGTTCTATTTTACATTGTTTATTTTGTTACTTTTAACAGTTTTCAGCAGTCCATAATCCAAGAAAAGTCACTAAATAAATCCAGCATGCTAAGAAGCAGACAGCATTTTTAAATTCAGCATCAAAAGGTCAAAGAGGAAATAAAGGGCTTACAGAACACCATTATGACAAAACCATACAGGTGTGTTCATGCTTTATTCTGTTCAGCAGGGAGAGATGGTGTTATCTGGATGTAAGCATGTGCAGGCGTCCTAAAAGACATTCAATAGTGGGCTGTATCCAAAAATGCTGCTTCAACCAATACTGTGACTTCTGTAAATTATGATGTAATCTGCTGTAACAGCTTATTAATGTTTTATTTTGCAATAGTTTGCTATTTCAGCAGCATGGTGATGCAGTGGTAGTGCTGGAGCTTTGCAGCAAAGAGACTGTGGTTCACATCCTAGGTGCTTCTTGTGTGAAGTCTGCATCTTCATCCTGTGTCTATTTGGATTTCCTCCATCTGCTCTGGTTTCATCCCACTAAGACATGCAGGTTAGGCACATTGCTTTTGCTAAATTAACCCCTGATGTGTGATGTGCTCACCCTGCGATGGACAGGTGCCCTGTACAAAGTTTGTTCCTGCCTTGCACCTGATGCTTGCCTCAATAGGCTCCAACTTCCCCATGACCCTGCTTTGGATAAGCGGGTTTGGAAAGCAAATGCATAGATTGTTGTTTCATGATAGATGGCATTTATGGCACTATGCACTTAATATGATTTTGCCAGCTCACAAGCACTTGGAAAAGGATGAAGGCTTCAAGTCGAATATACTCATGTACATGTACTCCTGTCTGAAAACACACAGAATCAGCCTGACCCCAAACTCAAAAGGCAGCCTTCACAGGTTAAAAGAATCCAGTTGAAAAAAATATCATAATAGGGGAAAGGGTGATCATAAATAAACACAACCATGTTCCTTCATATGTAAATAATAAATAATAATAATAATAAACCAGTTCAGAATCCATAACCAAAGAATATAACAAAACAACAGCAATTACAAAAACGAAATCCAGAACAATGGAGAGATGAGCAAACATTCACAAGATCCAGTGCCTCCATGAGAACTGAATGCATACAGTCCAATTTAAATTACAGTGGACAGACCCTCAAGTGCAATGTCAGGGGTTCCCACCCCTTGAAGCTCTATTTTAAGTGTGCACAACATGTAACAACAATAAATGCTTGCATTATTAAACAAGAACTCAAACAAAATATTCATTAAGGATAGTTGTAAAAAAATGAAAATAAGAACATAAGCAATGACTATATTTACAAGAAAGTAATATTCAGAAAATAAAAAAAAGTTTAAAGAAAAAGAAAAAACATTTAAGTCAGGGATGAGACCCTAGCTGTACTATTACAGTATTACTTTGTAATAGGGGTTGCAGAAAAGAAGATCCAGTTATAATTGTGCATCAGTATGAGTAGCAGTGAGGGATAATAAGTAAAGAGTAGAAATCATAACAGTGTTCTTTATTGCTTTTATTTGCACTTCATGGACTACATTGAAGAAGCATCAGTGGTCTACAGGAGACCAGACAGTATTGTAAGGTAGTTAGGGAAATATATAATGTGGGCTTCAGCAATCAACATGCTGTTTGAATATATTTTTCATCCCTATCATGTAGTGCCTTTACTAACCTATAATGAATTACCGTACATAGTCTCCTTCTATAGTTTACAGAGTCTTAGGCTCTCTTCCAAGAAAGCACAATGGGGTTTTATCTCTCTTTTATAATAAAAAGATCCTGGGACGAGACAAAACTTTTTAGCCTGGGACGAGACATGACTTTTTCAGAGAGATACTTTCACATCCCTTAAGACTTTGTGCCAAGAGATTTAACCATGCCTGGGACCGGAAATAAAAGACAAAGAGTAGATGACAAAATAGAACGTCATAAAGAATTCAAAAACGTTGGCGCGATACACATGCAGAGCAAGTTAGAGATAATGAAAGTACTAAAATTCGAAAGTCTCAAAAAAATGACAGTAAAGATCACATTAGTGCAAACAAATGGAAATTATTACTCGGTGAAATAACAGAACAGCTAAAAGAGATTGAATATATTGTTCTGATTTAAACTTTAAGTCGGAGACTTGAAGGTCGTCTAATTTGTGTTGCCATCAGGGAAAAGTAGTGTTTCTTCCCAATGAAGAGGCATATCTATGAGAATTAAAAGATTTGTTGTTTGGTGAAAGTGAAATCCACATATGCGAATGGCAGAGACTCAAAGTGGCTGGTGCATAGCACAGGCCGGTTTGGTCGAGGGAAGAGAGCAGGGGGCGAGGCCCCTAATAAGATAATAATTCCAAGAACCAAGCTGACATTTTGAGTAGCATCAGCTTCCTGTTTCTTTTCCAATTTCAGGTTTGCAGGGTTAGAATCCAACCTTGTGCAGCCTCAGAAAGAGCTCTCCTCCCTCTTACAGCTGCAAGTGAATGGATGACTCTTTGTTCTTGGCTTGTTTTATCGTGGTCTGTGGTCAGTTGACCATTAGAGTACTTCTGGAAGCTTTCATGGTTATGCCTTCTTACGATACTTCTGATCCTTCACTAAAATAAAAGCAGGAAAATTTTGCCCATACTCTTTCTTTTTGCCTTATGTGGAGGTCAGGTGAGCTGTGATAATAGTAATTGAGAGCTGTAAAGCTATAGTCATCCTTGGCTGTAAATTTGACTCTAGTGTTTATGGAATTAGTGATTATATCACCTTGTGGGTCTAATATACTTATAGATGTATAGCATAGTCTGGCAGAGACTTATCATTTGGAAAGTAGCCCTAGGCCCACACAGCTGGTGTCTAAACAAAGGAGAGTAAATGATCTGTATCTGCCTAATGTCTGTCTTTCATGGTAGTATGTCTCAAGGCTTTCAGTGTGGTTGATCTTACAGTTTTGAGTATCATGACAGGAGGCAGCCCAGGGATGGAAGAAGTGCATATAAAGAATGACTATATTGAAATTGTTAAACACATAATGATACACAAAAGGTAAAGAACAAAGTAAACAAATAATACTGTACTAAATGAAAACTCTGCAACCTCTTTGAATGTAGAATAGGATGAAATAATCCCTGTCTGCCATAGCAGTAGGTTCCCTCCACTTGCTCTCCAAATACTCCCTTTCTCATCTTGCTTCTCTGTTTAATTCTCTCTCATTGTTTCCAATATTTAAGTTGTTGCCTCACTTCAGACTCATATGGTTTAAATAAATTTGGCTGTTGGTAGATTTATACTTTTGGCCAGGTTCAATTTAAGAAAAGGACTAGGAACACTTCCATCCTGGAACTGCTTGCTGTCACATGTGTGGCTGAAAGTTTCTGCCAGCTGTCAACTTTAAAAGGTGCAATGATTTTTGTTTTTGAAAGAATATTAATTTGGGGACCGCTGAGAAAATGTCTAATTATTATTTACTGTACTTGGTGATTTGAAATTAATTTTCTGGTTCATTATTATTTTTCAACCATCATTTTGTTTTCAGTGATATCTGCCATCATGTGGTACCTTTAGATCATGCATCATATCATTATGACCTAGAAAGTATTTGAAGTGGCTATGTTCTGCTTCTGCTATCCAGGATTCTGGATTTTCTACAAGATTATTGTTGCAGTGTTAAATAGTTTTCAATAGGAATTTAAGGGCTATAGACACTTTGTGTGTTCTCTTGTTTTTGAATTTGAATTTGAGCAACATTTGTAGATTTTTCTTTAGTTTCATTTTGACTTCCCAACTGTTATCATTTTCAATATTTTTTTTGCTTTTACAATTGTTGTTTTCAACTCTCTTTATGCCCCTTTTGTGGTTTTCTTTAATGAGGAATCCATTTCTTTAACTAGTTTTCAGTTTTAATTTAGTTTTCTATATAAATATTTAACATTATATGATGATGTTATGGGCGGCACGGTGGTGCAGTGGTAGTGCTGCTGCCTTGCAGTTAGGAGACCCGGGTTTGCTTCCTGGGTCCTCCCTGTGTGGAGTTTGCATGTTCTCCCTGTGTCTGCCCGGGTTTCCTCCGGGCGCTCCGGTTTCCTCCCACAGTCCAAAGACATGCAGGTTAGGTGGATTGGCAGTTCTAAATTGGCCCTGGTGTGTTTGTGTGTGTCCTGTGGTGGGTTGGCACCCTGCCCGGGATTGGTTCCTGCCCTGGGATTGGCTCCAGCAGACCCCTGTGTTAGGATTCAGCGGGATGGATGATGATGTTGCTTTTCATGAATGCCAAAATTTTGTCAATATATTAATTTTCTTTGCTGTTACATCATAGAATATGTGAAGGTTGTGACTATGCACATTAAAGGAGCATATTGTGTTTTGCTAGGAAAAAAGTCAGCTCTGGCATTTCTTACATTGTTCCTCTATGTTACGATGTCAGTCCAGCCTGTCAAGTATCTGTAAAATTTCACCACCCTCACATTCACTCCCTGAATAGTGACTGGGCTTAGGGGGTCCTTTGCTGTGGTGAGAGTCAATAACCAGTTCCATGATTTTGCTGGTGTTAATCTGCAGACAATTCTCTTTGTATCAAGAAACAACATCTAACTCCTGTACTCTGTTTCATTCTCCTTATCAATACAATACATCCCTTTAATACAAAATCATCTGAAAATTTCTTCAAGTGGTAAGTGTTATTATACAGTATATACTCCAAGGTGTACCAAGTGAAGAGAAGAGGAGACAGGGCTGTTCCTTGTAGTGCTCCAATGTTATTCATATCAGAGACATGCTCCTTGAGCCTCACAAACTATGGTCTGCCCCTAAAGATAGTCCATTATCCAAGACATCATGGCTCATACACCTGTATATCTCTGAGCTTACCCCTTAACTGGGATGACTTGATGGTACTGAAGGGACGAGAGAAATCAAAAACCATAATCACAGTGGTTCCAGCTTTGTCCAATAGGCAAACTGCAGTGAGTCCAAGTTGTCTTCAATAAAAGGACTCATATGGTCCATGACTAGCCTCTTAAAGGTCTTCATGATGTGGAACGTAATGTCCACTGATCTGTGGTCACCTGGTAAAAAGGCTCCTGCTTTTTTTGGAACTGGAACAATAGAGTTTTTTTTTCACAGCAGCAGCACTTTCTGGAGCCTTAGTGATAATCATGTAACTGCATCTAAATATGTACAGCGGTGAGAGGTATTCAAAAAGTTTAAATGTTGCTCAACCAAACAATACAATGGGAATGACTTACAGTCTAAGTAACTTTAATTGACAGTACCAGATATGATGGCTTTTGCCTTTCAGAGATAGCTGGTCCTCTGTGATTTTCATACAACACAATGTCTAGAGTTCACAATGGATGGTGTGACAAGCAAAAATATCCAAAAGAGTGACAATTCTGTGAAAGAAATCTCCTTTTTAATGAGAGAGGTCGGAGAAGAATGGCTATACTTGTTCAGGCTAACAAACATGCCACAAAAACTCAGATAAAGTCTCCTTAAAAAAAGTTCTGTGAAGTCATCTCTGAGCACACAACATGTCAGATCTTAAATTAGAAGTAAAAGGTTATGCCAGTTTATACTTTGTCAGCTAAGAGCATAAAGATTAAGCTACAGTGAATGACTGAACTTTGGAATTTCTTGTGCAGCATGCAGATGACAGGGTCAGAATCTGGAGTGCATGGGCCTAAATTCATGGATCCATCCTGCCTTTCATTGGTGGTATAGGTAAAGGTGGTGTAATCTTATGGGGTAATCTTTTCTTTGCACACATGTTGTAGGCCTCTTTAATACCAGCTGTGCACCACTTGAATGCTGCAGCATAGCCAACATCTACCCTTTGTGACCAATTATTGATATTATAAATTTGTGGCTGTAAAAATAATCCAGAGGCTGCTTAAATCTTTTCAGTAAGCATGAAACAAAATTACAAAGAAATATTCCACACCTTTCTGATTCTGTGCCTCAAGGAACACAGGCTATTCTGGAGACAAAGGGTGGCCCTAACTGGTAGTGAACCTAATAAAGTTGTCACTTCGTGTAAATAAAGCCTTTGAGCTGCCAGAGGGTGCTTCTGCCTCCTGCTAACCCTATATGGCCCTCCTTAATCTTTGAAGAAAGCATCAGAACTCTCTAGCACCTGCTAGCTTACTTGTCTTTTAGTGCTCTTGGGAAAAGTACCATGTGTCTATATGGGATGCAGCTCACCGTATCCTGCATTATTGCTCCATACAAACCTACAAGGGTTGTTCCCATTAGTGCCCCTGTGCTCTCATAGTGTTATGACCTTGCCTGCAGCCAGTGTGGTATTCCCTTTCTTTTGGACTTTTGGATATCCTGGACCAGCGCAGTTTCTGATGCTCCTGCATCTGGTAACCTCTGTGCTTTCAGGGTGTCCACTTTCAGTCTTGACACATTTAAGCTGTATAATTACGCTAGAGGGCGCTGTTGCCCCATGAACCCAACAGACAGATACGCAGACACAGGGTAAAAGCACAAAGAACATCCTTTACTTATTCTTCTTTCTTTAAAGTGCCTTTTAAGCACTACAGCCACCATATACAAATAAAGAAATAATAAATCAATACAATTCTCTCCTCCAAACCTACCAGCAAGTTCTGTCTTCTACCTCCAACCTCGGGCCCGCTTGCTGGGTCTCCACCAGTCCTTTATATAGTTCTTGACCCAGAACTGCTTCTGTTCTTCCTCCCACATGACTTGCCAGCACTTCCGGGTCAGATGGAGAACCCCAAGTCTTTAATCAGCCTGGAAGTACTGTGGGGCTTCTGTCCTCATGACTTCCAAGCACTTCCGGGCTGTAAGGGAAGCATGACTCCCCAGGTCCTTTAATAGCGCCCCCTGGCGGCATCTACGGTACCCAACAGGGCTGAGGAACCAGACTCCAAGTCCCAGGATGCCCTGCGGGTATCACCTACACTCCAGGGGAGCTGCCATCTAGCGTTTTGGGGGAGGCAGTGTCCTGAAAAAGCTGCCTTCCCCCATCCTTTCATCACTGGGGCATCCCGGCCGGGTCGAGCTGCCGGCCATTTATCACAGCCGTTTAATGGCACTCTTGTGCAAGGCAGTTTTCTGTACTCTTTTTTTCTGGCTTATACAAGGAGCAGCAAGTTTCACATGCCCCCCTGAGATTTAGATGTTGCCCTTGAAAAATGCCTGGGTGGGACTCCATACTGCCAGTTAATGACAGTGGCTCATATCTATCACTTTTATGTTACGATTTTCTTTTGTCTGTCAAGACAGAGAGCCCCTGAGAAAACTTTCTTCAACAAAGCATTCCACTCTGGCCCGGACCACTCCTTGTCTGGTTTAATTTTTATCAAAAAACAAATGGCCAATGAATTATTCACAGTTGTTTTGCTAAAGCTGTGCAGTAACGAACAGACCATTACCTGGCAAATGCGTGGTAGGCTCATTAGACCAGTACCTGGTGTACTAGCTTAGTCTGCATTCCACAAAGGAAAGCGAACGTTAGGAAATAAGCAGATAAAATCCTCCCGGCAGTTACTGGCCACACCTGAATACTTTTGGAATGAGCTAAGTGAGCTGCTTTGTTTCACTGCCGCTTCAGTTTTCTGTCTGACCGGGAAAATGAAAACTGTTATAACCGTCACTGCTTAAAAGTCATAAAAGGGAGTGACATGGCACAAGTGGCCAAGAGAAGAGGGGGAGTGCAGGGGAAACATAAGTAAGTCCTCTTTGTTATATGTAGGATTGGGCACCATCAAATTACATGTCTTAATCAGAAGGTGTTTGGTGACATTTTTTTGCAGTGCATAGTGGGATAAGTGCTTTGTGTAGTCCAACCACAACCTAGTCCTCCCTCCTATCTAATGCAGCGTGCCACCTAGTAGCTATGGAGTCTAGCTATAAGGTGCCAGGCAGCCGACTTAGGTCTCTGTGCTGCTTAGGGAAACGCTTTACAAACCAACAGTAAAGATTATATGGGGGGGCAAAATAAAGATCAAATGATTAGCATGGTAGCATGATGGCACAGTGGCTTATGCTTCTACCTCATAGCTCAAGAGACCTGGATTCAATATCTGCCTTTGTCTCTTTCTGCATAAAGTTTCACATTCTCTTCATGTTCTCCATATGTGTTCAAGTCCTGGGTTTGAATTCTGTTATGTGACTGATTCTACTGGGATAGTTCCGATCTGCCCTTGATCCTGCAATAGAAAAAGCAGGATTGAAAAATGGAAGGTTGCATTATTGAATTGTGTGAATAGTAAGGTCACCCATTTTTGCTAGCTGCCAGTGTGCTGCTCTTTACTAGCCTGCTAACACAAACACAACAACAGACTCTGTGGAGTAGAAACAATGCAGCTGCAGCTCAGGTGTTTGCCAGGTGACTAAACCGCCACTGTTTCTTAACCTTTGTCTCAAAGTTTGCAAATGTAAACAGTGGATGCCGCCGGCAAGCCCGCGCAACTTTAAGTGTATGTAGCCGTGAATTTGCTGTTGGCTGCAAGGTGAGAGATCCTCCCAGCTAATGAAAGGAGGAAGGAAATAATCAACGGCTGTGCTCAGAATGAGAGAGGCAGCAAGACAAGGTTTCCCGCCAGTGCAGGAGGGAGGCGGGGAGAAGGGAGGGTGGATATGGCCCTTCACAAGCACAAAGGGAAACAAAGCACTTCCCGCCAAATGACTGAATAACCGCCTACTTCTCAGCCTACATGTTTAACTCCTTCATTGCCACTTTCCTCTTTTTTGAGGAACTGTAGAACACCTGGGAGTTCAAGTGACTGATGGTTTACATTTAGTGCCTAAAAGAAATGAGATCAGTATTCTCGTGACAGCCTAATGCTTGATAAGTTATTTTTTTACACGGTTTCTTGAAAGTGACCATTTTTTCACAGGAACACAGCAATCAGCTGCTAATCAAAAGATTCCACAGAGATGTGGCCACTCCAGCTGGACATAACCCCACCGTAATGGCAGATATAAAAAATTGGTCAGTAATCAGCACTCTCCATGTTTGAGTCAGTCTTCTCTTAAACTATTTGCTTTCTTTTATAGAAAAAATACATCTTTGTCTTAATTTTATTTCGCCCAGAGCTGTATGATGGTGTACATCTATGCATCCATCCATTATCCAGCCCGCCATATCCTAACTACAGGGTCAAGGGGTCTGCCGGAGCCAATCCCAGCATGTAAGGCATGGACAAACCCCAGGCAAGGCGCCAGCCCACCGCAGGGCAGACACACATACCCACCCACAAACCAAGCACACACTAGGGACAATTTAGCATCACCAATGCACCTAACCTGCATGTCTTTGGACTGTGGGAGAAAACCAGAGTACCTGGAGGAAACCCACACAGACACAGGGAGAACATGCAAACTCCACGCAGGGAGGACCTGGGAAGCGAAGTCGGGTCTCCTAACTACGAGGCAGCAGCGCTACCCACTGTGCCACCGTGCAGCATAATGGTGGACACCAAATATAAATTCATGATTGGAAAGATGACACATCTGGCATTTTTCTTATGGGCATTATGGCACAGAAATCAATGTTACTCCCTCAGAGTTCCATCATCTGAGTTCAAAGACAATTTCATTCTGATAACTTTGTAGGTTTTATTCAGAGTATGCAAGTTTTCTTTTCACATTCTAAAGATGTGTCTGTCAAGATACCGTATATACTCGTGGATAGGTTCTCCCGCGGATAAGTCAGGACTTGATTTTACAGTATAATTTCTGGTATTTTATAATGTCAGTCATATAAGTCTAATGAGATAAACTCACGCTATTGGTCCAAGAGATTATGATATGTAAATGCCCACCTGAGAGAGTAACCATGGCGCACACTGCTTTTTTTCTATGTATTGTGTCTACGTAACCACATGGTAATACCTGAACTATTCCGAAGCAACGTTTGCACTGATTTGTGTTTTTTGTTTCTCACACCCTCATACACCTTTATCGTAAAAGCATCCCTTATCTACGATGAAGCCTTCAATCAGAAGTAAATATGAAGCTGGTTTTAAACTAAACGTCCTTGAAGTAGCGAAAGAAATTGGTAACTGTGCTCCTGCAACAAAATCGATACATCTGAGAAACTGATGCAAGATTAGAGGAGGCAAAAAGATGTAATAAAAAAAAATATAAGTATCGCATTTTTGAACAGGTGTATAAGTCGGGGTCTGATTTTATGATCGATTTTTTAGGTTTCAAGACTTGACTTATATGTGAGTATATATGGTAATTAAATGCTGTAAACTGTCCCAGTGTGTGTGGATGTGTGCATAAATGGGCCTGCAGTAGACTATGCCCCATCCAGGGTTAGCTCCCAGTAGGATCGACTGCAGGCCCTTGTGGCCCAGAATTAATTTGAAAAAGTATGGAAACTGTTTCATGTTACGTATACTGAAACATACTGGTGGATGCTGAATACAAATTAACACTAGGGCAAAACTGACAATTAAAGCATAGTCTAAGGAGCCTGCATATAATGTCTTTACTGAAAATCTGGTTACTGGGGTGGCCCAGAAGATAGTTCTATTGGTATTCAGTATTTGAGTTCCATGGTTGAAATTAATCAAGTGTCTCTGAGTAGGAAAATGGTCGTAACTGGTTCAAAAATCTCAAAGTGATGTAACTTTGCTTCTACTGTACTCTTAAGAGTAAGAGCTATAGCATTTGATCAATTTTCATAATATAGAAAACTACTCCTAACTTCTTCAGGATTTGGCAGAAGATGGCACTCAGGCAGAGATCACTGCACACATTCCAGGAAAGGCAGAATGTTTTAGATGAATGAAAGTATCGATAACATTACATTTTTCGGCCAAGGGGAAAATGCAACCATGCAATAGCAATAATTTGGGTATGTCACAACCAAACATTTCTTAAATTCTGCACCAAACTTTGAACACCCTTACAATGCATAAACTGGATTTATACATTTCCCCACCACTCCATGTGAGGTAGTGTTAAAGCAAGCAAGTAAGCAAATTAGCGGTTTACCTGGAGTTGTTGCCGTGATTGATGGTATGTACGTAAAGATCTTTGTGTGAATTAGCATACATATGTGAAATTACAGTAACAATACACATATGTTAATGGATGTAAACTGTATTGTAGTAGCTACCATAATTCCATAAAGATAGGTCTGGCTGGATGGGGGATTGACAGTGAAATGTCACACAGATAAAAAATACAAAACTTCATCATGAGTACCATTTTGCGACTTGTGGAGCTGTAAAATCATGGCATTATTCATTTTCAAATGTGAACTCCAAACCCTTTTTGGGAATTGTAAGATGTTTCAGAACTACATCTCATGTCCTACTCTGGGGAATGATAAATTCTTATCCTGGTCAGACTTTTAGTGGAATTCCCAGGAGTAATTCTGAGATGCTTGATAAATACTTCCAATAGTTTCAGTATTTGAGTTCTAGTTCAATCTCCCAACTGATCTCTGTGAACAATGAAAGTACAAAACTAAGCAAACATCAGGCTTAATAAATAAAAAGATAACTTTTATGACCGAATATACTTAATCGCATGTGTCCTTAGAGCAACATCTAGTGAAAAATGCCTGCAGAAGACATACTTACATTTAAAGGGTTTTTTTTTCTGAAAACCCTTCTGATTATTTTCAAATGGATGCAAATGGTGCTATTGTTTGGTTAAAAGACTGGACTTGTCTCATGAAAAGTACACTCTGCCTCAACCACCAATGTGATTTTATGGTGTGCTACCATATTTTCCATATATTCAGAGATCTTATATGTTTTCCTTGGGATGATTAGAATGATATCTTTGACATGTGGCCTCCACATGCTTTTGAACTTTTGCTAGGTAACAGGGGGTACCTGGATCAGAGATTAATATAGTGGAGGATAGAGATGCTTAGAGTTACTGCTGTGTCTATAGAAAAATGTTTGTTTTTTAAAAACTGCCAGAGTTTATGCTTACAAAGACACAGGAGACCTCAAAGTACTTTGACTCTTGCATGCATCTCTGCCTTTGTCAAACACAAACAGGTGGCCACTGAAGCATTCGACCGTTTTTCCAGCTCTGTATATAAATAGCAGAACAAAACAAAACAACCACACAAACAAACAAGAAAGCATAAAGCAGGGGAGCTCTCTCCTCATTAAGACACAGATCTTAGAAGTGGCATTTACACCTTTTCAAGGAAAAAGAAACTAAATCCTGAAAACTGGGATTAAACAGTGACAAGTCTGCTATTCTGAGTCTGGCCTGGGGCGCCCTCTAGTGTATATTCAGTTTAAGCGTAGGGAACAGATTTTAAAGTCTCTTTACGAAGACTGGTTTCAAACTAACATTTGTCATTTTGAATAATTATCTTCTGTTTGCAGATAATTCATATTTATATTATTCCAGTAAAAAAAAAAATCTTATTCTTGTTTATCTGCTTGAGCAAAAATATTTTCTGACTGGCAGCGTGGGTAAGGATGCTTGTGATTCTGGTTTAGTTATGAGATTTATGAGCTGTGGTGTCTTCTTTGCAATGTTTGCGTATTCTCCCTACATTTTAGTGGGCTTCCTTTTGATTTACCACCTCAGTCTAATGGCACACTTTTGGTTTGGCCACTGACTGTACGCTTCCTGTGTGAGTGAGCAAGTGTTTATATTTGAATGTGTGCAGTAGAGGCACACAGGACAATCACCTCTGTTGTTTCTAGTATTGTTATTTTAGTTTTCATTAAACAAAGCAATTTTATTTTATATAGTGCCTTCCTCAACTGGAATCCAACTCAAGATAGTTTTCAAGAACACATTCAAAGTGCAATTTTTTAAATTTTTAAATTTTTAAAATTCCAAAGCTGCTTACAAACCACATGCTGTAGCTACTGTGACATTACTTATGCTGAGTTATTGCAGTGGACTGAACCAAGGATCCAGATGTTTACAGTTTGAGGCATGAGTTTTGAAAAACCGGTTCTTACATCTTTCAGAGCAAGGCAGCACAAAACAAAGGACCAGAAACTGTTCAATCATGCATGTAGATTTATGCTGGGAGAGTCCAGTTATCCTAATATGAAAGATAAATGAGTAAAACAGAAACTGTGAAGCAACAGTGCGAACCACTGAGCCATTGAATCACTTGTCCTTAAAAAGGCAACTTATTGTTTAGGTTTAGTTATTTACACCCATGACTAGCATTGTGGTGTTGTGGATAAGGTACGTTCCTTAAAATTTGAAGGACCTGAAATCAAATACTGACCCAGGAAAGATCTACATGGAGCATGCACTGGAGTTTCTCTCCAACAACCTTCCACTTGGATGTGGAAGTTTGGCTAATAGGTTGGTATTAGTTTGCACAGCGAACATTATTGTACCCTGTGCTGATCTTGCATCCATCCCAGGGTTGGAAATTACATTGAAATCAATGCTGCCAGCAAAGACCATACTTTATTGCAATCCTGTAAAGGAAGCAGTTTCAGGAAATGGATGGATTTGCACTTCTTCTTCTTCTTCTTCTTTTGGCTGCTCCTGTTAGGGGTTGCCACAGTGGATCATCTTCTTCCATATCTTTCTGTTCATCTTGTTCTGTTACACCCACCACTTGCATGTCCTCTCTCACCACATCTATATACCTTCTCTTAGGCCTTCCTCTTTTCCTCTTCCCTGGCAGCTCTATCCTTAGCATCCTTCTCCCAATATACCCAGCATCTCTCCTCTGCACATGTCCAAACCAACGCAATCGCCTCTCTGACTTTGTCTCCCAACCGTCCAACTTGAGCTGACCCTCTAATGTCCTCATTTCTAATCCTGTTCATCCTCGTCACATCCAATGCAAATCTTAGCATCTACCATGCTCTAAATTTAGGTGGACTTTTACAGCTGGAAATTGGACCACATTAAGCTGTCTGTAATCTCAAGTGTTGATGGGAAAGTAAACAAAAAGGTGGATCAGGGTTAAAGTAAAAAATATGAATAGGTCATTTGATAAGAATTAGAAAACACAGATACACTTCATTACATTTATAAAGTTCTTCATTTAGAAGATTACTTTGGGTTGCAGAAACACACAGAGAACCAGTTGTTTTTTACTTAGTCTGTAAAATCTGTGGCAATTTCTATGAATATATGTTTGTGTTTTGAGAGTCTTTGCCCCTTATTACACTACCAACAAGAAAAAAGACCGTCTTTTTAAGCAGCAGAATTGCCATCTCTGTGCCTTTCTTGCATCTGGGCTGGCAGTGATATAATGCTTTTGTTTTTGTCCTGCAAGTCAATAACAGCTACTGTACAGTCTTCAGTAAAAGAGACTGAAAGCTTCACATTATTGTAGCAACGCTTGTGGCCTTGTTGGGTAGGTGAAGTCGTAGTTTTCCGCATTGTGTTTGGCACAGTCAAAAAGTTAATGCTCTTCAAATCTATCCATCTGTTTGTTCATTTAAATTATTATAGGCATCCTATTTACCTTTACAGTACATTTATTTGCTTAACAGATGCTTTTATTTAAAACAACTTAGAAATGAAATCAACAGAATGTTTAGTTATATAATTGAAAATTTTCCTTTATTCCCACACCTTTAAAACTTCTATACTTAACAAAATGTCTCAGTTTAGTTTGTAGAGTACACAGCCTTTCTCTTGGCTGTTTATGTTACTCCATTATGCATGGTCTATGCTTTCAGCTAGAAAATTATAGTTTTAAAATTTTTTAGGAAACTTTAAGAAAACCATGTACACAAATAAAGTGCAGGTGTGTGAATAGCTATCATTAAAAGTAAGCGATGACCTTCATTACCTTACTGAAGCAGGATACTACAGAGTCATTCAGTTCATTCTGGTAAATTGTCAGTAGAATTGTTTTAGACAAAGATGTTATGCAAAACAAAAAAAAAATGCGAACCTCAACAAACAAATGTACTGTATTCTCATACAAAGTAAAAAACGCTACAGTAAATATGTTCATCAATGTGAGAAAGTCCAATTTTATATAATATGTCAAGACATATTAATCACCAACAACTTGATTTGGGACTTCATCAAGTCCCAAATTTAGAAAACTCTAACCTCAGCTGACAAGCAACACATACCATACTGCATTTTACCTCTCACATAATTAATTCAACCAAAAGTAAGCCATTAGAATTTGTTATTAGATTTATCTTGTTTTAGAATGTGAACACTAAATAATTATTAGCTATATTTTAATGTGTAAAGGATATAATTGACAGATGGTGTAATTAACTTATTCACATCAGTTTATGCTCATACGATGATGTAATATAAAATATTTTTCAGTCAAACTGAAACAATTCTGGCTTTAATACTCTGGAAAACCTTTAAGAATATCTTAGCTGTCTGTAGCTTTCTATTAAAGTTAGCCTTATTCAGTAGCTACCGCAGGAAAACAAAATTTGAGCCGGTTATTTTGATTTTTTCAGTTAATTTTACTTCACTTATCCTGGTGAGGGTCATGTTACAACATTTTAAGTTGATCAGACCAGCTCCCACTGGAGAATTCCCAGATGCTCCCTGGTCAATTGAGAGTTTTAATCCCATTAGTATTTCCTGGGTCTGTCTGGCCCTGTGCCTTCTACCGTCGGTCCATGCCTGCCATGGCACTGCAATTATTACCCAAGGGGCATTCTAACTATTGTACATGCTTAAACTACCTCAAATGACGCCTCTCAATCTGACAAAGCCAAGGCTTTCCCGTATAGCTGCTTGTACTACCAATCTCATTGTCATTAACTACAGTGTGTGAGGAAGAGGATTAGAATGCCCAGGAATTCAAAACCTTTCTATGAGGACTTAGCTCCTGTTTTATCACCACTGTGTGGTACAATGTTTATAAAGCTGCTTCTGCACTGATTAATTTATCTTATCTCACAATAACCTTCAACTTCACTTGTGAACAAGACCCGAAGTAGTTGAACTCCTTCTCTTGGCATAGCAACTCATCCGTTACCAGTAGGGGAGAAAGGATAGGACCATGACCTTAAATTTGAAGGCAGCAATTCTCATCATTTTCAGCTACAAACTGTTAGAGCTTCTGCTGGATATCACAAATTTTTAGGTACAAAAGTACATCATCAGTGAACAGTACAGATACAACCCTAAGGTTTTGAATCTAGATTTTATCCAATCCTCAGCTGTGCGTTAATATTCTGTCCATAAACGCCATGACCAGGAGCAGAGACCAGCATTGAACAGACCTGACTCTACGTCGCATATGTGAAAAAAGTCTATAAACATATAGACCTTATATAATAGATAGTCAGAAATGTCACACTTGTCTTTAAGCCTTGACAATCTATATAAAATAAAATTGTGATAAGGAATCTCATATATATATAAGTTAAGAGTTATATATATATAACTCTTAACTTATCTTCAAGCTTTTAGCTAGCCAGCTCCAAGCAAGGAGAGCTGGCACAATAATTTGACAATATTCCAAAATATAAATATATACAAGTATATATATATATATACCATTGAGCTCATAGAATTCTAATTGTGGGAAGACTTTGGCAGTGCAATGATGCAGAGGCTCGTTCCATTGTTTGAATTCTTGGCATCAAGTGTTGCTCGAATGTCTTTTTTGTTTATGATCTTAATTCCGATTCTTTGTCATTTTTATTCCAAGAAGAATATTAATGCCTTGTAAACAGTAATAATAAGTACTGATAGGGTGGTGAAACCATGCATGCATGTCTGAAGCATGAAAGTTCTGTGCATACCTGCTTCAGCTCCTCAGTGTCAGACTGGTCTGGCAAAGCATCATGGAGTGCTGGGGAAAAAAATGTTTGCCTAAGCTGACTGCATGGTAAAAATATTTGGCAAACTAGATCAACAGCAAATATTGCATATTCACTGCGAAAAACACATTGGCAAATTCTGCCACTTAACACTATGAGTAAAGAAACACTTGGAAAAAAAAACACTGAACACTGTTGCTAATCTGGTGAACCATTTTGTGGCTGAAATATACTTATTGAACTCTTTCAGGGTGGATGTCAACTTTTGTCGACAGCAGGGTTAGAGGGGCAGAGGGCGATTATTAGCTATAAATGTTGAGAAAACTCACTGTTACATTATAGGCAGACGCTCCTTACTAGGAGGACTGTTAGACTCGTTAACTTGACGTCGAAACCCTGTATATGTGTTAGTAACTTAGAGTTAACAACGGCTAGAATGGCATAGACATCCGGCAAAAGAGCGAAGCGAATGTGCAAAGCAAATACTCTATGCACATTATTTATTTATTTATTTTGTTTTTGCGTATTATTGCTGAATTGGACTCTAGCTTATTGAACTTCAGTTTTAATTCAAACAAATCTGGATATCGAAAATGAAAGACAGGTAGTAGTTGTTTTTTTCAAGAAGTGCCTTTCAACTCATGAGAAAACAGGTATGTGAATAATAATAATAATAAGTATGTGAATTTTCATACTATAGAAGCTCATGGAAATTTGCTATAAATAAGAGCTTTATGTTAATTTATGTTGTGAACAGAATTAAAGATGCTAAGATTGGCATTGGGTGTGACGAGGATGGACAGAATTAGAAATGAAGACATTAGAGGGTCAGCTCAAGTTGGACAGTTGGGAGACAAAGTCAGAGAGGTGAGATTGCGTTGGTTTGGACATGTGCAGAGGAGAGATGTTAAGGATAGAGCTCCCAGGGAAGGCCTGAGAAAAGGTTTATGGATGCGGTGAGAGAGGACATGCAGGTGATGGATGTGACAGATCAAGATGCAGAGGACAGAAAGATATGGAAGAAGATGATCCGCTGTGGCAACTGCTAACGGGAGCAGCCGAAAGAAGAAGAAGAAGAAGATGTTGATTTATGTTGTGAAGCAATTGCTTTGTGTGCTTTTTAGAAAACCGTGCTTTTTGAAAAAATATTCAGCCCTGGGAGAAAGGTGAAAAATAAATAGCCTTAAAATAGTTAAGAATGGATACATCAGCAGAATTACATAGTAATAGGAATTCATTTTTCATTTCGGTTAGGAATGTATCGAAATGGAACATGACCATGAACTCAGTTTAATTAACCAAGTCCCATATTTATTAAGTATCTCAGAATTACTCCCATTAATTGCACTAAACTTTTGATTTGGATAGGAATTTTTCCCACCTCAGAGTAGTATGATGAAGTATTTGTGAAAAGTCCTACACATACTCCCAGCTAGAAGTGAGAATTCACATTTGAGAATGAATGATGTCATGATATCACAACACCACAAGCCACAAATTGGAGTTTGCTGATACTAATGCTAATGCTAAGGCTGCACCACAAAGATGATAATAATATTCAAAGTAGCAATAGAAAAAGAAGGAAAACATAATAAGGTACAAAATTGTACTACGCTCACATAATTGTTGAGCACTTTGTAACAACATAAAAAATAAAACTGTAACAAGCACCAAGATGTAGAGACCGAGGTACATACACTGAACGAGAGTTAAGCTCAATAATAGGCAAATGTATTTAAGAATGAATGCACTAGGGATTGTTCCTGCCTTGAGCCCTATGCTTGCTGGGATAGGCTCCAGCTTCCCTGTCACCTTGGTCCCGATTAAACAGGTTTAGAAAATAAATGGATGGATGGACGGATGAATGGGTGGATGAATGGGTGTGTGATCAGCAAGTGTACTTTCAGATGAATCCCCTTCTCACTGTGACATTAACAGCTACTGAAACTAACCACAGCTATTCTTGGGCTGTTCCTGAAGTCAAGTTCACTCTTCCAGTATCCCAATCTTCTTCCACTGTGTCTAAGAGTAAGTCCTAAGAGTAGGGCCAAATTTGCAGTACTCTGATATTTTTGATCAGTTATGACCGTTTTCCTACTCTGAGATGCTTGATAAATACAGACACAGATCTCACACTTCTGTGGCATTTCTGTTGTCTCACAAGTGTGAGTAGGAGTCAACTAAAGGGCCTGAATAATGGCAATTTGACGTCCGAACGGGGGCGTTGGGGTGTACTAACTGTCTTTATTGATCCCTTGCAGACCATTCTCGGGAAATCCCACAGGGTTCCGGAGCCTTTGATGACTTCACTTCCGCTCCCAGCGCCATTGATGACGTCACTTCCAGTCCCACCTTTAATGACATCGCTTTCTGGACATGCCTCCGATGACATTACTTACACTTCCGGCCCTGATAACATCACTTCCTGCACTGGCCTTTAAAGTCACCATCTTGAATCAATATTGCAGTTCTGTTTTAGTGAACAACTCACAACCTTTAAAAATACCTTTTTGCAGCCAAGGAACATTACACGGGTGGCATACGAAACATCAAGTAGCATTTCCTTATGGCCTGTATAGCCGTACTGCAGATGTATGCAAAATCATATACAATAGGTTTATAGTGTCATTATTGTCACATGTACAACCCCAATTCCAAAAAAGTTGGGATGCTGTGTAAAATGTAAATAAAAACAGACTGCCATGATTTGCAAATCTCATAAACCCATAATATATTCACAAAAGAACATAGAAAAAAAATCAATGTTGAAAGTGAGACATTTTACTATTTCATGAAAAATATTATCTCATTTTGCATTTGATGGCAGCAACATGTCTCAAAAAACTTGAAACCGTGGCAACAAAAGGCTGGAAAAGTAAGTGGTACTAAAAAGAAACAGCTGGAGGAACGTTTTTCAACTAATTAGGTTAATTGCGAACAGGTCAGTAACCTGATTGGGTATAAAAAGTGCATCTTAGAGAGGCAGAGTCTCTCAGAAATAAAGATGGGCAGAGGTCCACCAATCTGCAAAAAACTGCATCGACAAATTGTAGAACAATTTCACAATAATGCACCTCAATGTAAAAATGAGTAGACTTTGAATATCTCATCATCTACAGTACATAATATCAACAAAAGATTCTGAGAATCTGGAGAAATCTCTGTGTGCAAGTGAAAAATCAAATCACTGCATTAAAAAGAGGCCTGATTCTGTCATGCAGATCACTGTATGGGCTCAGGAACACTTCCAGAAATCATTGTCAGTGAACACAGTTTGCCTTCCACAAACGCAGGTTAAATCTCTATTATGTAAAGAAGAAGTTATATGTGAACACGATCCAGAAACACCACCATCTCCTCTGTGCCAAAACTCATTTACAATGGACTGAAGCAAAGTGGAAAACTGTTTTGGGGTCAGACAAATTGAAATTTGAAATTCTTTTTGGAAAACATGGACACTGCATCCTCTGGATTAAAGAAGAAATGGACCATCTGGCTTGTTATCAGTGCTCAGATCAGAAGCCTGTATCTCTGATGGTATGGGGGGCAGCTTGCACATCTGGAAAGGCACCATCCAATGCAGAAAGGTACTGTATATACAGGTTTTAGAACAACATGTACTCCCAGCCAGATGACATCTTTTTCAGGGAAGGCTTTGCATATTTCAGCAAGACAATGCTAAACCACATACTGCATCTATTACAACAGCATGGCTTCGTAGTAGAAAAGTACGGGTGCTGAACTGACCTGCCCGCGGTCCAGACCTTTCACCAATTGAAAACATTTGAGGCATCATGAAATGGAAAAATATGACAAAGCAGACTCAGGGCTGTTGACCAGCTAGAATCCTATATCAGACAAGAATGGGGCAACATTCCTCTCTCTAATGTCCAGTAACTTGTCTCCTCAGTTTCCAGATGTTTATGGACAGTTGGTAAAAGATGAGTTGATGCTACACTGTCGTAAACGTGGCCCTTTCCTAACTTTTGTGTGGCGTGCTGCTGCCATCAAATTCAAAATGACCTTATTCTTTTCTTAAAATGGTACATTTTCTCACTTTTAACATTTGGTACGTTTTCTTTGTTCTGTTGCGAATACAAGATGGGTTTATGAGATTTGTAAATCACTGAATTTTGTTTTTTTTTACATCTTACAAAGTGTTCCAGCGTTTCTGGAATCGGGGCTGTGCTAAAACCTGCCACATATTGTCAAAACTCAGAATTCAGACATAATGACGGCACAGTGAATGTCTTATGTGGGATAATGATGGCATAGCTAAAATGGTGCTTCTGATATTGAAAATGTATCACCACAAACGATAGAGTATTGGATTCTAGACTCTGCATTGCATAAATACATTTAATAAACATTTTTTTTGCCAGGCACACTTTGTTCTTAAACTTGTACAAAAAAGTCTTGGAGTCCCTCAGCAACATGTTTAAACACAAAAGAAACCAACTAAACATCAATAAAACTTGACTTGGTTCTGTCTTCTCCAATTTCATAAAATTCAAAGGTGTCTTCTCAAGAACTTCTCTCCTAGACAGGGCTCAGTAGCTATCTTCCAGATATAATTGAAAGACAGAGAAACAAGCACCTTACCACGTCTTTTATTATCATGAGATTATGAGACTTGCCTGTTAAGGCCTTTAACATTCAGTGACTCCAGCATCTTTCTATGTAAGAAAGTGTGTTTTCTTTGTAATCAAACCACCCATATAAAGTGAACACAGCTTTTTTGGCTGAATGTGTCACAGCAGAATAACAAACTTAGCAGGGAGTAACTTAGATTTTGTGATAATGCTTTTTAAGAGGTTTGGAACTCCATGTTTAAAAAGACTCAATGTCAGGGATGGATTTAGAAATTGTGAAGCCCTAAGCTATGGGAGGTTACAGAAGTCATATTTAGTTTCAAGAAAATAATAAAGCAAATTCAGGGATGGAATGTACTGTAAAATTCCTAGAAAAAAATGCCATTGGAAATTTGCAGCAGACAGAAGATGAAATGTAATCTGTAACCATGATTAACACTGTCCATCCATCCATTATCCAACCTGCTATATCCTAACTACAGGTTCACGGGGATCTGCTGGAGCCAATACAGGAATCAAACCCCAGGCAGGGGGCCAGCCCACTGCAGGGCACACACACTATGGACAATTGAGGATCACCAATGCATCCAACCTGCATGTCTTTGGACTGTGGGAGGAAACCCACACAGAGAGAACATGCAAACTCCACGCAAGGAGGACCCAGGAAGTGAACCCAGGTCTCCTTATTGTGAGGCAGCAGCGCTACCACTGCGCCACCATGATTAACACTGATGAAACTTAGTCAGTTTAAAGCATTCTCTGTCTTTAAACAAAAAAAGTCATGAATTATGTTCTGAAAAGATATAGTAGACTGCCTCTAAATTTTTAAATAGATTGTGATCAGTTGTATTTACTCCGATTTTATTTTTCAAGTAGCAGATAGGTAAAACAGATTTCTAAGGTGTAGGCCCCTCCTTGGAAATGAGTTTCCTCTCTAGTATAATATAAAAGAGGGACACCGGAAAGAAGGAAGTACTATAAAAGATGATGGGCTGCCTGTACTGTTAGTGCTGAAACAACAGCTACACAAGGAAATGAATCAGAGCCGAAACCAGCAAAGAAATGCAGGTGGACAACCACAGCACTGTAAAAGCACACTTGCAAAATGGCAATGAAGGGAGGAAAAGAATGACATGAAATGGTAAATGGGGAGCCGTCAATCCCGTTGTACTTGTTATCAGTTTTATCAGGCACAGATGCTCAGGACTCGTGCAACCTAAAGAAGCTAGAAATCCTTGGCAAGGTTTAAATCAGACAATAAAAGAGAAGCAGAATACTGAAATACAAAACCACTGTTTTAAATGACAAGTTTATTTTTGCACAAAATGTACAAAATAACAAGCAAATGGACATATTTTATTTTTCTTCTGCTCTTTTCATATGAAGTTAAAAATTTAAATCCTAAAACTAGACCATCTTTGAGGGTCCAAGGCAATGCATGAATTAGAAAGACAACACATCTTCAATCCAGAATTACTGAACAACAGAAATGAATAAAAACACATTATTTACAGCTCTGTCATGGACAAGACTTCTACAGTGTGCTATATATATATATATATATATATATATATATATAAATACAGTATATGCATAGGCACATATACGTATATAAAACAGATGATACGGTCAAGTTGATTTAATTGCCCAGGGCTATGAACTTCGTAAGTACAGTATTGCATTATTTCCTTAATGTCCCATTTTGGCTAGTATCCTAGTTCCGGATCTTTTTGTGCACTAGGAGAAGCAGAAGCCAGTGACCCCATTCCCCCAATGAACTGTTTGTAGCTGCAGTGCCTTCAGCACTTTGCCTGTACAACTGCCCAGAATCCGGAAAAGCTTATGAAAAACTGTGCAAAGACAAATGCAATTCCAGTAACTGCAAATCACCATTCCATCTGGGCAGCAGGGGGCACTGCAGGTGGCACACAGCAGTACAGAAGTAGTTTAACTGCACAATGAACTGTTGTCTATCTGCGCTCCAAGGCCAGCATGCTGCTCAGGACCAGGACCAAACACCGGTTGAATTTTGCCTTCCAAGAATCTTGTTTTTTTCAATTTTCTGTTGTTATATTTTTTAACAAGAGACACCATTTCATAGCCTGTGGAAGGAAGCTGGAAACAACCTTGTAAAGCACTTTATGATACTACGTATGGCCTCTCTCTCTGCTTTGCACAGGATTATGTCTGATCTTGTATTGCCACGTAAAACAGGAAATAAAAAAGCCATCCTAATGGACAAAGCCCAGTGAGCCTGAGTTAAATGAAAATGACAGCGTGGTCTCCTGGTCTACGCTGAGATTACTGTTCTACAGTACAGCCCCATTCTACCTTTCACAGCCTTATCACAGTGGCTCTGTGAACTACACATGATGGCTTCAAATATCTGGGATCAGTTGCAGGTAAATTACATATATACTGTACATTTAATCTAACTTTTTATTGTGGGTGCAAAAAATACTCTTCAATAATACAATAAACTGATGCTAAACCAAATATATGGACTTTTAAAAAGTTTAATCTTTTATATATTTCCTTTAATTTCTTGTTTCTTCTTACTCTCTTATGTTTGCATTTCCTTTGTTTACAAAATGAGAGACATGGAGACGATCAATTAACAATACAGTATCTGTCGTTTCTGCATGTTATTAACATTACAATTATTTTGCATTAAGTTATGTAAACATACACGTCTCTGAGGTTTCTTTGCAGAGATCACGCTGCTGTGCTGTGCCGTGTTGCTTTGCTCTCCTCCTTCCCCTTTTGCCTTTTCAGCTTGGCCTCTCTGTCTTACTGCAGCATGGCCCTGATCTGCTTGGAAGTGCTGTCATCATTCAGGTGTCTTGTGGTGTACCTGCATTTGAAGAACAGGTAAGGAGCACAGTGTTACCACTTTAGTTGACAGAGAGACACAGATAGCCCATTAAATTGCCTTCACACCACAATTTCTAGCAATAGATCAGGCAAAAGTGGATGAAACAACTGGGTGAATATTTAGGCTTTTCTTTTTTTTTTGAGTGCCATGAAAAAGTAATTTCCCTCTTCCTTATATCCTCTGTTTTTGCATATTGTACACATTGAGCGACTTCAAACCTTTGGAAAAAATGCAATATTAGAAAAAGGGAAACTGAGTGAACACAAAATACAGTTTTTAAACAATTCATTTTTTATTCAATGAAAAAAGTGACAAACACCATCTCCGTCACCTAGTGAAAAAACTATTTCTCCCATAGATTCAATATTTGGTTGCAGCACCTTTAACAGCAATACTCACAACTAAAACACTATTTATAATTTGATATCAGCTCTGATATCACTGTTGCGGAGTTTTATCCTACTCTTTTTAATAGAACTGTGTCAATTTAGACAAACCGGTAGCTCTGAGAGTGTGTACTGCTTGCTTTAGGTCCTGCCACAGCATTTCTATCAGATTCATGTTAGGATTTTGACTAGGCCACTGCAAAACTTTTTTATTATTTGTTTCTTCCAAGCTATTAAGCTGTAAGTTTGCTAGAACATTAGAACTCTCTAGACGAGAACAGGCCATTCAGCCCAACAAAGCTCTCCAGTCCTATCCACTTATTTCTTCCAAAAAAACATCGAGTCGAGTTTTGAAAGTCCCTAAAGTCTTACTGTCACCAACACTACTTGGTAGCTTATTCCAAGTGTCTGTGGTTCTTTGTGTAAAGAAAAACTTCTTAATTTTTGTGTGAAATTTACCATTAACAAGTTTCCAATTGTGTCCCCGATGAACTCATTTTAAAATAACAGTCTCGATCTACTGTACTAATTCCCTTCATAATTTTAAACACTTCAATCATGTCACCTCTTAATCTTCTTTTGCTTAAACTGTAAAGGCTCAGCTCTTTTAATCTTTCCTCATAATTCAACCCCTGAAGCCCTGAAATCAGCCTAGTCACTCTTCTCTGGACCGTTTCTAGAGCTGCTATGTCCTCTTTTGTAGCCTGAAGACCAAAACTGCACACAATACTCCAGATGAGGCCTCACCAGTGCATTATAAAGGTTGAGAATAACCTCCTTGGATGTACTCCACACATCGTGCTATATAACCTAACATTCTTAGCCTTCTTAATGGCTTCTAAACGCTGTCGGGAAGTCGATAGCTTAGAGTCCACTATGACTCCTAAATCCTTCTCATAAGGTGTACTCTCGATTTTCTGACCGCCCATTGTGTATTCAAACCTAACATTTTTACTTCCTATGTGTAATAATTTACATTTACTGATAGTAAATTTCATCTGCCACAAATCTGCCCAAGCCTGTATGCTATCCAAGTCCTTCTGTAAGGATATAACGGATTCCAAATTATCTGCTAATCCACCTATCTTGGTATCATCTGCAAATTTAACCAGCTTGTTACTTATATTCCTATCTAAATCATTTATATATAACAAAAATAGCAGCGGCCCTAGCACTGACCCCTGTGGAACACCACTCTTAACTTCAGCCAGTTCTGAACATAGACATATATAGACAGATACTGCATTCACTGTGTTGCCCATTCGACATGATACGTCAGTGCGTCCGCCATATTGCGAGTTGCAAAAGTGCCATTTAAACTAATACAGGTAGACGTTTAAAACAGTATCGTTTACATACAACAGATTTTGGCGAATCGTTTAAATGCAATTATTTATATCCATTTATACACTAATAATGGCAATTATGAAATAATAATAATAATAATAATAATTATTATTAAATAATTCCTCCCATATAAGTAACATTTCTCGGACTGCCTTCTTCCTTCTCAGAAACATTTCTAGACTTTGTCCTGTTCTTACGCAACACAGTACTGAAGTATTGGTTAATGCCTTAGCCACCTCATGTATAGATTATTGTAATGCTATCTATCTGGTATCCCACAAAAACGTATCCATCGCTTACAATTTCTTCAAACTTCTGCTGCCAGGATAATAACCTGTTCTAAATCCACTGAACATGCTACACCTATTCTCTCTCAACTTTACTGGCTCCCTGTTAACTACAGAATACAATACTAAATACTGATCTGAACATTTAGAGCTCTCCACAGCCTCACTGATCTCCTACAGACTTGCACTCAACTCACTCACTCAGATCATCATCTGCAGCTCGACTTTCTGCACCACACATCAGACTCAGTGCTCTGGGAGCTCGAGCGTCTCTCATAGTGCTCCTCAACTCGGGAATTCTCTTCCCTCTCACATACGTCAGCTCGATTCAATAACACATTTTAAAACTGCCCTGAAAACTTATCTTTTCAAACTGGCATACCAGTTGTGAATTTTGCACTGTTACTGCCAGTTATCTTTGTTTGTTTGCTAATTATTGCTTTTTGATTTATCATTCTCTTGTTTTAATTTTACTAATGTTGTTTAATTTTATTGTAAGGTGACCTTGAGTGCTAAGAAAGGCGCCTAATAAATAAAATGTATTATTATTATAAAAATTACTTATATTTAAAATTTAAATAGAACTTGAACAGATACGATAGTTCATAATACCCACGCAGCACTTAGTGCACATAAGAGCGGAAGTCATCTGTTTTAACAAGCAGCGTATTGCACTGATACGAAATAGCCTGCCCATTTAATTATTTAGGAATGGATAGATAAATTAAGATTTTGTACAAATAATGTTTTTCATTTTTCTTCCTCGATGGATTCTGGCACCCGCAGCAATAGCTGCTCGCACCCCAAATGGGGTGTATGTATGTATATATATATATATATATATATATATATATTTGTATATATGTGTGTGTGTATATGTAGATATGTGTATATGTATATATATATATATCTGGATGTATGTGTGTATATATATGTATATATGTATGTGTATATATATGTGTATATATGTAGATATGTATGTAGATATGTATGTATGTGTGTATATGTGTGTGTATATATGTAGATATGTATATATATATGTGGATGTGTGTGTGTGTATATATATATACCGTATATGTTTGTGTATATATATATATTGTGGTCCCCGGCCGGGACGCCCAGGAGGACCAGAGGGGGGCTTGTGCCTCCTCCAGACCGTGAGGGGGCGTCCGTCCTGGTTATGTTGGGGGCCTCGGGTACAGGGCATGGAAGCCCAGCCCTGTAGGGACCCGTGGCCACCGCCAGGCGGCGCCCGATGCCGGAATATCCCGTGTGGGACCCGGTCGGGGCTGGA
>JANRMT010062848.1:6200636-6221932 GCA_026402145.1 Polypterus bichir lapradei
TCCTGGTTATGTAGGAGGCCTCGGGTAAAGGGCTTGGAAGCACAGCCCTGTAGGGACCCGTGGCCACCGCCAGGCGGTGCCCCAATGCCTGCATATCCCTGGAGCCCAGCACTTCCGCCACACCAGGAAGTGCTGGGGGGAAGATGACAGGGGACACCAGGACGGCTTCCGGGTGCACAGCCGGCACTTCCGCCACACTGGGGTGTGGCTAGGACTGATTGCCGGGGAGCAGCTGGAGCCCATCCGGGTTCCCATTTAAGGGGCCGTCTCCCTCCAGTCAGCAGTGGATATCGGGTGGAAGTGGACAGAGCTGAAGAGAGGACGGGAGGCGGTCAAGAGAGAAAGGCACAAAGGACTATGTGGCCTGGACATTTGGGGGATCGGTGCTGGAGGCACTGGGGTCGTGAGTGCACGATAAAGACTTGTAAATAGAATTGTAAATAAACAGTGTGTGGTGAAACCATGATGTCCGTCTGCCTGTGTCCGGGGCCAAGTTCACAATATATACGTGTATATGTAGATATGTATGTATATATGTATATGTGTATATGTGTATATATGTTTATGTGTGTGTGTGTGTATATCGAAGCACGGGTATTTTGCTAGTTAAATATATACAGGATAGGATCTAAAATTCTTGAAACAGAACTGTCTTATATAGCTTTTTCCGTGTGTTGCCACTCTGTAATTTGAGAGTATTCAGTCTGGCAATATGGTGCAGCCTTAGTTTGTGGAAAACAGACACAACTAAAGACATGAGCATAAAATGATGGCTGTCAATTTCAAACTGAGTTTCCTCAATGTTCTCCTTGAGAAAAAACACATCATCTGAACCAATCTCAGCCCGATCAAACAACTGATTGATCAAAGATACACTGACAGCTTGCCCTAATGTCGACTGTCAGATAACAAGCTCAGCTACTTTGACCACCTTGACTGTACCCTCAGAAGGAATCATCAAACCTCCTTTGTTTTTTTAATGTGAGCAAGTGGTAGCTTTGATCATATGATGCCGGTACAGCATCTGTTACCAAACTAGCATGGCACACGTCACAGGACAGTTTTCTCAAAATCCTGTCTAAGGGCTACCTCCCACTGCTTCCTGAGGCGGATTTCTTTGGGAAACCTTCACAATTTGAGAAATGTTAGCTAACAACAATCTACATAGTTAGTGACTAAATACGTTTAGCCAAAACGTTGTTTGGAGGCTCACTTGAGCACATAAATGCATAGCTTTGCTAGCTTAGCCTGGCGTCGCTAAAGTTAAGATTATAAAACAGGATTTTCTAATGGCCAAATATAACCAAAACAATTGTTCAGCCTTACCTATGAAATGTAATCTCCCAGGATCTGGTTTGGAGCATACAGCGGTTTGTACAATCCCAAGCAGCACATGCGTGAGGCATCTTTATCCATTGCTTCACTCCACGGCAGTGCCACTCGCAATATGGCGGCGACGCTGATGTATGATGCTGCTGGTCATGCGGCGTCTAGTAATTCTATGTCTATGGTTCTGATGAGGTTCCTCGCACCATCACCCTCTGCCTCCTGTGTCTGAGCCAATTCTGCAACCATCTAAAAACATCACCCTGAACTCCCACTTATTTTAATTTGATGCCCAACCTCTAATGTGGCACCTTATCAAATGCTTTCTGAAAGTCCAGATAAATAATATCATATGGTCCACTTTGATCGTATCCTTTTGTTGAGTCCTCATAGAATTCCAGCATGTTAGTAAAACACGACCTCCCTCTTCTGAACCCATGCTGACTGTTCAGAATAACTTCTGTCCTTGCCATGTGTTGCTCAATCTTATCCTTAATAATTCCTTCCATTAACTTTTGTGTTTTGGGTCATTCTCCTGCTGCCTAACTCAATTACATGTCAGATTCACATCACAGGTAGATGACTGGACTTTCTTCTAAAGAATATTCTAGTAAAGTGCAGAATTTGTGGTTTCTTAAACAATGATGAGTCTTTCAGTTTCTGAAGCAGTGAAGCATCCGCAACCATTACATTACCACCCTCATGTTTTACTGTAGATATGCTGTACTGTGGTGACCTCTGACATCCAAAGAATTCTACTTTTCATCAGTCTCTTCATATAACATTATTCCAAAAGGTTTTGAGATTGAGATTTGAGCTGTCCTTCTTCACAAGTGCATTACCCTGCACTGATATTATTCTTGGATGGCAGAGGTTTCCTCCTTGATACTTTCCTAAGAACGCCATTTTTACTCAGTCTCTTTCCTATCATGAAGTCATGAATCCAGACCCAATCTGATGGATGTTCTTCTAGGATCCTCTTTGACTTTCTGAATGGATCGTCAGTAGTGATGAATGGAATGAATCATGCAAAACTGAATTCACGGCCAAACTCTGTATTTTTGTTTTGGAAAAATATTTATGAAAGAAATTGTGTTTTGCTTCCAGGCATGTAGTTTCTTTTTGCAAATGTTCACATGATTTAATTCAGCATTTAACATTTGAAAACAATTTTTAAAAATTGTTTAAAAATTTTTAAAAATTTTCTGTCATTAGAGGACATTTTGCTGTATTGTACTAGTACATTCTTGGCAATTACAATCCAAAAGATGTATCAGAGACAAGAAACCTAAAGCTCCACTACACGTGGAATGTACATACCATCAAGCTCATCTGCAGGAATCACGAAACCAGGAACGGTATTTACAAGATAATGGCTTTTACTGTGTTGTTGTGGAGTCACAGAGCCTCAAAAATAGTATCGTAATACTTTTCTGATTTGTAAATTTCAACAACTTTTTGACTAATCTCCTCTATAATTTTCTTTAATTAAGGCACATTGTTCTTCTAGAAACCTTGTGGTAACTACTTCGCTGTCATGGTAAGGGTCAATATATGGCCAGGTTTAGATTCAATAAGTCTGAATGCAATGAGGTCAGGCTGTATTCAGTCAGTCTAATTATCAGTTAACTTTGCTGAACTTACGATGATGAGTGAGCAACTAAGTGGGTAATTACCATTTAACACGAGCAATGCTGGTATTGTATAACTATTACTTAAATATGTTAAGTAGCAAATTCAAAATGGTGTTATGTATAATATGTTTACTCTGATTCCTTTTATCTAATATTACATCTTCTCTGAAGATCTGAAGCCATTCATTGTGAGAAATGCACAAAAATATTTGTCACATTCCTGATATCCACTATTATTGCACACATTTTTACACAGAATATTTTCAAGTCCACAGACAAAATCTAGTACTAGATAAAGGACATCTATGTGAATAATGTGTCCATCACTTCTAGCGCTGGGTGAAAAGGTAATTGCCTCCTAGTTAATTTAACCCAACAAAAGGGAAAATGAGAGTCAGCTGACTGAACACTGCATGCTTAATTATAGCCAACCCTGTTCAACGTAATGCCACTTAGTGATGGGCAGATGAAGCCCCATGAACTTATTGAAGACTCTACCGGATTGTGCCAGGAAAAGATCAGAAGCTTTGAAGATGGTGACACCTGGTGGGTTACAAAAATCATAGCAGCCATGAGCTCAAAACAATCTAAGTCAGGGGTCCTCAGTCACGGTCCTGGAGGGCCACAGTGGCTGCCAGTTTCTGCTCCAACCCAACTGCTAAATAAGAAGCCCTTATTGCTCAAGTAACACTTCATTTTAGTTGTCGTTAAGATTTTGATCCCTTAGTGCTTATTTCAGTCTTAAATAGCTGTATTCTTGGTTTTTAATTGCTCCTAATTAGCAAGTTCAAGTTTATTGTCATGTGCACAGTAAGGAAACACGCTACCCTGTACAATGAAATTCTTTCTTTGCTGTCCACAACAAATGACATAACATGCAAATGACAAAAGAGGCCAGCATTTCTCCATTTAGCTTGTTACCATTTACACCTGTGTGTATTTATACCATGCACTATTAGGTTTAATTTTAATACGTGGAAGGAAAGTGAAGAGAAAATGTGAAGGGCTGAGAATTACTCATCCATTTTAGCCTTCAAATCATTTGGATGATATCCTTAGAAAAGAGAAGAAAATCAAGGATATGAGAATGACCTGGCATAGCAGAGTTAAAGCAATAACAAGCCAAGAAATTCAATTATTGGCAAGAACTGCTTTCTAATTACCGGGTTAGAACAAAAACCTGCAGCCACTGCGGCCCTCCAGGACTGTGATTGAGGACCCCTGATCTAAGTACTCCATGGCCTTGTTGATTGCTTAGTTAGTATCAGACAAGTGAACTAAAACTCTAAAAGCTCAAGAACACTCTGTGTGTACAATTTGATAATCATGTCATTTGTCCTAAACATGTAATTTGCTGCCACTATGAATGATGTACTTGTAGCACCACAGCAGTGGTCACCTGAGCCAAGTGGCAATGACTTCTCGCTTTTCACGTGGCTTACTATCCTTAGAAGGACTGTTTGATGCTTCTGCCCTAGCTGGAATTATTTGGAGACTTTGGCAAGCTTGTTGTTTTTATCATCTCCCCTGCAGCTGGCACTAAACTGCTTATTTGTATGATTGAACGCTAACTAATACTGCTGGTGACTCACGTCCAGGCTGATGCAGCCTGACAGCGCGGTTACTATAGTGATATAAACAACAAAACTGCATTGGTGCTCAGAGCCGGGAATGCTTGTGAGACACTACCAAACATTAAGCCACCACTGATTCATAATTATGTAACAGCTGTATCACGTCAGGGTGGTTTCTGCTATGAGGCAATCTGAAAGAGCAATATTTTCCATTAGGGGAATGCCCTAAAGGGCAAAGAGAATTATAACCCAGTTTAGGGAATGTGCTTGTGGAACTAGGTACACATAAAAGAGTTTAGAGAATGTACCTCTAGTAGGCTAAAGACACCTTATTAGTTCCAGTACAGAAGAACAGTATAGCATGGTATTTTCTTTATTTTCAGTTAAGAGGTTCCACACTTCTAGTCTCCAAATCTAATTCAATATTTTCTGTGTAATAAGATACGAGAAGTAGTTTCACATCCCCTTTCATAACATGTGGAACAGTGCAAAGAAGAGTGCTACTAGTGCTTCAGTGATGTCATCAGTCACGTGGTTGTAAAGCTTTGATGCCAGCTTCAATATGCTGCTTTGAACCAGTGAGCTTCATTAAACTGATACAAGCTTCTGTGTAAAATGTCTTATCCCTAATGCCACTTATTTTTGACATTATCATCAGTGTGAAGTTACCAGCACAAACATTTAAGAAGCACCTAATGCCATAATCAAAAGAAAGTCATGATCAAAAAAGAAAAATGACTGCAAAAGGCTCTGGTATGCTACTGATCTTTAGTCAGTCTTCACAGGTGTGGCTAGCTTGCCAAAACTACTCCAAGAGTGCAATGTAAAACCATCTAGAAAGTCACAAATGATCCTAAAAAACACCCAAAGGATCTTCATTAAGACCAGCTTCCATGATTTCACTATCAGAAAGACACTGGTTTAAAAACTGAAGAGTTGTAAGGTAGATACATCGGCAAGACCCAAAGAAGATAAATGCTAATTGTGTACTGCAGCAAGATAACGATTCAAAACAGAAAAGCAAGTCAAAATGGGTAGCAAGAAGAAAAATTTATGTTTGTCACATTTTAGACCTATTCTGAACAGAGATGCTATGGCAGGATCAGAAAAGAGTAATTCATGCTTGAAAACCTACAAATGCTTCTGAATTAAAGCAGTTCTTCAAAAGAGAGTGAACTAAAACTCCTCTACAGAGTTGAGTAAGACTTAAATATTAATTTTAGGAAATGTTTAATTGATGTCATTGTGGATTAAGGTGGTACAGCCAGCTATTAAATGTAATGCTGCAGTTACTTTTTCCAAACAGTGCCAGTAGGTCCAGGGATAACTTTGTTTATTAGATATACGTATTAAATAAGTTTAATAATATCATATTCATTTAAATGCTCTTTATCTAGTAGTAGATTTTGTTTTATGACCTGAAGATATTCAGTCAAAACATTACACTAATAGAGGAAATCAGGACAGGGGAAGATAAAGCTTTGTGAAAAAGTGTATCCATAAAATCGTAAAATTTTGGACTAAAGCTGGCTTCACTGTATTTTTGGCAGCTACTTCATTTGTAGATGTTCAGTACAATGATGCCATCAGTCAGTCACTTTATAGAGGAGTACTGTTTATTGTGAATAACAGCTGCATGTTACAGATGAAGCAACCATTGAGAAACTGGATGCAGCTTTCTTTAAAATAGAAAATGGAGAATAGTGCAGCAGTAACAGCACAAAAACTGCAAATCAAGAGCTGCTGTTTGAGTAGTTTCTACAGGCAGGTGCTTAGAATGCAGGCAGTGTACAGCTCCAGATATCCTCCTCTTAGAAGGAGATATGCTTATTTGATCTGTTGAAGCAAAAATGTTCCCCAGTTTATGGGCTAAAAAAACTGAAGTCAGGCAGCATGTAACCTTTGAGCAGATCTACAAATGAACCTAGCTTATTTTCTCTACACCAATAACATTTTTGTAAATGAATAAGGATTAGGGTTAGACGGCACTCTTTGAGAACGAATGATCTAATTGACTAAACACAGTAAACTTCAGTTCATTCTGATAAGAAATGCTTGCAGTTCTGTAGTACAATAAATGGCTGCAAACACAAACGATAAGTTGTATTATACAGAGCTTCTGGACTGAGTCACAGGTGCACTTCTTGAAAGTGGGTAGAGTCATTTGTAAATATATACCCACAATTCTAAAACGGGCCAACTCTGACACCACCCGTGCTACGTATAACTATGCTGCTACTACAGTGTTAATCTTCAGCAGTTAAAAAGTAACACATCAACCTGAACATGAAAAGTACCAACTTAAACAAATCCACAAAGGTATGCATGAGTGGGCCTGGTGACAGACTAGCACCCTGTTCCAAGTTTTGTTCCTACCTTGCATTCAGTCATGCTGGAATATCATCTGGATTTGTGTGACCTTGCTGGGTTAGGTTAAATTTTTCCTTTTTAAATACTCTGTACTAAAAATGATCACAGTAATGGAGAAACTTCTAAATCATCAGCAGCAACCCAAGGATGATTCTTCTTATTTTAAAAATGAAGTGTTGATAAAGTGAAGTTTCATGACAGGAAAAGAAAAGGCTAGCCTGTCCAATTTTGATTGGGAATGATAGTTGGTGGTTATTGGTCATTTTTCATTTATTCAAGTCAAGAATAATTTGGCACACCTAAAATAAAACTAAGAGTATTAAAGGTTGATGCATGTTATAATGAATCCTTTTAGTCTAATTTTAGGATAACTGGGAGCCATTGCAATTGGAACAAGTCAGAAGCCAACTCTGGATAGAGTGCTGACCCATCACACACTTGGACATACCAAGTCAATTTCGAGACATCAGTCGACCTAACGTAGAGATGTGGGAAGACAAGAGGAGTACCCACAGCAAGCCCTTGTAGACACACAAATTTGCATGCAGTAAAAGTGACCAGAATGAGACTCAAACTTAGTATGAAGTTGCAAGGCAGCAATTTCAACCACTGTGTCACCAAACTGCCCATTACTAATTCAGCTCCAGCTTACTTCCAGCATGTCTCTTATATTCTCTGTGGTTCAGGGTAAGCTTTAAAATGAAGTATTAGGAAAAAAATCAAAAGTGATGTTTATGTCAGTGCTACTGAAATTAAGACATACAAGGAAAAATAATTACAAGCAGCTAAATAATTTCTTTGAGCATCACAGAGCAGGGTCATGCTGAGCCCGGTGACATCGTGCCTGCTGCTGTTCACCTACCTCAGAGCATTGAGCAGCCCTTCCACGCTGTTTGAAGGTTGCTCTTTCAAGACTTTGATACAGCCTTTCATCTGCAAAGAACAAAGACTTGGTAAGCACAAAGTAAAGGTCACAGCTACCCGACATTCAAGCAGTGGGATGGAGCCAAACAAATCATCTAGGTACAATTTTTAAAGATCTTGGTATCTTAAAACAAAAAAACAAAATCAGTGCACCTTCACTGCAAGCAGTCATACACTTTTTAAACAGGAGGCATACACAAGCAGAGTGTGCCTACCATCTCGATTTAGAAACACACATGAAGAACTGAAAGTCTTTGAAGGCTAAAGGACAGAGTGAAACATAAGCCAACAATAGTTATCAAGCAGATGGCACATACTGTAGGTCTGCTTACATCAATCTTGGAAGTCTTAGCGAAGGCGCCCACAGGATGGACGTGGTCATACAGGATAATGACTCCCACCATCACTCGCATACAGAACAGCATGGTGTCAGTATTGCTGAAACGACATCTGTACTCTCTAGAAGAAAGTAAAAGTATATGTCAATTTCTGCACCTGTAACCTCGACACTCATATTTAAGCCTTTATTTCCAGAAATAGATCTAACCAGAAGACAAATTGTATCTCACCTTCACTAGCATATTGAAAAATTGGTAACTTCTTAAATATAAAAATGTACTGCTAACATATATTTTGCTTGAAATCATCTAAATTATACTGTAAGTACATGGTTTTTATTTGAAAATTGTATGCTGCTGCAATCAGTAAAAAAGTACAGCAGAGGTGATTGTGTTTCTAGGTCCCTTTCACACTGGCACTCCAGCCCCCATATCTTCAGCTTGTACAATAGCAATATGTCAAGTTGGTAGGCGGTCAACTAGGATTAGTGACGACTCATACTTTGATCACTCTTCAGCACAGGAGGTGAGGCAAAGAACATTTTGTTCACATATCATTGTCTCTTTTTCACAGTGCAATACATGTTATTGTGTACTTAAATTAAGCTCTAAAAACAAACCTCAGAATACATAAAGAACACGTTTGCGATCCAGCACAGGAAAACTCATATCCAGGACTGTTTCTTGTAGTTTGTAGGTGTAGGCCCTCCCTGTAACCCATATTACTATTGCAATGCACTGTAAATCTTTCTAAGAGTACATTAAGTCAATGGTTATATTCACTGTCACTATCTTGGTACACCAAAAGTAACCTGCACTTCAAGCTCAGAATTCAGGATCATGTTTACTTACTGGACTTGCTAAGTTGTGTAGTAGTGATAAGCAAATATCTCTGAACTCGGTTAAATGCATTGAAGTCAGTTGGGGAAGGACTAAGTGAACTAGATTTGATTGGATTATAATGGTGCAATCATCTTTAAAGTGTTCCTGAGGTTTAGGAAAATGTCTGTCAACTATACTGAACTGATTATTGTGGCATGCATCTGTGAAATCAAAAAGAAAGAACACAGTCAGAGATGTACAAATATTTTGTCAGAACAAAGCGGAAATGCCAAAAGTGTAGTCAAAAGTCAGAAAAAATATTTACCGTATATACTCACGTATAAATCGGGTCTTGAAACCCAAAACATCAATCATAAAATCAGACCCTGACTTATACGCCCGTTCAAAAATGCGACACTTCATTTTTTTTTCTTTGATGCGTCAGTTTCTCAAACGCATCGAATTTTGTTGCAGCAGCACAGTTACCAATTTCTTCCGCTACTTCAACGATGTTTAATTTAAAACCAGCTTCATATTTTCTTCTGATCGAATACTCCATTGTAGATACGGGATGCTCTTACGATAAAGGTGTATGAGGGTGTGAGATACAAAAAACACAAATCAGTGCAAACATTGGTTTGGAATAGTTTGGGTGTTACCGTGTGGTCACGTAGGCACAATAGTGAGAGAGAGACAGAGGTTAGGCGCACACGCTCATACAGCGCATTGCCACAGCCACATGGAAAAAAAATGCAGTGTGCTCTGTAGTTACTCTCTCAGGTGGGCGTTAGCATCTCATAATCCCTTGTACCAATAACATGAGTTTTCCGCATTTGACTTATACGACTGACATTATAAAATACCAGAAATTATACTGTAAAATCAAGTTCCGACTTATCTGCGAGTATATACGGTAGGTCTTTTAAAGGCAGAAAATTGGTCTGTCATGATTGAAGCTGCACACTAGCTTTTTCTTCTATCAGAAAGACAGAAACATTTTGTAAATAGTAATAAATCATCTTGTTATTATTATTATTTCATAGAGTCTCCTGTTTTGGGGGGGGGCATCATGCTTCCTCAAGGTTTGTTTTTTATCTCTCCATGGCTAATTATGCACGTATAGGGCACAAACCTCCTTTTTTTACTCTGACGTGGAACTCGAAGACCGACCTGCACATTTGGAGACAAGCATGCTGTATGTGTTTATGCTGTATATGTTTCATAAAAATAAAATTTTGAGGACCTGCATTATTTACTTATCCGTTCTACCACTAACTAAGTCCCACAGAGTCTGTAATGCAAATGATCAGCATTATGTACCCTATGGTGGTCCCATCCAATGTTGGTTGTTACAGCTCTGTGGGATGTCATGCTGGCCTCACAAAGCATTATGGGACACTGGGGAAAAAAGTTCTCCTACACCAGCTGAATTATCAATAAATAATTTTGATGAACAAGGGCGAACGCAGCAAATTTGATGTGAATAATGCTTTGGTGAAATTCACTGATCAACACTAAATCAATGCTTCTAGAATATTCTAGATGTCAGATAATCAGGGTTTATTAAGTACTAAATAATTGTTACCGAAAATCTAAATAAACTAATAAACAAATATATTGTGTTTTTAAAAGTAAAAACTAAATTGTGCCATAAATTAAGCTCAAAAACTATGGTTTATATTAAAGCAGTGTCCACTCCCCATGTGCCATCTTTTATGTAACAGGTCATAAACAAAAAGGAACCATTCGCAAAGGAGCTATCTAAATAGTATTTGAATCCTCATCTTGTCATGGTAACAGAACGATAAACAGATTCTACAAATAAACCAACAGCTTTTAAAATACATTCAGGAAGAGCTTATTATCCAAATAAACATTTTGATCAACAGTTGCTCATCCTTGCAATGCAAGTTTTGATTTTATTGACACTTAGTATTTCCATGAAACATATCAGAAAAAGTGAAGAAGAGAAGAGAAGAAAGCAATAACAATAACAACAAATATGATGTATATTGACAAAGAGGAAAGTGTTTATGTATTTGCTGAACCCTATACTGTATTTTTAATGCTATGATATGACTGTTAATCCATCTTTTCAAATGAAATTTGGTGTCTGTGGAGAGGGCAATGTCCTAAGTAAGCTTGGCCCCAACACATGTACCTGCTACATTCTAATTTTGGTTTCACCAGGAGCAGGCCAACAGTGGCCTATAGCTTCCTAAATAACTACCCTAAACCACCTAAATATTTTCTCCAAACCACGGCAAAAAGGATTGTCTCTGTAAAAAGGAAAAATGACCACACATAATGTCACTGAAAATTCAGAAATCATTTATATGTTTACATGAGGATGCATGCAAAAATGATTTTGTGGTAATAACAATGCTCAAAAGATCCATTTAAAATCTGATCATACTAAGAAATTAATATGTGGACACATGTGTTTCTATGGTTTTGAAAAGGAGATATAGGTAGCAATACCATGTTTAAAAGGCAGGGAGCATTACCATCACAGAATTAGGTCTATAAACACCTTGGAACAAGATGAAACCTAATTATGTTATGTGAACTGTTCTGAGCTACTAGAAAGCAGTATGCTTTAGTCTCTAGTCTTTAGTCTGTACAGATGCTTTCCAGGTGTAAAGGATCACCAGGTAACATTATGAGGAGCTCTACACATTGTAGCCTAGAATTCAGGATAACTGGACTGCATTGATCAGCTACATTTAGAAACAGATTTTATTATAAAATCTAAAATAAGGAGGTATTCCCATTTTATGCTGAGAGAAGAACATTCTGAAAAGGTAGAATATGTACTCAACCTAATGTAACAGAATTGGCCATTTTCGTTTTTAAACATGACATGTCAGTCTAACTTAGGGGGCATTCTGGCAAAGGTTTCATACCATCAGCTGGTGCTGATCTCTGCCTGCATTTATCAGCGTCTCAGAAATACTCCTAGGAATTGCGCTAAAAATCAGAACACAATAAGGAATTCCCTACCCCAGAGAATGACATGAGAAGTAGTTATGAAGTGTCCTACACCCACTACCAGTGAGGAGTAAGAGGTCGTGTTTGAGAATGAACGATATCACGATTTTACAGCACCCCAAGTCACAAAATAAAACTCATAATGATGTTTTGTAGTTTTCTGATGGTAAAACTTTGCCAAACGTAAGTATAATAATACATTAGAAGATGTAATAATAATAAATATTCAAAGTAGTAGTAGGAGAAGAAGAAGAAGAAGAAGAAGAAGAAGGAACACATAATAAAGCAGGATATATTATTAAGCTGTGTGTAATTGTTGCAGCTTTGGAGCAATATCAAGAATAACAACGTAATGAGCACGGAGATGGAAAGACTGGGAGCCACACATGAGATTAAGTCTGATGATAGGCATGTTTGTTTAGCAATGAATGATTCACAGTCAACTTCCAGAAGAATCACACTGTTTTAACCATGGGGAAATGTCTTGTAAAATAACAGTTACTGAACCTGGCCACAACTATTTCTGCAGTTACTGAAGTCACATTCACTCTTCCAGTATTCCCAAATGTCTTTCAGATTTACATAACATACCTCTCTTTGTGATCCCCCTGGTATTTTGCTAGGCTCTATTTATCCAATGCCAAAACTTCCTGAACTTGTTAAAGTAACACAAATGTTCCAGGGTTTCGAGAAATGCAGAGCTCAGTGTACCTATTTCACTGTCATCTTAATGTGTGTGTCAATCACAACAGCAACTCCAGGAAAATCAGGGATTTATACAAATGCAGCTTGCTTTAATATTACGGGGAAATATATAAACCTGTCTATTATCTCAAGCATTTTAAGGGTGTTCAAAGTTTGGAGCATCATTGCTATTGCAAAGCTGCATTTTCTTCAAGGATGAAAAAATTAGAATGTTGCAATCTCTTTCATAGTGGCTGACAGTACATGGCTTCTCTGTGTAGATGGAGAGATCATGTAATGTACAAGATTTGTTACAAAAATGACTTGTTTATGAGTTTTTGTTGTCAATCATTTACAAAAGATTCTGCCTTACCCGGAATGTGCTGCCTAATGCCATCTCCTGGCAGCTCCTAGAGAGTCAGGACAGCTCTAGTGAAGTTAGAAGTAGTTTCTTGATTTACAAAAATTTCTTAAGCCAGTTAGGACTATTTTCCTACTCTGAGACGTTTCATAATACAGGCACTAATTTCTGCTCTTTTATACCATTACAAGTGTTATCTCTTTCTTTTAAAATAGCAAATATATATACTGCCTGGTCTAGCTGCATAAAGCTGGAGGTCTTTAATTATGCATGCCTTCAGTAATACAGTACACCTCTGCATAAGTTATTTCTGGAACACCTACTTTTATTTATATGGAGCTATTGTTTGGGGAGTTTTAACAACAATGTTTTCAAATCACAGCAAAACAATTATGGGAATATTCAATAGGTCTAAATAACCTATGGGCTCCACATTGGTGTATCCATTAATATTACTGCCTCAAAGTTTGATTTTGCAGCTTGGCAACCAATTGCCTAGAGTATATATAATTTGTACATATTTTCATGGGTTTTCTTAAGTTAATCCATTTTTTTTCTTTCACCCTAAATCCACATGTAATTCATGACTACAAGGTGATCTGGTATGGGCGAATATACTCTGTCATAGGGTGCTGATTACTGTCACAAACCTGTTAGGGTCGGTTCAGGCTCTCTTGTCTTTACCCTGTAGTGGAAAAAAATGGTTGGATGGATGGAAGGTTAAATTAGTCATCTCTTTTCAAAAATGGACAATTTAACTTGTTTCAGAAGTTCCGATTAAGCAGATTTTGGAAAGGTAACACTGACTGACAGGTGAAAGCAATTTTTCTAACAGCTGCTTGCTGTAGATCTGAAAAGTTCTGGCTTGTGCATTTTGCAAGTGTTTGAAAACAAATGTGTACAGTAGTTTTTTTCATCACTATCACACTACTGACTACAGAGAGCTTCCAATGTATTCATTCACATACTCACCACTGGATTTGTTACTTATATTATTTTGCTTTAATAAATTAAAAGTGTAACAGATGCATTATTAGCATTATTAGCAATATTATTCCTGCATTTATTATTCTATACATTTTGCTAATAATATGCAAACTCAAACTTTCTTGTTTCTGTTCAGCTTTGAACCTCTTAAATAAGTACAGTACATACTTATCAACACTAAACTAAATTAGATTAATTGTATTCAATAAAATACACTAATCATATGGATTTCTTGATGTACTGGCCATCAGTTGATCCCTTCTTTCAAAACTGTATACCTGATCTCCTTCCTCTGAACCCTTTAAAATAATACTTCCTCCACCAGAGTTTGAGCTTTAGAGGCCAAACCTTTCGTACCTGCTGACTACTGACAAACTGACTTGGAGTGCCTGTGTGAAAACAGCCTTCTGATGCTCCCTCTGTAGCTGCTGTGTATCTATTCAAAACCATACACTGTACAACTTTTCCCAAGTGTCACATTTGCTTTGAAATGCTTTATGATATTTACACTCTTAAATAAAACCCTTTTCCATTTTACAAACGAGCAAAACAAAGTCAATACATTTAAAAATGGAGATTCCTAGTTTTCAGTCCAGTAAAAATAAAATTGTTTCACTTCAGCTTTTATTAACATGCTGAAAATGAAACGTGTGCTTGCACAGTGTTTAGTTCTTCTTATGTGGTTACACATTTGACACAACTTAAAGCTTGTCATACAGGGATCTATTCAAGCAGCTACCATAACAAATGTGCTGCTCACTCTTCTTAGGGTCTACCCCTTTTCCTCTCTAATGTTGTGTCATCTGACATGTTACACAATGTGATCAAACTGAGCTAGTCAATAACCAGCTACCAAAAGTGAAGCTTCCACAGCCCATCATGAATTTAAAGGCCATGAAGCAACCACCTGCAGCACAGAAAGTCTAGCAAGCCACTACATTTCTATTTTGACAACATTTCAACATACAACTTACGGTGTCTCTAGCATGACCCTGCAAACACAAGCCATAGTGCTCAGACAGTCTGTGGTGTCCTCAATTGGAAGAGTCTTGTTCTGTATGAAGCAAAAAGAAAAAAAAATTTTTTTTTTGTGGAGTAGTCATTGTCAACAGGCTATTATTAAGCCTTCTCCATTCTCTCCTTGTTCTTGTCAAAATCTTGTGGAATCATTGTGCTCCTCTAAAACTGTTTGGAAGATAATGGAATAAAATAATGACAGATTCCAGACCATAATATTGTTAATGTAAAATGGCCTGTGTCACAATATGATTTTAAACTGAATACTTGTCTATGTCACCTAGAATCTGATGTGCCTTTCTGAAGGGCACTGTTTAGACAATGTGGTCACAGGATCCTTCAGCACTTCATATTAACCATCACTGTTCTAATTAAATACATATATGTAAATAATTATTATGTATTTTGATTTATAAGTTTCTTTTGGCATCTGCTAAATACAGATTTAGTCTCATGTTTCCATTTTTCCTTAGGATATTTATAAAGTTGAGTTTTGACTTAATTCTTCATTTCAAATGTCTTAGCTTACCTTAACACCTCCAACACCAAATCATTTAACACCTCAAAAATATATTAATGTCATGGTGAACCCTTTATGACCTTTGATATATTGACATCTAAACTGTGGTTTCTACAGTATAGTCAAACAATTTGAAATTATGGTGCCATGCGGCTTGGTGTGAGTGTGTTTTGTTTAACTGGATTACATCTTTGCTCCGCGTCTTCAGATTGAAGGGTATATGCCATATGACTATAAACTGAACTCATAACAACATTTAATAAAGGAAAAATGTAAGCTGACAGCCCAATAGGCCGTCTCCTTGATCCTTAGCTGTCCACTAATTCTTATACAAAATGTGACTGGATTAACAAAACTCAGGTAATGTGCATTTCCATAAGTTGACAAGAAGAATGAAAGGATGAAGAGAAACGAAAAACATTGTACCTTCACTGGCACCTCCTGAATTAATAGCAATTGTAAGGAAAAAAATAACTGTATCCAGATCTGTAATCATTTACAGACACAGAGCACAGCATTCATCTCCTAGTACCCGCCATTCAACTAGACGAGTAGTAAACAAAATTTCTTGTTTATCTTGTTGAATTTATTAGGCTTAAAATGCTGAAAATACTAGAGTAAGCCCTTTCCTGAAAACCATCATTCACCGCACATTCTCCAAACAAAACTGTAAGACATCGCTTCATAGGTAGGTGTAATCTAGTTTTAGGCTAAGGAAATAATGGTTGCCTTACCACAGCCTTTTTCAATTTAATTCAGTAAAACATTTTTTCTAGCACATTTTCCATTAGTAAACCTCAGAACACAAAATGTCATGCAGTACAAATTATACAGACACATTCTGTTTATGTATACTGTATACATAAAAAGATAGCTGAGCCACAATGGTGTCACCTGTATGAAAGTCATTATACAGAATTTAATTCCAGATTTATTTTCCCATGCTTATAGTATTTAAGAGTACCATGATACATTTTAACCATTTTCCATATGCATATTTTCTGGAAAATGGTGTTGTGTGGAATTGGAATGTTATTAAGTCGGACTACCACATACGGTCTGCAGTTGATGAGAAGATCTTCTAAATTTTCAGTTTCAAAAATCATCAACTCCAAATCAGAAGCAACAAAAGTATATCTCAAATTTAACACATGTCCTGACACAGGTGGTAAAAGTAAATGGTCATTCATAAAGATTATAAATAATGCAATGAATGGAGGCATACAACTGAAAACTGAAGGTCAATAAATATTGGCCATACAGTATATTGTTAAACACAGTACATTGACTTTATTGCTGTTAAATACTCTGGTGCATGCAGACCTTTTAAGGATAGCGAGTCACCTCAAAGAGCCATGTAAAGAGCAGAGAATCTATCCGTTGTGGTGCTTTGTGCCGACACTACACTATAAAGGCACCTTCAGAGAATGAATTTGCTTCTATTAATGTGCTGCTCTATAGTCCACAGAAAGTGTGTTGCATGGTGCAAGCATATAACGTGCTGCATAATGTGGCACACAATCGTGGATTGCCCGTAGCTGAAGAGATGTCGCATGATGAACCTGTCCCTGACCCACCAAATGATCAGCCAAATTGGACAGCGCTACAACTTTGTTTGAATATGATTAGCAAAATGGAAAAACAGGTAATCAGATGCAGCATTTATTTTTTAACTAATTTATTTAATTTGTGGTCAATATCATATAGTACAGCCCTCATATTCCTCAGTTCATTGGCCACATCTCTTACAGCATCCACTATTGCATTTTGTGACTCCAGAAAAATAGCCATCAGCACACAGTCAGTTGGTCGCCCAGGAGTTTCCAAGGCAGAGGTGTTTGCGCAACCAGTGCTTGAAGATGTACTGGGCACAGTAGCAGCACCCCCACCTGGAGTCGTGTCCTCAGCATGGGGGTCAGGTTTTGTTATATTGTCTGAAGCAGAATAAATAAATGTGAGTCGTGTGGCTGTGACTCACATTTTCCCATCAACTTCGATCTCTGACCACTTCCTTTTGTTTTGGGCACTGTGCGGATTTCTGAACTCAAACTTTCAAGTGTCTCCGCCATGTTGTATCATTCCATAACGTCCTTTTGTTACAAATACACTGCTTAAGCCAACACATTGCATATTTTTCCTTACCTCCACTTTGTGCTGAAATTCTCCTTTTTTCTACATTTTTTTGCCATTGTCTTTTAAGAAAACACTGAACAGAAGGGGCTATTTATATTGATTTCCATATTCAAATATGTGAAATTCTGGGAGGAGTCATGGTGGGGCTGTAGGCTTGTGCATGTACATTAAATTTCACATTCATTAAGATTTATAAAAGGGAAGTGTGTGGAACTTGGTGTATGCACAGTTTTATATATCCAGATTTCTTTGGTTGTACACAAATATCCAGCTTTGTCCGTACGCCATGTCTCAGTGAATTATATGCATGCTGTTATAGATGTGGCCCAAAATATTTTATACAACCTCAATCTTCTACTTAAAAGGAGAAAATGAGATAAGGTTGATATTTGGGATAACTTCCATTTATTGTGTGTGTCTGTCCAGCTGTGAGGGTTAGGAATAAAAAATTTAAAACAGGCAAAACATGTTATAAAAGGGAAAAATTATATATATATATATAATAAAAATACTGAATAAGGGTATAAAATAAGAAAATTCATTTATCAGCCTATTCTGTTGTCCTGTGTTATACAATGGCAACAACAACATGGTAGCGAGTTTCATGCACCCACTCAGGACACGTGAATAAGGTTTATAGCTATAATAATGTTAATGACTAATAACTGTGCATGGTGGAAAACAGATAAGTAAAAATACTGATAAACTGACAAGCATGCAGGGAAACCAAATCCTCAACAAGACTAGGCTGGATTCACTAAAAAAGTCCAATGTGGTAGCAACCACCACAGCATTTTCCAGCAAAACACTTTAACTATAATAGTGGTCAGTTCAACGAGTGACGGGGAGAGGAAGTGGTGAGAACAGGTAGCTCTATACCAGGGATTCTTAACCTGAGATTTCATGGGGTCTGTGAAGGACAGATAAATATTAACATTTATATTCACTATACAGCCTAGTACTATTGATTTAGAGTAGATGTAGTAGTAGTAGTAGTAATGGTAGTAAAAAACATAGTAGTTGTGGATCTATTGTAATTTGCACAAGAGAATTGTATTTCAAAATTATAATGAGTGGGTATTACTTTTTACATAAAAAATGAGTGTTTTTTTAGATTGTTTACTTTTAGCTTTTTAATTTAAAGTTTAATAATACTTTGTGTATGTCATATATGTATGAGACAATTAAATCTTGATAAATAAAGTACATTATATTCATTGCATGTGTGGCAGTAGGGGGCGCTAGTGCTCCCTTGAACCCTCATGTACAACTCCAGACACCAGGTAAAAGTCCAAGACTCTTTATTATTTTTCACAGTGCACCAAGCACCTTCCACACTACTCATAAATCCACCAATAACTAACTCACACAATAAACTCTCCTCCTCGCCCAGACACTTGCTCCTCTACCTCCCAGCTCAGCTCAGCGTCTGGACTGGCATCGTCCTTTTATAGCCCATGACCCGGAGGTGTTCCTGTCCCAACAGTCCACAGTCCCTTACTCCTTCCGGGTCAGGGCAATCAATCCTTTTACTTCAACCCGGGAGCACGTCGTTCCTTCCCGTCACGTGACCGTGACGTACTCCCGGGTCATAAGGCACAAAAGAGCCCATAAGCCCCCCCACAGCGACTCCTGGTGGCCCCCAAGGTATCCAGCAGGGCTTTGTATAAATACTACAAAGTCCATGAGGCCCTGCTGGACCTCGGGGCACTATCCTGCTGTCAGGAGAGCTCCTCCTGGCGGCCTGGGGGTGAGGACCGGCATGAGAAGCTGTGCTTATGTGAATATTTCTGGGGAAGGGGGTCCATTGCTTTCATCAGATTCTTAAAAGGGTCCATGACTCAAAAAAGGTTAAGAATCACTGCTCTATACAAAGAGGAAACGGCTGCCACAAGGGAAAGAAAAAGGATTGGAGGTACATTATTATACCAGTCCAAATGGACAACTGATATATTAAATAAAAAAACATGAGGTCTGCGCTCATTACATAGATTTCAACTCATCTCAGATAGGAAGCACAGCTAGTTTAATATAAAATACAGTAAGAGAATTATCATTTTGTACAAAACATGTCCAGGTAGTTTCAGAATACAAACAATAATGAATATCATGATTGTAAATGACCTCACAATATCAACAAGTCTTGAGGCATCAATATTATTTAGGTACATTATTGATCTGATGCTAACTGTACATTTGTGAAAAATGGTAGTGACGAATCAAAATATTTAAATAATAATCTGAAATGGGAATTTCTCATTAGTACTGCAGTTTAAAACAGTCAAAGTGTCTATACTATGCTAAGCAAGAAGACACTTATTACTATTGATGGACCAGGTTCTCTCAATATGCTGAACAATCAGATGAGAGACACCTTCCTAAAATTAACAAGAGAACCTTTACAAAAGTAAATTGACATTACTCCTGTGATGATCACTGAAAAAACACATAATTTCATTATTGTTGTCTATCAATCCCAACAGGCTGAATTAGCAGTAATTCTTACACCTCTAATGCAACATAAAGAAGGTTGTGTAATTGGGACGGGAGCTCCAGAAATGATGCTGCATTGATGGAGCAATTGGGCATGGCTAGACACTGGATCTGCAATGATCATAATTTTATTCTTAGATAGTGGTTCCTCACCTCCGACACAAATTTAGTTGTAGCATTACTGAGGGTCTTCAGCATAGGCGTGGCCTCTGCATAGAACAGTGACATTCGGTTCGCCATTTCATTGTTAACCTCATTTTCAGCATCAAGCTGTAAACAAAAAAATAAGAGAAAAAAATAAATTTATAGAAAGCAGGCAATCTTTATTGATTCTTAAGGCTACTGTCACATTCCATTTTTTGAAAAATAGGTTATGGAAGTCCAATAGTAAGCCGATGCCATTACGTTTCATAGATATACTACCAAAATGGTCGCTCGACTCCCAACAGTGGCTTCCTACCTGGAGATTATTTAGTCGATTTCTGCTGATTGTCCTTCTGTAATAGCTAAAGTCATTCTGTATGGCCGGGTTGGTCATCTGCAGATCAATGAAACAATTGATTTTTTTTTTCTGTTCCCTTCAGCTTCCTCTAAGGATTCTGACACTCTGTACGTACACCCACCTTGAGTTCATCAAAGCTGAGTGTGAAGTGTAAAATCTCGGCAAACTGCTTAGCCAGTGCTTGTTCACGTTCCAGGTGCTGCATGGGTGCGTAAGGGGGGCTTGTCAGTGCTTCCAAGAGGCTGCGTAATGCATTTTCTGCAGAGCAAGTGCATTTAGTCAATGTTATCATGTCAAAGGAGCCCCCTGATGGACATAAATCCACTTTATATGAATGAACATACCCAATCTCAGTGAAAACTCATAGAAGCGTTTCAGCTTGGCCACTAGGGGGCACACTGCATTCCAAGCTTTCTCCTGTAGCTGTAGGTCACAGGGGTTCTGAATGGCCTGATATGAAAAAAGAATAGAATATAATGGTACAAAAGTCTTAAAAGAATCACACATTTTATTCCTTCCATTTTTCGTTAACTGTTTAAATCTAAGCAAAAGAATAGATAGATAGATAGATAGATAGATAGATAGATAGATAGATAGATAGATAGATAGATAGATAGATA
>JANRMT010062848.1:6221942-6246342 GCA_026402145.1 Polypterus bichir lapradei
ATAGATAGATAGATAGATAGATAGATAGATAGATAGATAGATAGATACTTTATTAATCCCAAGGGGAAATTCACAATATACTGGCAAAGTAGAGGTGCCAGGTAAGGCCGTAACGTAACACACATTAAGATAAGAACTTGCATTATCTATATACTTTTAAATCTTGGGACGGAAGAGTCACCAGGCCATTACCCTTAAATGCTGTGCAAGAATAGACTAAATCTGACCCTGCAAACATGCCTACAAGCTCTCAGAATGTTTCAAGCAAACCCCTAGAAACACACTACATATATATTTAATACCAAAGCTTTACCTCTCGTATCTCCTGCCCTGCTCCATTATAAGACTGTAGTTCTGCCAAAATTCCATGGGCTTCCTCTAGTACAGCATTCACCTGGTTCCACACAGCAGTCTCTGCCTCCGTTGGCTGGGCATCTATACCAAGGAAGGGGTAAGGAGTGTAAGGAATGTGGCAATTACAGGAATCAACTTGGCTTGCTGCACCTTGACTACAAGCAGATATATTCAGATTTGCCTAAAAAGCCCCATGCCTCTGTTATGACGCTGATGACAAGAGTAACTGAAAGTACCCTGCAACAGCTTTGCTATGTATGATCAAAGCGGCTAGCAGTCAAGCTGCTTGGCAAAGTTAAAGCTGCTACTGTCCTGCTAATAAATTCAGAAAGAGTGCACAGCTTTCCAATAAGCTGTTTTCCATAATTAAAATCTCATTCTGCAGGCAGTTACTGAGATGATCACACTGCCTCCATCTGTTCTCCTTGTTGAGGGGGCTACGTGGCTGCTGACAGCAAATTTTGAATGAGCATTAAAGTCTCACTTTGCTCTCTTAAGTTACTCTGTATCTTCAGCAGGCTATTAAGTCTAGTGGCTGAGAATGCACAAATAATACCAGAAAGCAGCAGGCTCAAAACTCACCCCAGCACAGTATGAACCCTGCAGAAATCATTTAACTTATCTGCTCTCCAACTGTAGAGAACTGTAGGAAATATTGCAGATGCTGGCAACAAAAATCTTGGAATGGCATTAAACATAAAATCTAAAAGATATTCTCACTTTTCATGGACCTTAAAACAACTCACTTGTTATGTCCTTCAAGCAAGTGAGCTACTCTCAGCAGAGCCTGTGACCACCTGATGTTAACTATACTGTATTTGCTAAATATGGATACACTTAGGAGTAGCACATGAGGGAGATAAGAAAACAGTCTAGTCAGATGTTTCCTCACTGCAGTGTGATTCATTCAGAGTATACAGGATTGACTGCAACACATGAAGCTACAAAGGTGGTTTGAGGAAGAAGTGAATACCATTGTCAGAACAGGCTGATTCTGTAAAAGTTAGAAGATAAGTGACTCCATGCTGTCGAAGAGGATCCAGGCATTGGTGAGCCTAAGAAAATGTGGAACAGGCATGCAGGCCCAGAGGCATAACATGATTTGTATTTGGGGTTTTTTTGCCACTTTCAAAAGCTGCCAAGTTCACTTTTTAATAGCTACAAAAAAAGAAAAAAGATGTAGTTTTATACTATGCTGTCTAACTCAAATTCTCTTTTTGAGGAAAGAATAATTACTGGGACTAGAACTACTGTATATATCAAAAGAAAAATATCCAGACTAATTGATTGAATTTGTGTGAGTGATATAATCAATACTTGGCATGGACTGCTCCCCACCTTGAACCGTGTACTTCTGAATGATACCCTAGCTTCTGTGACCCTGACCAGGCTAGGCAGGTTAGAAAATTGAAGAATGATTGGAGAATTGGTGAAGTGATGATCCACTGTGCGCATTACTTTTTACTGCAAAACTGCTTCTCATCTCAGATTAATAAACTACCTGTTGATGTTTGTGTACTGACCTAAGCAGCCTGGAACAGTATAGAACAGCTGAGAATCACCGTTTAAAGTAGTAAGTGCTTAACTATAAAACACAGGAAGAAGACGGTGGTGGTGATGAGGGGCGAATGCTGTCACACAGTCATTTAGGTAAATTCTTACTTAATACGTCATTTGGAAATGGAACAGCCTCTGTTTTAGACTAAGTTGATCAGGAATGTCCTTTTGTCACTTGCAGTAGATTCCAAATTGGGTCTACTTTCACATACGACCATTAAAGAACTAACTTTGGACAGGCACTCAGTCACACACTCACAATGACTCATACTGGGTTGATTTAATGTTGAAAATCAACCTGTCTTTAAAATCTATTAGATGCACATTGTAAAGGGTTGCTGGCTGGCAAGGGATTACCAGGAGACCAGGGTCAAAAAGGGCCTTACAGTGGATCAGAAAGCCACTGGGCAGATGGAGAGGTCATCTTCTCATCTGTCTTTGCAGACAGGGTCTGCGACAGAGTAGTAAGCCTGGCTAATGGCCAGGGTTAGTTGAAGAGAACCAGTGAGATGATGGTGGCAGGAACGGTGGAGCTGGGCTTAGGAACTGGCAGGAGGAAAAATACACTCCAACTTGATCATTGTGTGGCATTAAAAATATCTACATCAATATTACGACAAATAGGACTTCCTGTCTCAAAAATGTGTGTAGGTAACTTGGAAGCAGAATTTGAGTTCAATTACAGCTCATGACTGTGCTGATTTTAAAGAAGAACAGATGACAATGTGGCCTGGGCAATGAGACAATATATAAATGCTGCCATGATCTCAGAAGTCATTATTGGTACTGGTCTGGAAGTACCTCAGACAAGTTGTTTAAAAGGTTGCCCCAGTAAATATTAAGGGTCAAAATGTATACATTTAAACACACATCACCCTACTCAAATATAAATAAATGCTCTAGTATTGCTTGTTTCGAATAGCCTCGGAGAACAGTAAACTGTCACTCTTACATACAATTCTAGTTTCCATGTTCATGATTTATATAGCGGGTGGCACAGTGGCGCAGTGGTATGGAGACCTGGGTTTGCTTTCCGGGTCATCCCTGTGTGGAGTTTGCATGTTCTCCCTGTGTCTGCGTGGGTTTCCTCCCACAGTCTGAAGAGATGCACGTTAGGTGCATTGGCGATCCTAAACTGACCCTAGTGTGTGCTTGGTGTGTGTGTGCCCTGCGGTGGGCTGGTGCCCTGCCCGGGATTTGTTTCCTGCCTTGCATCCTGTGTTGGCTGGGATTGGCTCCAGCAGACCCCCCATGACCCAGTAGTTAGTATATAGCAGGTTGGATAATGGATGGATGATTTATATGGCACCATGTTACAGTACTGAACACATTTTTAAACTTATAAATCATCTAAATCTTCATGTGTTTTCTTTGCCCAAGACTTCAAATGATACAATTTTACTTCTAGCATGATTTATAGATGCAAAGGCTTCACATTGCAATATAGGCCCTTAAAAGTGTGAATATTGTGCCTAAATTAAGAGGCTTGCCAGCTGTTAGATACTTATAAGGGTTGGTTATATTCATCAACCAGGAAGAGCCTGTCTAGCTTTTCTGTGTGAATTAGACATCTTGTACAATCAGAAGTCCACGTTTAAAATTCCTTCTGATGAAACAACTGATCAGACCCTGAGCATACCTGCAAAGCTTCTTAACACCATCAAAGCAATAGCAACAGAACAGCAGGAAGGCCAGCACTGTAAAACATTCTGGTGCTAGGTGTTGAGGTGGGAATACTAAAACAGTTTTTATTGTGATTCAGTGCATGTTACTAGTTTAGACTTCTCAAGGGGTCCATTCTTTCAAGATGTCAGGTGCAGTAGACTGTCAGGGAACGAGTCAGATGAAGGATGAAACTGGGGCTAAAAAGGCCATTTGGTTTGGAGAAGTTTTTCTTTATGGGCTGCTCACTGCCATTAACAATAAAGATCTAGTTATCAAATCAAGATCAGGCTCAGTTGCCTGAAAAGCATTAATTGAAGCACATGCACAGGAGTGCTCTGTGGTCTTTACAGAAAGGCTCAATTTTCATTAGCTTGACAGCTCAGGTCTTGCTGGAAATAACAAAATAAGGAATTAGCCCTGACATTTCAGATCTCAGCCATGCTGGTCATACATATTTAGATCTGAGCCAATAAATCATTGATTTAATAAAAAACTAAACTAATGATCTCCTAATATAAAAGAAATCAAAGCCAGCAATCATGTTAGTTAAAACATTTATGGGGCAGACTTTGTGACATCTGTGTTGCAAACCAACTGAGGGTTGTCTCGATTCTGAGTCTATTTCTCAGATGTACTGCACCAGCCTAAGTTCAGCTGTATTTTTTATTGTCATTTTCTTTCAGTCTCTATAGTCAATAACATCCTTTGCGGTGTGACCGATTTGTTTCATATTATCCAAAATAACTTAACACAGTGTAATTAGAAAATGCTCCTATGAGTCCTAAAGGAATGTAAATGTTACATATAACAACATTATTCATTAAAATAGTGGCACAGAGACCCCACAAGATGGTAGTGTGCTGGGACACCAAAAAGGTGCTACAAGTGGAAATGACGCAGACATTTTGAGGAAGGACACTAATGTATCAAATGGTAGCCAGTTTGAACACCGGGAAGCTAAAAGCGAAGTAGACTCCTTTATGAGTATCTGGAAACGATAAGTGATAACATGGGATAAGAAGATTATTACCAACTGAGGGAGAAGTAAGTCAGAAGTGCAAAGGTCAACTGCGTCCTCACTTGGTGACTAAAATACTGTAAGTGTCAAAGTTGGGCAACTTTAGAGCTTGGTGAAAGTGTGAGGGCATAGTGGCATACGGGTGGATTGGAAAGAGAATACTGGAGAGGTGTGAAGAGATGCAAAGTACATTTGGCAGAGTGCAAGTATACAGTTTCCTTGATTTTTCAACATTGTTGTGTAGAATTGTTTGGTAATCTTTACATATCTGTAAGCCTCAACCACACACTGAGGACATATAATTCTGTGATGTTTGAATACTAAGGGATGTCCATTGCTTGTGCTGTGTTTGCCAAGTGGTTACTGTATCATATTATATTCCACTGACAGCAGTCAATTTAAGAAATAAAAGTAGAAAGGTCTGTGATATCTCTGAAGATAATGCAAGTGGCATTTAAGTAAGAGGCAGGTGGCAGAAAAATGGTACAGTACTAGGAGAAGCATGTAACATGGAACAAATTATATCATATTCTGTATAGAAACAGAAAATATAAGGATGAATGAGCAAAGGAAAACAGTGGAGATCAAAACTTAAAAATATACCAGAATGCGTAGAGTGGTGAAGAGAAATACAAGGAATTCATGGTTAAGACAGCAATAGCAAAGAGTGGAATATAAGACTAGTTGTACTCAGTTTTGAAGCATTTGTGGCCTTAGTTTAAAATTAGGCTTCAGGATAGGAGGGGGTTTATTAGGTGGATTCAACAACCATTTGGCTCAGACACATGATGCATTGTTCTTGATATTTGCGACTTGTGTGGATGAGAAAACCTGTCAAAGTGAGGCATTAGTATAGCTACCCAGTATGTTCTTTTCTATAATAATTTAAAACAAATCTGAATTATCAATTAAGTGTGTTTCTTATTAAGGGTGAAAGGTGTAAATAAATTATAGGGTGGCACTGAAACTGCTAAAGACTGGAAGCTGAATTAGTCATTGACATTTATTCAGCCCTAACTGTTCAATATTTCAGTAAGGCAATCAAATCCCAAAATTTACAAAAGAACTCATTAAATTAAGTTATATTATGTTTTTTCAAAGGCTCCGTTTGCCAGCCTATGCAAGAGGCTCTCTACTCAGGCTGAGAACCCAAGAGATGCCCTTACTGCCTGGAGTTAGCATTATACACCCTGAAAGTGCCACAGTAAGCCAACCTTAAAAGAAATTCAAATATAACGATATGACCATACTGCTGCATCAACTGCCCTCTTTGCACCCAGCATTAACATATATTTTGTATCTGAATGATATCCAGGTATATACACTTTTGCCTGATTACATTTAGCTGACATTAGAATGTAACTGAAGTGTCCACATCGTGTCCAGATAAAGACCTGATGTCAGTCTCCTTCAGCAGAATCTGAATCAGCTTCTATTTCAGTGGGCAGTCAATGTGGATAGAAAATGCATTTGCATTGAATGTGTCTAAATAACCAGATCACAAAATATTTTTTCCTAGGTTTTTAATATTGTTGTGCTATTCATTTGTGATCATATCACCAAAAAGGCATGTTAATTCCAGGCATAAAAGGGGCTAATAATATGTTCAAGCACATGGTGTTACCAGTCACACTAACAACATGGCTTTGGGCTGCGAGATGAATTTATAGTCCGGACTAAACAATCCACCATAACATGAAGGGTATGAAGAACTAAAAGTATCCAACACTCAGTGCATTTATATTCACACACATAACCCGGGATAAGGTGAGTAACCCAGTTAAGGTAGAAACCTGGTTTCTTAAAAATGTGTGATTAGTTGCACAAGTAATCTGTAGTCCTCCTTTGGCAAAATGCTCTGGCGTCATTAAACTGTGCAAAAAAAAAAAAAGTTAAAATTCATCATCATCATCATCACCAGCCAGTATAAATCCAAACACAAGTATGAGGCCTGTGATATTTTTTTTGTGTTTTATGAATAAATTTAGTCTTTAATGTACTGTGAAGTAAATGTCATCCATCCCGTTTACATCTCTAACCTAAGCTCCCTAAGATGTGTATGTACACTGGCTGCTGTGTAACAGTTTCAACATACTTGTAGCAAATAGCTTGATGAAAACAAAACTGACATTTTATTTAAAGGTTTCTGTAACCAGGTTGCACACAGCACACTCTTTTCTGCTTGGCTGTGCAGTTGAGAGCTCCAAACGACTCGGTACGTGTGTTTCGTGCCTTACACCTAGTATTGCTGTGATAATAATAACACAGATATTTTTACTTCAATAAAACAAGTATTGCGCAAGGTAACTCATTACTTTAAAAAGTAATCAAACTAAGCAACACATATTACATTTAACGTGTTACTGCTCCTGAGATTGTACTGCTGAACTCAGCACTAAGCTAAAATATTTAGCCATTTCTGAAATATTGCAAAAGATTATTTCAACCAGCACAGGGAATAATGTGAGTACCTGACACTTGCTTCAAGAAACTGATCTCTGTGAATGCTACTACCCATGGCTGCTAAAAGCATGTGCAGAGCTAAGAAGACGAACAGAGTGCAATTTTCATGTGCAGACTACAAAATGCTTAACTGTACCTCGGTTAAGGGTTTACATAGCCACATAAAAGGGTTATTCACAGAGAAATCTACCTCTGTTAACCAAGTTTCTCAGATACCAATAACCTGGTTTCTCAAACCAGAATAAAGGTTTTTATAGCATTTTAGAAACCTGGTTTCTGTGTTTAACCAGGTTATTAAAGCACCTGTAAATGCACGTACTGTCTTTTTTGAGGACATTTGATTGCTGTGGGGGTGGTTATGGAGTGGAATAAGAAATCTTAGATAATAATCTGGTGAGAGTACATGGAACATCTCCCGTTATCAAGCTGAGCGCACCTACTGTATGTGTATAGACAGGTGTCTCTATAATACCAGCTATTCTGTCTAGTGTTCAGAATGGCACACAAAGAACTTGGCATTTAATTGAAAGGGCACAGAAACCAACAGTTATTCAATGTCAGCTGACAGATTTAGTACTTCTGCACAATGGGTGATCCAGCACTGGTCTGTTCCACTGAGAGGCAGGTTATACAAAGCTTTGTGCATGAGCAATTTGCAAACAAACTAAAGAATTACATAAATAATAATGAGATAATAATAAATTAGTAATGTCTGTCATAACACAAAAAGAGCAGCAAACATATTAAAAGACATACTGAAAAATAAAAAACGAAAGAAAAACAATGGAAAAGAAATTGGTTACACGTCCATTAAGTGTCATTTTATAACCCAAGAATGCCTAATAATTCATTCCATTTAAGCTTCCTCTGTTTTAATTACTTTTAATTTAGATGTTTTATTAAAGTACAATGGAGTTATCTATCCATTCAGTATTGAACTCATAAGCTCTGGGGACATGGTAAAAGTTTTCTTATATTAATATTGCTTAAATCAATAACTGAAGAATGGACACTTCAAATACTGGTCATAACATCTACATTAGCTGTAAAGTTCCACTTTTAAATCTCAGAACAGAGTCAACTGCAGCAATGGAGGTCTCCTGAGCACTCATGGAGCTTGTGTTAGACACTTATTGCTGTGTGTTACCAAATAAGCAAACTAAATCAAACCAAATTAAAAAATAAAATAAAAGAAGAAGCCAATGATCTCACGTTCAAAGTCAAGGAAAAATATTTGGCCATGCTCAAGTTCGGCGCAAGCCAGCACCTTTAGGAGATTCCCCATGTAGAACCTGGAAAAGAAGAAGGAGAGGGGAATTGGGTGATGGGATGGAAGCATGAGGACACAGGCAGCCAAGTGATTGCAGGTGTTCGTGGGATGAGCAGCCAGGTGGGGGAGGGTGGCATGTGTGTACGTACGATGAGGAGGGGGGCACGTGAACAAGACAGACAAGGACACAAAGACCCAGCTGCCCAACGCGGCCCCCCGCCCCCAAGGAGACAGGCCTTGATACTCAGAGCTTCTTTTCCAATAAGAAGATATTTCTTCCAAGTGCTAAACAGACCTGCTCTCAGCACATGCCTGTGTTTCTCTGCCGAGAGGCAAGGTTCACCAAACTGTTCTGTTTGCTGTTATGTAGAGCACAGTCAAGCTATGACTTTGAGAGAATCTGGACTTCATTGCTTCAAATTATTAGCTCTGAATGTCATCAATGTGAGTGTACCAAGGCCTGTACAATAGGGAGAGCAAGAGAGACGCAGGAGAGCCTCCTGGGCTGCAGCACATCACCACCCTGCAGCTCGCTGCCATCTTCACTCTGAGACTTACTTTCAAAGTCCAGGAAAAAATGGGGACAGTTTTCTAAATCCTTGCCAAGGACCTTAATGAGGTTCCCCATGGCCAGCACACCTAAGCAGGAGACATAACAGACAGACACACAATTGCATTTCTAGCTTTCACTGTATTGACTTGAGACAAACACCAAACCCTCCCCAATTAGCCAGGACCTTTGCGGCATACTATATTTCTAAGCTGAAAATGGATATTTGGCCTAAACTTTAGATGACACGCTGCTGAAAACTAGGACTGGAATGTCTAGCAAGAAACTCAAGGACTACAGACAGTTATGGCAGACAGCTAGTCAGACAGTTAAAACTGGCTGGGCCACCTTTCATGGTGTATCCTCACTGATGGTCAACAGCAGCAGCAAGAAACAGCCCTACAGGTAAATGTAAAGGATGCTTAAAGTGCTTGTGAGCAGTTAATCTCTTTAACTGATAGAAGCACTACAGAAAGTGATGAGAGAGGTTAGATAGTAGGCATTTTAGATTACCAAGGGCAATGAGGATTGGTTTTCACTGGGGTTTGACTGGCTTGTGGCTCTGCTCCTTAAAAATCATCATGAAGTACACTTTCAAGGCTCTGATCAGAGCCGATTTTGAGGTAGACTTGGGGAAAGCCAACAAACGAGATCATTCTGTCTCGTGATGCTCTGTCATCTGGAATGGCACTGTTGGGGACTGTTAAGGAAAGCACTTGTTAGATATGTTTAATTAACAAAGCAAGACACCGACAAGCAGTTTTATTTACAATGACAGCTTTTTAAACAACTGCCGTGAAAAAATAAAAACCTCAAGTTTTTAGTTCTGTGGTTTTACAGTTAAATATCAGTACATAGCAAAAAATCATATGGCCCTTACTTCATAAAGTTTGATAAATCAGAAATACAAAACAGAGTTCTTTCTTTATTCAACAAAAAATAAACCAACATGAGGAAGGCATGTGTAAAGGTAAATGCATCTCGTAATTCAGTAGATTGTAGAACCACCTTTTGCACCAATATGTTGAAAAAATAATTTCTTTAATAAACTTCTAATCTCATGCTCTATATAATAATGGTGAAGGTTTGTCTACTCTTCCATAAACAAAGTGAGGATGCTTGAGGGTATTCATTTATGAACAGATCTCAAAGTTCCAACTACAGCCTTTCAAGAGAATTTAGGCTTTGACTTTGATTTGACCATTCAAAACCTTAATTATTTTCTTTTTATCCATTTTGTTGCAGATTGCCTTTGTACTTAGAATCTTGTCCCATTGCATAATGGCTCTGATGTAGATGTCGAACAATGTGCTTCACAGTTTTAGGTAATATGCTGGTGCAAGAAGGAGTACATGGTGGACTCAACGAGGTGTAGCAGTGGCTGCCAACCAATCCCATGGACATTGTTTCATTGATCTTGTGATTTGTTCAATTGATGCATTTCTTAGATATGCAAATTTGTAATGTCCTTCAAGAAGAGAAGGACTTTGTTCGAAAAACCCTTCCAGGTCAGGTCAGGTTGGGGAGCATGCACTGGGACAACACGCTGCCGCACTCACAACACCACGAAACAGCTCGGGATCCTGGTTGGCAAAGGTTGGTTTACCATGGCTTCCACTACCTAAAAAGACCTGCAAATATCTTGAATGTTAATCATTTGTAAATCATTTTTGAAAATGATGATTTAAAATTGTTTGGAATTTGCTTTACAAATCTCCCCTTGGCATAGTGTTAGCTACAAAGCCAGAAGCTCTGCCGAACTGCTAAATGTCCTGCTTTTATATAGAGGTATCATTTTGAGATTATTGGGTGCACTAGATTGAGCCCATGGCACATTACATGACAGAGGGAATGTCAAACTCAATGACTGCCATTTCTGATCTTGTTGCCTGAGCATGTCGAACTACAAAAATCACAGGGCATGACAAATTTGATCACTTACTGATGTCTTTCCAGCACAGTTCCAAATTTCAAAAGTATTGCAAACTCACCCCTTTTTGTGACAGCCAATATTCTAAGCTGTACAAATACTTTACAGGTATGGTGAGTTCAGAGGTCTCTTCTCTTTTTTCCCCTATTCTCTTGTGGTACATAAAACATTAGACACTAGATGGACAAGTCTTTCCTTTCCCATGTTCCTTAATCCTCGTGGCTGTAACATATGCATTGCACTTCTGCATCTCTTACATACACAGAGCTCGTCCATACAACTTAAGACAAACTCAAACCTGTTTGATTTTACCAGGCTGAGCTATAGACTGGTGCATTGCGTCGCTGGGTATGTCATACTACACGACTGTTGGTTATGGGAGTGTGCAGTGACTCCCTCTATCTTGAAAAAGGCATGTAATATGACATGGCCTTTAGCAACACCTAGCTCAGATTACCTTCTTAAATGACATTGAAGCACTACATGTCTGCTCAATTTTTCCCTCATGACTTCTGGCCTTTTGTTTAATAAAAATTACAACGTTAAATCTGTTATGAGAAGTTTATGTGAATGGATCTTATCTAAGAACTTGATGAGGACAAGATGAGTATTAATTCATGTCCAAGTTTCTTTTACATGTACATTAAAGAGATATAAAACCATCAACATGAAAGAAGGTGCACTTATCTTTTTTGTGTTGATGACTTCATTTTTTGCAATAAATGAAAAATTAGGTTACAATGCATTGAGAGCTGCAGATTTTCATGGTCAACACTCACTGTGCAGACAGACACACTGCTGATGGCTGTGCCTAAGAGGTCATTAAAGGCCTGGATCTTGGTTTTTATCCAGAACACTTGCAAGCCCAGACACTCAGACTCTTCACTCAGTTTCTTCCAATTAAATTGAACTCCTAGTTTAATTAGAAAGTGTCTGTCTCAGATACTAAGTTTAAGTATTTATTTCACTTTGAAATTCAGATTGTTGCATATTGCTTTCAGAGTTTTACTGCGCACAGGTTTAATTATAATTGTTTACAGAAATAGGTGTATTTATTGAGATGATTGTTTATAAATCATAAAGTCAAGGGAAAAAACCATAAACACCTTCAGGTGAAATAACCTGCATGATCATAAACAAAAAATCTCTTTCTTCCTCTAAACAGCCATGAATTTCACATTGGCCTTGTATAAGAAGTTAAGGCAATGCATACAACAATCACTTGCCCTTTAAATACATCGGACACCATGACATCAAATGTTCTCAAGTGTGTACAAGCACAGCATGGATACAACCGGTAATAGTATACAAATAGTCTGCATATTGACATAATCAGTGACACTTTAATACAAAGTGCAAACAAAAAAGCAATGAAATCAAGAATCTACCCTTCCATTTATTGAACCCACTTAATGCAATTCCTGAGTCAAGGAGGGTACCTGCCCACTGCTGACCAATCATATATACATGAATCCAAGAAATAAAAATGCTGCAAACAAAGCTAAATGTCTTTTCAAGGCACTGATGACAGAGAATAGAGAAAGAGAAAGATGAATTGAGAAACATTGGATTGTTTGGAACTACAGTGAACCCTCGTTTATCACGGTTAATCCGTTCCAGACTCTACCGTGATAAATGAATTTTCGCGAAGTAGGATTCTTTATTTATAAATCTAATATTTTCGCAGTTAGAGTATAGAAAACCTGTTTACGACCTTCTAAATATGTTTTTTAACATTATTAGAGCCCTCTAGACATGAAATAACACCCTTTAGTCACCATTACACTCGTATTACCCAATATATTAGACAAAATAAGAGAAAATAAGACATATTAGACGTTACAAATATCATATTACTAGGCGCACTCGCCTTTTAAGGCGACCGACTTTTATCCTCAATTTTTGTGCGCTTCATGTGTACATCAGGCCTGTAAGTGTAGGGAATGAGAACATCAAAGTGCCCATTTATAACATCTCCCGAAAACCTAAGTTTTTTTTTATCCCCTCAAGTGCCTGTCCAAAGTCGTACAATGTCAGCCCGAATCTGTACCGCTAAAGACGGAGTTTCATGCACTAAATAAGCTATAGATGAGAATAAGCAAGCACCATCTCCCCTGATATTTACTACGCGGTGAGGCATTTGTACTCCATCAACATTAATTATTTCCAGAGACATAATTTTGTCTATTTTTCCAGCGCATTGCGCACAAAAGCAAGGGAACGATGAGAGCACCAGAACTCTGCTCACATCGCGTCGCTTCGTACCTCAAGCCGCAAGTAGTAAGTCTGTAATAAGCGGAATACCGCTACACTTTGCACTCACTGGACGGAAGGACAATCTCGATCGCTTTTATATAGTAGATTATTGTACTGTACATTTAATTGCACACAACCACTAACCTATGAAGGCACGACCTCAGTAGGGAAGTCTTCAGAGGTGGTGCAGTATCTTCAGCAGGTGCGTTGTTGTCTTCAGTGAAGAAGTCCTAGGAGTAGGCAGTGGGTGTCTGGGTGCGCGGCTGAAGAACATCTTGATAGGCAGTTGCTGGCGCTGTCTTTTCATATGCGTGAGGAGGCTTTTGTAGGGTATTGCCATCTTTAATCATATCCAAGAGTTTCACCTTCTCCTGGATAGTAAGCATCTTCCTCCGGCGCTTAGTTTTATTGTCAGAAGGCTTAGAAAAAGCAGCACGTTTAGGAGCCATCGTAGGGCTTAGATAAAAGTTCTCAGACAGCGCATGCGTAGTGACGTAAGCGTGTATGAGAAAACAATCGCGATAGAGTGAAGCCGCGAAAGTCGAAGCGTGATATAGCGAGGGATCACTGTAATGTAATCTACTGTGGTAAACAAAACATTTTAACAATTTCCTCTGGAAGGTAAAATATACCTGCACATATTGGAAGGAAGTTAAGACAGCAGAATGAAAGCAGGATGAAACACAAATGAAACAACTCACTCTATTAACAACAAGCAATCACTTAATTGAGATGCTTGTTGCAACAAAAGTAAAGTTCCTGCACCGACGCACAATTAGAGTGACCGGTCACTGTTCTAAAAAAAATACAAAATACCAGAAATACTTATATAAACTGGGATGTACAGCTACTGTTGCCTCTCCAGTCTACCCAGAGGTGGAAAACACTAAACCAGGTTCCATCCACAGAGAAAGCAAAGTCTTGTAATGATTTCTTTTATAAGGTAAACTATAAGTAGTATAAAGATTTTTTTTTTTCCTGCTACTCAGTTTGGCCATTTTCACAAATGTTTTGCAGTGTGCATGGACTGGCCTTATCACACAGCAATTGCCTTAAACTCATCACTAGATGGTGATTTCCATATTTTGCAGATGCATCACTACTCCCTCCCTGAGCCTGTCAGGTCACACTGTTACGTACAGACTCTCTGAAGCTTGCAGAGCTCAAGCCGGCTATCTACATTAGCCCTGTGGACTGCCTCATCTAGAGAATTCTACCTCAAAAGCCCAAATGGTAACCAATCACTCTTGCAGAAATAGTAGGATAACCAAACAAATAGAAACTATAAAGAAAAAAAAATACTTCACAGTAAAAAGACATTTGGGTCACAAAAGTAGTAATGGCTTTTGGTATTGCTGTGGTTGTGGGCTAAGTCCTGGCAATACAGAGACCTAAAGTTGATGATTAACGGTTTCTATAGAAAACTGAAAATGGTATGCTACGTCAAGTGATGTAAACTCTAATTAAATCCACTTCAACTCCATTTGAATTAAACTTTAGCCTCACTATTTGATTTTATTTCCAAAAGGAATAAGAGTTGATATTTTATTATGACTTAGATTAAAAACACTGTTACATCTTGGTATCTGGAAGTTCACAAATTCTTGCCGGTCATTCTTTACTCTTTTGCATACTCCATTCTGTGCACTCTGTCTTTAGTGGCAAATATAGAAAAAGGAAGCAAAAATGTTGGCAAAGCACTTCTTTTTTACATTGAAACTTTCCCCCAAGATGAAAATTACAGAATTAATTTGACATGACAGTGTCAAGTAGGCTACGAATATATTTTAAGTAAGCAACAGGTGAGATACACGGTCTTGAAACGATCGCACCTTCAACTTATTCAGTTAATTGAACAGTAAACGTTTGGCACATTCAATTATGACTGTTTCTTTAGCAACACTGACACTTACTCGAAGCTTTTATTCACAAAAAGCGCACAGCCTTTGTGAATGGTAACCTTGGCCATAAGCTCACCAAAGAGCTGTATGTGAATTGTGTAAGACTTTACTGCAAAATGTACTGGCTGATGTCAAATCTCTGAGTACTTTCTGTTCTGAATGCTATTACTGATCATCCATTCCTGTCTACCTCACACTTGTGTCCATTCATTGAGTCTCACAGAGTAAATTTTTACATGCAAATCCTGTACTCTGGTGTACTGAGGATAAATACAAAAGAAACAGTCATCACAGACAACCACTATGAATGCTTTGTTTAGGCTAAGTGAGCCAGAAACCAACAGCAAAATGTGTCACTATATCTGTCCAACCTTGTCACTCTCTACAGTCTCCCAGTGTGTTGCGCACAGCCACCAGGCAGATAAAACCCTATCCATTTATAAAACAACACTTCAAACCTATGCTGTACCTGGGGTTCAAAAAAGATATGAGAATCCTTTCTGATGCAAAGTGAAAGTTAGCACAAAAAGGGAAGCAACTACCATAACTAACAACTCCCAATACCACTTAGCAGTAGTCATGACCAAACAGCAAAACCTTCTGTATTGCTCACAGAAGACTGAACTTAACCTAGAATGAGCCATTCTGAATACAAAATCTTACTAGTCATATAATGGAGAAAGACAATGCAGTGCTGTGGTGGGCTGGCACCCTGCCCGGGGATTTGTTTCTGCCTTGTGCCCTGTGTTGGCTGGGATTGGCTCCAGCAGACCCCCGTGACCCTGTGTTAGGATATAGCGGGTTGGATATTGACTGACTGACTAACAATGCAGTGTGACATACTCACAGCAGAAAATACAGGACTTAATTTATTTCACCCCTAATATTTACAAAATGATGTTTAGTGTGTTTTATAATAAACAATTCATATAATTTAAAAATTGACAGTTTAACATGTTCCCTTTATTTATTTTAAAGTATCAGTATGACAAACTATATAATTAAGTAAATCAAACAGAGTTACATAGAGTTCCACATCCAAAACTGCAAGAGCAAAAGTGGAGGAGAGTATAGTGAAAAGAACTTTGATTAGGGTGCTAGTTGTATATGCTATTTACATTGGGGATGATCTAGTATATAATGAAAATATTTGGATTGTTTTGTGTAATGTATCTCTGATTTTCAGTAGTACAGAGCATTATTTTCCATTTGTACTATGATTGGAGGGTTAGAATTCTTCTAGTCAAGCAGAATAATACAGTGAGCAAGAACAACAGTCTAATGTGCACCATTATTGCACAGTGATCATATGATATTCATGGAAAACAGGGTTTTTAAGAACAAGAATTAAGGATGACCTAAAAGATGTCTGATAAGTATATGAAAACTGTAACTCAGCAAGGTGGCCTAAAGTGCCAGGTGCTTAATAAACATTTGCTCTAGTCCAGTATATACTTTTGACAATCTCAGCTAACAGAGCTGCATTTGATGTATAATTCTGAGCTTAATTATACTATGCCTTATGTAGACTAAAGCAAAATGTTTTTGGTCTAAGGTTGATTTTCATTCTTTGCCCGTGAGTCTAACTCTAAGGGTCTTCACCTGGCACCATTTGAGATTAAATTATTGTTGAACCTATTAGACAGTTGTGAAATGCTTCTTTCATTTTATCTCCATAGTACATAAAGAAACTAGAAAGTCAGTGAAGCTGTCTTAAGGGAAATTTCTTTTGAGTTCAATGTTTTAGCAGCAATAACTTTGATTAAGACAATTAAATATCTGCATTTAAGAAGAAAAGGGAATTAGTATTCTAATCTAAGAATAGACATACAGGCCCTGTTGCTTGACTGCCCCCCAGTCTCCAAAAAAACCTTGTTGAGAAAAAAAGGAAAGATTCTTGGGGAAGGCAATTCAGAGAGAAACCCCTTTCCAGATAGGTTGGCCGTGCAATAGGTGTCACAAAATGGGGTAAATACAATACACAACAGAACACAAGTAATCCTCTTCATAGAGCTAAATGACCAACCTAACATTGTCACCAAATATAATACAATAGTACAAACCACAAGGCAAAATGCAAGAACAGATTACACCACTCACTAATTACAGAACTATCACAAGGCAGGAACTATTACAGGATGGGCACAAAGTGCACTACAAACCATACTGGCAATACGCTTGCACTCTGTTAGTGCAGAAGAGCCACTAAATAACCTAAAATGTATGTCTTTAAGATGTGTTAAGAAAACTCTTACAGGCTTGAGGAGATTGTGCGCACTCCACACAAATGTGACTGGGCCAGGACCGGACTAAATCTCCTGAGCTTTGAGGCAGCTCAAATAACAATTACAGTACAAAGCTTCCCCTATTGGAATATTCATTACTGCTATTTCAAATGATAGTAACTTTGAAATTCAATTACTCATGGGGTTTAATTTCAACTCTGGACCCATTAAAATACTCTATAATGTTATTCTTATCCTGCAGTTTTCAGAGCATGGAACCTTCACACTGATTGTCCTCATAAGAAGGGCCAATCAATGATGCAGTACTCACTCTCATTACAAGTGCCTTAGTGACTGGCCATTTTACAATATTTTATCAGTACTTATATCTCAGTTGCTCTAACCTGCCACTGTAGCTAAAATGGTGACCAGCTCTTACTATCCCTTTCTCGTTCATATTAAGTTAAGATGTTTTATTTTGATGCTATTGCTGCTTCAACCAAGTAACCCTCCCTTGCTGCAAAACAGGACCTCAAAGTGCATGGGAAATTCCAGTTTCGGATTATTGCATAAAACCACTTCAGCGAAGACAATTACCTCTATTGCTGTAGACTGCTTAGCCAAAAAGCAATCGTGTGGCCCAACTATGACACATGCTTGCTTACTCCAAGATTCACATCAATTTGTATTTTTATTTTTTTCTTCACCCCAAAGATGTACAGTTTAGATGGCAACTATAAATTCATCTCAGTATCAATGAGTGAGGAAGTAAGCTTTTTGATAGATTGGTGACCTGTCCAGTGTTTGTACCCACCTTGTGCTTGAAACTTTTGGGATGGCATCTAGCTTCTTAAGATTTTGTATTGGAATAAGCACATATAAAGATCACAATTTCTATTTTTCTTTGCCTCATGATTTGATTAAACATTAGAAATAAAATATTACACATTTGAAATTCATTTTTTTTTCTATTGATCTTTGGTAGATGATTTGGATTAAATATTATACATTTCATATCCATAAACATATGTTGGGTACACAGAGTCTGTTTTAGGGCTTTATAGAAGTACTCTTTATAAATTCTCTTATCTTGGAATATGTGTAATCTGTTTGAAGTTTACAGTTTGTACAGTTCTCCGAAGTGAATAACTAGGAAGTGCACTTTAGAAGAGTAAAATGAATTCCTGGCCACTCTACACAGGAAATATTCTCTCCCAGTATGTGGCACTGATCTGTTTTGACATGTTAACAGAGCTGTGTGGTACTGTTTAACAGAAAAGGTGCTTTATAAAATAATGTTTGATCATTGGAATTATGCGTGTTCTTTCCCTGTTCCTGTAACTCTTGCATGCAGAGCAAATATATCATCTAGGGGGGGTTACCTATTTCTCCACTGGACACTCATTAGCCTCCTAAATGATAGGGGTTAATTTAGTCCCATTTTTGTGCCTCTAGTGTAGTCCCTGCCGAGACCCCTGTGTTTATTTGTTTTTTATATTGCATCCTATTTGAATTGAAACATAAATCAGAATGTGTTTTCTTGTCATTACACTTTCATTGAGAGAGAGAGAGACAGAAACACTTTACCAATATTTAAACAATGTATACATATTCAAACGATGTACCCATTTAATTTGATTTACTGGAGGCCAGGAAATTCCAATGCTGAAGTGCCCTGGGCACAGAACTGCACAGAGCTGCATGCCACCCAGAATCCCCTTTTACTTTCTCTAGTCTTAATCCACGCCGGCACGTTCAAAATAAAACGTGCTCTGCTGCACATCAACAAAATCCTCTCCCGTTTATTTCCCTTAATCCACGTTGGTAATTACAAGAACAACTTATTCTGCGGAAGGCTTCTAGGCGAATACCTTGCTAGCCTTGCGTCTTGGAGGATGGCAGTTGCACTCGTGCGCAGCCAATGGCAAAAATACAACCACTCATCAACGTCTAACGGAGATACCTAAACTGGCAGCAGTATGCCACCTGTGTACTGCCAATAGAGCAAAACAAATCTCGACAAATACATTAAGGCCAAGCAAGAGGAAAAGTCTGTTTTACCTGCAGTGCCCGTAGTGTTAACAGACTCTGGACTTAGGATAATCCCCTTCTTCTTCTGCTTAACCGATGCGGGTCCACGAGAGCAAGAGTAGCCACTCTGCCTCTGGTGCCGCTCAGAGGATCGCCTTTTCTCTGTCGCGCTCTCTCTGTCTATCTCTTTCTCTGCCCAGCGTTCAGTCGCCGCAAGCGGATGCTCATCGCTGCTCCTGTCACACTTCTTCTTTTTTCTCGGAATCTATTTTAAAGCTTTTGCCGCTTACGATTAGTTCGGGGAGGGGGAGGGGTGGTGGTTTGAGTTATTTGCAGTGGGGGAGGTACATTCGTGGACCTCCAGCAGCTGGCTTCAAAGAGCGGCTTCCTTTAGTTCTAAATTAGTTTGATCATATCTGACTACGTCAGTGACATAAGATAAAGATAGATACAAAAATAGACAAATAAGGACCTTTCGTTAAATCTTTGACTTAGCAGGTTTGCATTAATAAGTGCGCCTGTAACATCGTGTCCCTTTAAGGTGTATCTCTTCATCGTAATTGCACAACAATCTGTAATAATTCTGCATGGCAGTGATGCCCTCCAAGTCAGTTATTTCAATGCCGTCGTGCGTCAAAGCCGCTAACGGAGTACTGAAGTACAGGACCACCACCTACAGCTCAACCTGGCAAAACAGAGCTTCTTGTGATTCCTGCAGGCCATTCTATTCAACTTCCCACCTCCGTACAGATAGGCCCGCTGTCGCTAACACCAGCTCAGTTCGCAACCTTGGTGTGGTGATTGATGAGCAACTGCCTTTTCCTGACCACATTTCTACTGTTTCTTGTTCATGCGGGTTCACACTGTACAACATCTGCAAGGTCAGACCTTATCTGACGGAATATGCAGCACAAAGTCTGGCCCAGGCTTTGGACTTTTCACGTGTGGACTACTGCAACTCACTTCTGGCAGGAGTACCCATATGTGCTATCAAGCCTCTGCAGATAGTCCAGAATGCAGCGGTCTGTCTTGTGTTTAACCAGCCAAGACGGGCACACATCACTCATCTCTTCAGGTTGCTACCATGGCTCCCTGTAGAAGCAGGCATTTATTTCAAATTCCTGATTCTTGTCTACAGTGTAGTCAGTGGGTCAACACCTGAGTATATGGAGACTATGGTGAAGTGCTAAACTCCTTCTCACCCACTCAGGCCTGCCGTTGAACAGCTTCTGTAGTGATGCCACCTGTATGTGGCATCAAGTCTCAATATAGACTGTTTTCTCAAGTGGTTCCTAGTAGGTAAAACGGGCTGCCCACCTCCATCTGTACTCCTGACTCCGTCAATGTGTTTAAAAGGTGTTTTGTGAATATCTGTCAATTTGATGAAGAAAAAAACAAAACTTTGCTCTGTGATATTTTTATATTCTTGGTTAATTTAAGTTTAATTGCTTTATTGATTGTAAATCTTGGTTGTAAATGTGTGTGGTATTCAGTCTTTTTACTTATGGCAATCACCTTTTGTACCTGTCCTATTACAGTTATTGAACAAACAGGCCCTAGCCTAATGTTTCTTGATTGTTAACCTTTTTTGTAAGTTGCTTTAGATAAAATCATCTGCTAAGCAAATAAATGTAAATGTAAATGTATACACCCAGAGGAAAGTGAGTACAGACTGCAATCACCGATTTTACCCATGAAGACTTGGCTCTTAATGCGCTCTTTTGAGTAGATAACTTGCTAACATTCATGTATTTTAAGCAAACAGTTACTCATCACTATTAAGAGTCGTATACAGTAGGTGTTTGTGTATAAAGTGCTGTAAGTTCTTCAAGGACACATACACTACAAGAAATGATGATAGAAAAATAATAAATGGTAAGATCTGTCTGTAATGCTTTTGAATGTCTTAAATTTAGGTGTATTATCATGTAACTTGTTTCCAATTACAGACATTTTTGCTAAATACCTAATTTGGGAAACACAAGCGTTCTATCAGCTAGTAAAGGGCTTTCCAAACTTGGATTCTATAAGAGTACCATGCTGATGATTTAACATTAAATAGCTTTTTTAAATCAATGCCAATTTCCAGCATTTCCGATATTGTATATATATATTGTCGTGTCTGCCTTATGTGGTATGCAAATGTATGTATTTTTGTCTTTGCATATGGAGCATAGAAGCCTCTTTATGTTTCTTGATAAAGCATAGTTTTTAATTTTAAGTTTTCTGTTTTTTTGGATTTTCCCTTCTTTGAGGAGACACAGGTGTGAACTGGTACCACCTGTTTTAATTCCATTAGCACCTGCCTGTTTTCGTTAACAGGACAGCTGCTTTAAAATATTTAGAAAAGCATACTAGAAGATAAAAATCGTAATAGGTAAACTTCAGCAGAAGTGATTGAACTTCTTAGATACAACTGGCGTCCATGGAAATTGCTAGATATTTTTGGCAAGATAGATAACAGTGTATGCGGTGGACTGGCGCCTTGCCCGGGGTTTGTTTCCTGCCTTGCGCCCTGTGTTGGCTGGGATTGGCTCCCCATGACCCTGTAGTTAGGATATAGTGGGTTGGATAATGGATGGATGGATAACAGTGTAATTACAGTAGCTCCCATATAATTAAATAAATAGCTGAAATGAAAATCTGCAGCACTAGGTACAAATAAATGTACATGGACCCCCCTCACCCAAATATTAATGTAGAACAACAGGAGGCCCAATCAAATTCCAAACAGCATCAAATCAATCTTTCTTTTTTTGCTTGGCACAGTAGAAAAGCAGGTCATCAATTAGACCCTGGGACTTTAACTAGGCAAATTAAAACTAATGAGTGAATAAGAATGTCCTCAGACAGAAAACCCACAGATCGGAACCAAGTCCCAGAATCCCAGTCATTCCATGTTATTGTAACTGTAAATTGGATGTCATCCAGTTCAATGCAGACATTGCTAGTCCTTATTAGATATGTTATAAATGGCCAGGCTCAGGAAAGAGCTGTCCTAATGGGCCCCACCTCAGCCTCTCAACCATTTATCAAAACTGTGACTAGGCGGACATTATCATTGTGTATTTTGTATCATTTCTAGCAAAAAGCAAGAGATTATCTGTACATACTTGCATTTTGTAACACTGCAAAATAAATAGAAGAAAATACGTATATTTTTAACTTCATGTAAAACAAATATAGTTAATAATTGGTCTCACTCTACTAATTTCTACAGAATCCACCTCCAATATTTCATAGTTGTGAAGTTATTAATAACACCCATGAATTTCACTTAACACACAAGCTCCCATTTGATGGACAGGATCTCACAACTCTTTAGTCTTGGTACATCATTTAGCGCATGTCATTTTTAATCAGTTTCAGTTTATTAAAATAACACCCTGCCATGGCTAACACACAAAAAATACACACATCTGAATAAAATCTTTGAAACTTCTTTAAAAGTGTCACAGTATAACCACGTTGTACTTCAGATTTTGCAGTTGACACTTAATGGCTGTTGTCAAATCATCAAATAATATTACTGGTGTTGCCATTATAAAAATAATGAATTGTGCACAGGTCATCCTGGGTTCCTAAACCCCACCACACCCACCAGCCCAGAGTCTAGGACAAATGTTCCCATTCCAGTCAATGATAGTAAAGATAGACTGTTTCATAGAATACAGTTAGACCATTGATTAAACAAACAAGAAAAACAATCTTACATGTAAAATTTTGTCAAAATAAAAATACATATTTAAATATAAGCATCAAATTAGTGCTATACTATGGTTTTTGAGGCCGCTTGAACTGGAATCAGTTAGGGGTAGGGGACAGTGCCCTATTTAAGTCATACAGAAATGGCAAATTGGGAACATACAGTATAAAAGCACTACTAGACATTCCATCTTGGTTACAGTGCAGAGCACAGGGTGCAATTGTTGGGACTGAGGTCCCATTTAACAAAGTAGACAGTACTTGGGATATATTGAGGGACTACAGGGATTCCATCACCCTTACTTTGTTATATGAAGGCTTTGAAAAAGTACAAATATGAAGAAAAACAACAGGCTGGAGAGTATAGATGGATGTGTAGTCTGTGGGCTGCTGTCACGCAGAAAATGAGCTGCAGTTGCTTAGTGACTCTGCTGTTTCCCAGTCCCACACATGTCATAACGTGATCAAGGAGAGAGTGTACAAAGACAGAGTTGCATTTGATTCGTGTGTGCACACTTCAGTGAGGGTGTACAAATGTCTGACAAGCATGTGCACTCTGCTTGTATTACCTTACTCACTGTTTCTTCAAGGACCACTGCTCTGCATCAACCGTGACTGCTGATGTCTTACAAATCACTGCATCAGATCTGCGTGACCTACAACTGTATAAGAGTGGAGAAAGAGAAAGACAAAGAGAAAAATAGAAATCAAAAGATGCAAAGGAAAAGAACACACATAACAACATACAGTAAACCTTTTCTTTGAAAAGGCTGAGCCCACACCAGCAGGGAGGCCCTGAAGTTTCATACTGTTTAGATATTTCACCATGTTGGGTGCTGCTGAAGTGCTTTTCTATCTCTTAAAAAGCTCTATTCCTCCCCTTATTTCACAGGCAATTCACTCTTCACAGCTCCTTCTGAAAATGAAAATGCCTGCAAGTTAATACTACAAGAGTGAAGTAAACATGGGATGCCTGGCAGGATGTTTCTAAGCACAATTAGGTCAGCAGTAGATTTCTAATGAACTCTGATAAAAAAGGATAGGAAACAGAAGTCTCCTAATGAGCTGAGTAAAGGAGTATTGCCACCTTTACGCTGATTTGTAGCATTTCTCCAGTGGGCAGTGCACCAGGCTCTGTTTCTTCTGACATTTAGCCAATTTCTGTACCTGATCTTAGATCTCCCCAAAAGAACATATGAGTACACCACTGCACTTGTATGGGTGCAAATGAGTGTGTGGCTTTAACAAACAGATATGCAGAAAATGTCACACTTCAGCAGCCAGTACCCGATACAAAGAGGCACAACACGACGTTTTCATAATAATAAATGAGCAACAAAAGCTGAAATCAATCACAGCTTTAATACAGCTGCTGACAAACTGCATTCTTCTGATGGAAATGTAGAGATGCTTGATAAGGCACCTGTACTTATTACCTATACTAAACAACCACTACCAAGCAAAACAAAGTGTAA
>JANRMT010062848.1:6246742-6281492 GCA_026402145.1 Polypterus bichir lapradei
TGAACTGACGCAGTGCACAGACAAAAAGCAACAGTTCCGAAGAGCGCTGAACAAAAACCGAATTACACAATTGAAAAGGCAGCAAAAAAATATGAAGCGTCTGATACATACAAGATAAGTATGTAATAAGTACAGCTACTGCAGAAACAAAGCACACGGTGGAAAAAGTGAATGTCCCGCTAAAGGAAGACAGTGTTAAAAAAAAACCCGTGCATGCAGTGTGTCAGGTCTCAGATAAAGAAGAAGACGAGCTGTTTATTGATGCAGTAAGAAACAAATCTTTTTCATAGCTTATTTAACACACTACGTCTCCGCTGCGATACGCGGGTATATATATATGTATATATATATATATACCCTGATCTACATACTCGAATAATGAATACTTTATTCGCAATCAATGATTGTTTTGGTAAAGCCATACTCAGTGTATTCATTAGATGAACGGTAAAAAAGTAAGAGCGAGGGGAGGGTCACTTATTGAGGCATGCAGGCAAAACCACATTAGCACGCGGGCTCGATGTACGAAAAAATATATCTTTTCAAGTTCTATTTAGTCCATATGTGTCAAATTCAAGGGCCACGGGCCACATCCGGCCCGGCGTGTAATTATATCCGGCCCACGAGATCATTTTATATACTGTATTATTGTTATTAATGGCCCGGGTATATGAAGCGCTGGTAACACAATAAACTACAGATCCCATATTGCAGCGCTTCAGCTGCCTTGCCGAACACTTACCGCGTTAATCAAGTCTAGCTTGCAAGTTATTGCGAAGCTAGCCCATACGATGCTTAAGAGAAAAGTTGATTCTGAAAATAGAGCCTTTAAAAACCGATGGTAGGCTGAGTATATGTTTACTGACATTGCCGTTAAACCCGTGTGTCTCATTTGTGGAGCTAATGTGGCTGTAATTACAGAATTTAATCTAAGACGGCACTATGAGACAAAACATCAGGGTAACCTGAAAGACCTGAATGCAATGCAGAAGATACAGAAAGCAGAAGAATTAAATAAGAATCTGACACTTCAGTGGACGTTTTTACCCGTGCACAATCACAAAGTGATTTCAAGTGAAGCTGCTTTTATGGGAGACACAAATGCACCAGTGCAACTTGCCCCACTTTCCCTGTTGCCAAGTAATGTTGAACCAAGTCGTCACTACGGTGTTCCCAAATACGCACTTTGCTGATAAACTGAGCGCACGGCGCTTTAGTGACTTTGAAGAACAAAAAAGGTCCGTCTACATGCGGCTCGAACCTTGTGCATGTTTGGTAGCACATATCTGTGTGAGAAGCTCTTCTCAGTGATGAAGACTAACAAAACAGCACACAGGAATCGCCTCACTCATGAGCACCTGCAGTCCATCCTGAGAATCTCCACAACACAGAACCTCACACCAAACATAAACGAACTTGTTGCCAAAAAAAGATGCCAGGCGTCCAGCTCTAAAATGACATATGAGCAAAGACAACTGAATGATTTGATTTGTTATTGCTGAAAGGAACACATTTTATTTATATTTCCAGGTTTTGTTATGCAGCATGTTCATATTTGAATTTGTATAATTTTGACAGGATATATTTTTATGGAGAGCAAAATCTTTTGGGATATTTAAAATCTAAGTTTATTTTTTATATAAAATTACATGAGTAAAGAAATTTGAATGTTTGTTCTTTTAACGTTTACTTTATTTCTAACTTGTATAATTTAGACAGGATATATTTTTATGGAGAGCAAAATATTATAAGTTGTTTAAGGTTTGAGTTGATTTATTCAGGAATAATATTCCTGTCTGTTTTTACCATTCCTACCAAAGATATTTCTGTCGACTAAATAAAAATTCCTTCTATTTAAAATTTAAATAGAACTTGAACAAATACGATAGTTCATAATATCCACGCAGACTTGCACGTAAGAGCGGGAGTTATCCGTTTTAACAAGCAGCGTCTTGCACTGATACGAAATAGCTGTGTGTGTATATATGTAGATATGTATGTATATGTATATATATGTTTATATATGTGTGTGTGTATGTATATATATATGTATTTGTGTGTATATATGTGTGTGTATATATGTATTTGTGTGTATATGTGTGTGTATGTATGTATGTGTGTATGTATATGTATGTGTATATATGTAGATATATATATATGTATGAATATATGTGTGTGTGTATATATATGTGTATATATATAGATATGTATATATATATGTTTATGTGTGTGTGTGTGTGTAAATATATATATATATTTATATATATATATATATATATATATATGACAGCAACACTCATCACTCACAACAGTGAGAAAACAATTACATTGACAATCATGTTACGTTATTTTCAAAATGTTTCCTTTTCTTTTTCATTGCTTCTTTAACACACTACTTCTCCGCTGCGAAGCGCGGGTATTTTGCTAGTCTAAATATATAGTAAAAATAAATGATGACTTCATACTGTCCACATCAAGTCTTATCTCCCTTTAAATAATAGTGATAATCAGAAACTTTCTCAAGGACCTCTCACTTTATACTATTTTACCAGCAATATTTAGTTGCAAACTTCATTTGTCTAATCTTAGTGAGTTGAAGGTAGTTATGGCACACTCCCATATCTCCCAGTCATGTAGTCTGACTAACAGTTCTGCCAGTCTGCTGGTTGCCAATTAGACCTGTTTGATTGTGTCTTCAGTTGTAGGGATGAGTTCTGTGTGTGTAAGAGATGAGAACTTCACCCAGACGTACAATACATATAATGCAGCTACAAGGAGTAAGGTTGTTTTGGACCTTGCAAACAGCAGAGGGGATTGTCTATCTGGTGTGTTATGTTTTACGTATCATGACAGAATGGACAAGTGAATAAGGGGCAAAATTGTAGGTTGAATTTGACATACCAAGAAAGCATTTGTACAGCACTGGCTCTGTCGGGTACCACATTATTGGCTGTCAAAAAAAAAAGCAGGAGCTGAAGATAATTTGGAAATGTAAAGCTGTTCTAGAAAAGTCATCACAGACTCATTTCCTGCACCTTGTAGTAGTGTAATCTGACATCCACAGGTAACAACAGCAGCAGCAGCAGCGGTGGTCAAGTTTGAAATCACCCCCAATTAGAACTAGAAGTCTTCTTTCTATCCAAAACACTTGAATATGCTGTCTCTGGCCAAGTCTCTTCTTTATTTCTGCAGAACAGATTCCTTGATCCTAACCAGTCCAGCTACAAAATGGGCCTTTCCACTTGGACAACTCTACTGACTGTGATTAACATATTACGATTAGCAAGAACTACTAACACGTCATCAGTCAGATCAACTGTTATATTCTACTTGCCACCCTCTCTGACTTTGGCATGGGGGTGCCCAAGGATCGGTGCTTGGTAATCTGTTTTATTCTGTGTACACTGCCTCTCTAGGCTCTATCATCTAGTCCATTTGGTTTCTGATATTAGTGATATGACAGCAATGCACAGTGGTACCTGTTGTTTCCTCTGGCGAAACATACATTATCAGCTAGAATCTCAGCCTGTCTCACTGATATCTAAACCTGGATGAAAGAGCAACATTTCCAGCTCATTCCAGCAAAGACAGACCTACTTATTCTCCCAGCCAGCCTGTCTATTCAACATTCCATCTCTGTTCATGTTGCATTATTATCACTAACAGCTGCCAAATTAGTACGCAACCTTGCAATGGTGATCAATGACCAGCTATCCTTCAATGACTGCATTGCAACTGTCTCTTTGTCTTGCAGATTCAATTGGTATAATATCAGCAAGATCTGAATGTATCTGACAAAGTATACAGAACAACTCCTGGTCCAGACTTTGGTCTTCTCACATCTGGACTACTGTAGCTGTCTACTGGCAGGAAATGCTTGCCTGTGCTCCCAAGCCACTATAGACGATTCACAATTCAATGGCATATCTTATATTAAATTAGCCAAGCCAGACACATGTCACTTCTCTTTTTAGGCTACTATACTGAGTCTTTGCAGCAGGACATGTTATGTTAAAATCTTTAATGCTTGCTTACAGAGTAATCACTGGGTCAGCACCTATGCAATCAGAGACACTTGTGAGGCCCATTGCTCCTTCTCGATCATTCAGGCATGCTAGTGAAAGCATCTTGTGATACCATCTCTGCATGGCATCAAATCTCAATCCAGACTCTTTGTATGTGTAGCTCTCAGCTGATGGAGCAAGCCACCAACCTTCATCCAAACTGCCGGCTTACTCAATGTGTTTTGAAGAGTTTGAAGTCTCTCTTGTTCTGTGAACGTCAACTTTGATAGGCTGTTGTAACTAAGGAAAAATTAACTAATTTTGTGCTCTGTTTAGTTTAGAGCTTTTTACTTTTGGTGTTCAGTTCTGCAACCTTGTTTTATAGCACCTGTTCTTAAATAGTTCCATTGACTAATGTTTACTCAATTATGTTGACTTCTTTTGTAAGTCACTTTGGATAAAAGTGTCTGCTGCATGAATCTATACTAATAAAAGGCAAAGCCCTCACTGACTGACTGACTCACTCACTCACTCACTCATCACTAATTCTCCAACTTCCCGTGTAGGTAGAAGGCTGAAATTTGGCAGGCTCATTCCTTACAGCTTACTTACAAAAGTTAAGCAGGTTTCATTTTGAAATTCTACACGTAACAGTCATAACTGAATCCTACTTACGTACATATATATGGCCATAGCCTGCAGCTCGGTCGCCGTGTGAGGCGGAGTTGCGTCCCCCATCACCACGCCTCCACGTAGTTGGCTGCCTGCCTATATTGCGTCCCCCATACCCACGCCTCCCACGTAATTGAGTGCCTGCTCATATAAGGCCGTCCGTCAGCAGCAATCCAAGCTGTGAGAAAACAGTAAAAAGGAGGCGTGTCAGACGCTATCGCTAAATACTCGCGGGCAATTCCACAGGTTCATAGACACACTGCCACTAAATATTCGCAGGCAAATCAAAAAGTTAATACCGGGAATGCCTGTTAAACATCTTAGATTCACGATTAGCGATTTGGTTGGTGAGATGTCTATCGAGGTGATCACTGTAATATTTATATGTCATTGAAATGTATTATTATCAGGCATGGTTTAGGCACCTATGTCATCAGGAAGGCACCAGAAAAAGGGACCTCAAGGTTACTATTATGGAAGTTAATTTAGAGCACGGATGCCGTGAATGTAAGAGCTGTAATAAATAAAGTTCCCCTGCATACTTTAAAAGAAAGTCTCGCCATCATTTCATTTTTCACAATTTGTGGAAACAAGACATGGTGTCAGAATAAAGGACAGTCATGGATTTTGTTGGAGTTCCCTCGCCACGAATTGACTGGGATTCTCTTAACCTGCCGGGAGAATGGAAAAAGTTCAGACAGCACGTGGAGCTGATGTTTTCTGGCCCGCTAAAAGGCAAAGACGAGAGTGAGAAATGCAGCTACCTGCTCCTGTAGACTAGGGAAAAAGGAAGAGACATTTTTAACACATGGACTCTCACCCAGGAGGAAGCCAAGGTACTGAAAACTTATTATGACCGTTTTGAGGCATTTGTCATGCCTAAGACGAATACGATATTCGCGACATACAAGTTTAATGAGAAGACACAGGGTATAAACGAGACTTTTGATCACTTTGTAACAGAGTTAAAATTGCTGATGAAGGACTGTGGTTATGCAAACGAAAATGAGATGGTCAGGGATAGACTAGTGTCTGGCACAAACTCAGCGAAAGTGCGAGAGAAACTTTTAAGTGCCGGGTCTGAGGTAACATTAAATAAAGCCGTGGACATCGCAAGATCACACGAGATAGCACAAGCACAGCTGAGAACCTTCGATGCATGTACTCCGAGCGGCTCACGTGAACTGACTGTGAACGCAGTACGCAGACAACAAGCAAGAGCTCCAAAGAGCGCTGAACAAAAAACGCATTACACAATTGAGAATGCAGCAAAAGAATATGAAGCGTGTGACGCATACAAACATATTCATAAGTGCAGCTACTGCGGAAACAAAGCACACGGTGGAAAAAGTCAATGTCCAGCAAAAGGAAGACAGTGTAAAAAATGTGGTAAATTGAACCACTTCGCTAAAGTTTGCAGGACTGGGAAAGGTAAACCCGTGCATGCAGTGTGTGATGTCTCAGATAAAGAGGAAGACAAGCTGTTTATTGATGCAGTAAGAAAGGAACAACCCTCTGAAGCTGAACAAGCCTTTGTAGGCATATCAATATGAACGCAAGGTGTAAAGCTTAAGTTTAAATTAAGTTCATAGACACACTGCCACTAAATATTCGCAGGCAAATCCACAACTTAATACCGGGAATGCCTGTTAAACATCTTAGATTCACGAGTACCGATTTGGGTAGTGATCACTTGATGAATGAAACCTGTTATCTTTACAACGGTTGACAAACACGGAATATAACTTGAACACAACACATTCTCCAAATACGAACCTGATTGAAAGAAATAATGATAATCAAATTCTTGATGACAGCAACACTCATAACAGTCACAAAACAATTACATTGACATTCATGTTACGTTATTTTTAAAATGTTTCCTTTTCTTTTTCATAACTTCTTTAACACACTACTTCTCCGCTGCAAAGCGTGGGTATTTTGCTAGTATAAATATAAATGTAAATGTAATGTGCCACTAGCTTTAACTGCAGGGGTATCTATTCTTTTAGAAAAATGTTAAAGGCATGGGAACTTACTTTTTACTACTGTATAATACCATTGGCACCAGGAATGTTAGTTGATTCTTGCGCGTGAGATGGCATCTTGATGGCAAAGTGAGTGTAATGGATTTCATAGAGTGCACCTGTAGGCCATTTTAAGGTGTCTTTGGATAATTTGCTTAATAGTCTCCAGTTCAACAGTACTGCTGTGATTATTTACTTCTTGGTGATGCTCTCTTCAGGGGCTATTGATTGCGTTTCACTTCTTTCAGTTTTTTGTGCATCTTAGAACTGCAGTGGGTACTTTATTCCCAGTAACGTAATAGTCCACTTGTTTCTAGGAACCTTCACCCTGCTAATTATATCTGCCTTATCTCAAGAGTGAACCTCAGAGATTTCCTTGGAGACTGTCTTTTTGTTGGTGAGAAACACATCTTTTTCTGATTTGCACGCATCAATGCAAATTCAGTTCTTCTTTTTGACAGTGTCAGACATTACATTCTACTGTCAAGAATGGAGAACATGTCTGTCACTTCCCTCCAGTGGCTTAAGTCCTATCTGACTGAAAGGCAAGTGTTTGTTAGTCTGGGCAACAGCAGATCCAGCTCAGCACCAGTCACACAAGGGGTTCCTCAGAGCTCTGTCCTCGGCCCTCTACTCTTCTGTATCTATATGCTTCCCTTTGGCCATATTATTTGTACCTTTGGACTGAATTATCATTTTTATGCAGATGAGACTCAACTCTATTTCAATGTTAAAAGTGAAACATCAGGGCTTTCTCAGCTCACAATTTAGCTTAATGAAATTAAAACCTGAATGGAGCAGAACTCTTTAAAATTTAATTTCAATAAAACTAAACTCCTGCAAATTGCATAAACTAAGAAAATGAGATCCATCTCAGTCACTCTGGATGGTGATCTCATCAGACCTTCTTCTAATGCAAGGGATCTTGGTGTCATTTTTGATTCCTCCCTTTCTTATTCCGCCCACATAAACCACATTAACAAACTTTCCTACTTTCACCTTGTAACATATCCCATGTTTGCTCCTTCATCTCCTTTTCAAATGCTGAGAAGCTTGTCCATGCTTTTATCACATCCCATATCAATTATTGTAACTCTCTATACTGGCAGGTGGTGCTTCTAATCCTTTATCACAGCTCCAGCTGATTCAAAACTCTGCTGCAAGAGTCCTAACATGAACCAGCAACAGCGAGCACATAACACCCATCCTGCTTCGCCTCCACTAGCTCCCTGTGTCTTACAGGATTGAATATAAAATTCTATTATTAACCTTTACATGACCTTCCACTGGACTACATTAGTGACCTTCCCCATCACTTTGCTCCTGTTCACCCACTAATGTCCTCTGATTCTGGCAATCTTGTTGCGCCCCACACTAACCTGCTCTCTGTGGATGACAGGGCCTTTAGCTGTATAGTGGCTAGATTTTGGAATGACCTCCTGAATTTAATTAGATCAGCTGATTCAATTCATTCTTTTAAAAAATAACTTAAAACTCATCTGCTTAGGAAGGTGTTTAACTTAACCTAACACTCTGCCTCCTCTTTCAGTCTTACTCTCTGTCCAGATGCTCAGCATAATTTGTGTTATATCACAAATGATGTTATTTGCTAGGTTTTCTTTTAGTATTGAATCTAGTATTATACTCTGGTTTATTGTCTTATATTGTATTTAATACCTTTGTATGTCCTGTATCTATCTGTTTTAATGTTCTATTCAGGAAACCGCTGTCTCCAATGTTATATATACCTGCAGTTTCTTTATGAGACTCTGTGAAGCACCTTGAGCATTGTACTCAAGAGCATGGGAATCCACAGTTATCTGCAACATACAAAAGCAGCAATACTACCAACACAAAAATACATACACACACAAGAACTGCATATTGCAAATTAACTCAATAACAGTGTCCAAAAGTGATATCACACCAAAACAAGAGAACAACCAGTGGTAAGGTATATGTGACCAACACTGCACATAAACTGTGCAAAATACAGCCCTTTAACAATTTAGTGACCAGTATGCATACACTGAATCCATACTTACATTTAGCCATTGTTAAACTTGAGAGAATTTAGAACCACTAATTTGGTTCAGTTTGTCTATTCTTGTATAGTAATTTTCTTGTCTATTTACAGCAGTATAACGAATATTCAAGTCCATGCAACATTTACATTCACAAACGCATAAATCTATTGAAATGTATTTGGATAGATCAATAAAAGATATAGGTTTTGTCCTGATTTACTTAAATGTGGTAAATGAAACAAAATTTTGAAATATCAGAATACATGTGAGATATAGATGAGAATTCATGTGAATATATTAACTTTACTGCTTGTCTGAGTGCCAGGAGGAAGCCCAAGTGAACAACAGGATAACATACAAACTCCTCAGAGATGGTACCTCACCCCATGAACAGGTTTAAAGTCAAACATATAAAAGACAGGAGCACTACCAACTATTTTCTACCTTCTATAATATTTTTTCAAAAGTACTGAACTAAGGCATAGAGTTACATCTGTTCATATATTAACTGTAATCTCTTTATCCATTTCAGAGACACGGGCACAGGAGTCTAACTCAGAACATCCATTGCAGGACATAAACCTACTCTGGGGGGTTGCCAGTGTACTGGAGGACACACTCACACATATACCCACTTACACTCACCATTGCATACCGGGTCACTTTAGATTTTCGAATTGAACTAACACACATGTTTTTGGGATGTGACCCTTGTATCTCCGCAATACATAAACTGAATGAGATTTATTTTTTCATTACTCGAAAGTCTGTTTCCTGCCTTGCGCCCTGTGTTGGCTGGGATTAGCTCCAGCAGACCCCCATGACCCTGTGTAGGATATAGCGGGTTGGATAATGGATGGATGGATGGATGGATTACTAGAAAGTAACTCATACAAAGGCAAGACCCATTACTGGTTCCTGATTTTGGTACTCTCCAAATTTTGCTCCTCTGCTCTTTGTGTTCTCAAACATTCTTCGTGGATTAAATTTAAATTTATAACCCTTGCAGTGGGTCCTGGGTCTTCCCTGGGAGTTCCACCCAGCTCTCTGTGATTTTAAAACCTCTGCTGGGAGAAGTCCAAAAGGCATCTGTATCAGATGCCCAAACCTCCCCAATAGATTCCTCTCAATGCTAAGGGTCAATGACTCTACTCTAAGTCTCTCCCAGTTATCTGTGCTTCTAACCCTGTCCCTATAGGAGAGCCCATTCACCCTGTGAAGAAAGTTCATTTCAGCTACTTGTACCCCTGCTCTCATTCTTTCAGTGATTACCTAACACTCATGCCCATAGTTAAGGGAAGGGATGTAGATTGACAGAGCTTTGCCTTCTGGCTCAACTCCTTCTTCACTACTACAAATTGGTATAGTAACCACATAACTGTACTCACTGTACCGATCTGTTCATCTGTCTCATCGATATCCCTTTTTCCCTCAATTGGGAGCAAGACTCTGAGGTAACTAAACTCCATGTGAGGCAGATAACTCACCTTCCACTCGTAGAGGACAATTAATCTTTTTCCTAGTGAAGGCAATAGCTTCAGATTTGAAAGTGCTGATTCTCATCCCTGCCACTTCACACTCAGTCTCAAACTGTCACAATGTGTATAGGTGTTCACAGCCCATTGAATCCAACAGGATCACGTTGTCTGCAAAAAGCAATGACTCAATTTTAAGGCCACTGAACTGGACACCCTCCCCACCCTGGCTACACTTTGATAATCACAAACAGGATAGGAGGCAAAGCACAGCCCTGTAGGAGTCTCACACACTTGGTGAACGTTGCTGATGTTTTTATGATTATACAGACTCAGCTCTTACTGTGATCACATGGGGACTGAATAGCCTTTATTATTTTGACCTGTCAATACCCTTTTGCTGTTTTGGGAGTCTTCTGTGCTAACGATACATAGAAGGCCTCCTTCTTCAGCCTGATGGCATCCCTTACCTCTAATGTCCTGCATTGGGTCCTTAGGTTGCCATCTCAAGAGGCACCTATGGCTTTCTGGGCACAGCTCTTGGTAGCTGCTTTTACAAAGGAGGCTTTGAATAAAGTCCATTCAGCCTCTATGTCACCAATCTCCTGCGGGATGCCAAAAAAGAGAGTTGAAAGTCTTCTGGACTGAGGCCTCTCCCAGACGTTTCCAGTTTACCCTCACTATCACTTGGGCTTTCCATGTCTGCCCATATCCTTTGAGGCACCTATGCGTCTGTGGCACCTCCTCTTCCAAAATCTGACCCATCTAATGACCAGTTGGAGATCAGTTGACAGCCCTACCTCTCCAGCTGAGTTTCCAAACCTTATGGCTGCAATCAATTATAGATCTTTGGCCTAAGGTGCTCTGGTACAATGTACACATATTAGTGACCCTATGTTTGAGCATGTTGTTCATTATGGAAAAACCATGCCTAACACAGAAGTTCAATAACAAAACACCAGTTCAGATTTAGATCAGATTTAGATTCCTCCCAATTATGCCTCTATGGGTGTCTCTATCATTATCCAAGTGTTTGTTGAAGATGCCAAGCAGAACTATGGGATCCTCAGCTAAGACTCTTTCTAGTCACGCACTCCATGAAGGTCTGATACTCCAAACCAACATTTGGTGCATAAGCACATACATCAGTCAAAATCACTCAATTTTTTGTTTTGAAATATAGGCCAACAAAGTTAAAATTTAATGTCTCTATGCATTAAAAATTGTTAAGGGTACAAAACCCTTTTAGTCCAATAAGCCTTCTGCTTCATCAGAAAATACCTCTGTGTGGTTAAGGGTGATTTAATTATATAATACATCATTAACAAGTATCAAAAACCAAAGTAAAAACAACAGTGTTTTTTTAGTCTCACGTGACTATAAACCTGAATGGGGAATAGTAGATCATCCAAATGCTGCATGGTAGCTTGGATCCCAGGAAGCTACAATGGAAAAAATATTATTGGCAGTGGTCACCATGAGTAATAATGCTTTGTGTTTACTTTGATTCTCCATTATTTCAAACTGCCAATATCTTATAATTTAGTTTAGTTTAATTCATCATTACATAGCAGATGTTCCACTGGTACACTCGAGATACAATAGTCTTGTATTGAACAGTCTTTCTGTTAATTTGCCCAAGGAAGCTAATGCAGAGGCTTTCAAGTTCAGCCCTGAGACATTTTACCATTAATTGATTTCATTGTTTAAATATCTAGACTTTTTTCTTCTCCTTCTGCATTCAGAAAGTGAAGTAGCGTTAAATAAAATGTAAACGTAGACTGCAAATCTTTGTAAATTTTCCATAGCTTTAATTACTTCAGTCTGTTTTGTCTTTTGCTAATAATTTGCCTTTTCTTTGTGGAGTTTTTTTCCCTTGATTGTATCTTAATAATGATAATGTCAAGCAAAGCAGACTCAATGGAATGCCGAAAGGCTGCAGCTACTTCAGTGTTATACCCACAAGTGTGCTCATTAATAAATTATCAGATCACCTCGAAAAAAGAATATATATGAGAGATAGCATCTTACTTAATTAAGGCAGAAGTTCAATTAAAAACAGATGCTGATTATGTCAAAACCTCTATCCACAGTGGGACCCACAGAATGAACTTGAGGACAAGTGGGCTAATGAATATGAACCAAAATTAAAGACTTCACATAATTTGCTGAAGTCATGTCAAATGGGCTAAAAGTCATGTGATTTGGGCCAGAGCATGTTCGACCTATGCTTGAGGACTCAGTCATGAACATGTGTATCATCCTACTGTACAACCTTTAATTGTTTTCTGTTTCTGAACTAGTGTGAAAAGTACTTATTTTTGAATCATTTGGATTAGTTTTTGAAATCATTTCCATGGAAATATTCCTATTATTTCACCTGTAAATTTCTTAGAAATGTTACTCTGAATGTCGAAAACTACCAAATATTGTGATCAGCTTATAGCAAGAATATTTTTATTCAAATAATTAGAGAATCCACTGCTGCTCTAATGTTTGACCTTGGACATATGATCCAGGTCAGGTTAGGTCAGATCAGGTTGGGGAGCATGCACTGATAGCATCATGCACCCCTTTCTAGTGACCTCATGAACCCACATGCTCTTCTAATCTTTCTATTGACCTCATAGGAAGAGTCACCAGAGACATGAAAGTCATTGCAAAGGTAGGTAAACCTCTCAACGAGGTCGACATTCTCTCTGCAGACAGACACAATGCTGATGGCTGTGCTGAAGAGGTCATTAAAAGCCTGGATCTTGGTTTTACATATGATTTTATTTTATTTTACTTAGTCATTCACAAAAGATCATTCACCAAATGTTAGGCTGTAAAGATCAAATTACACCAGTCTTTCTCTTATTCACAGCCAAATGGGCAAAGCAAATTTAAAGTCAGATTTTGTAGCAGGAATTTAAGAAAAATAAGTAAATATAACTGGCACCCCAAATAATGCTGAAATAAGGCTTAGAATATAGATTGAAGCATGCCTTGGTTGGACAATTTACATAACATGACTAAAATGACTTTAAGGAGACATACAGTAAGTCATGCACAATAGTAGATGAAGTAGATCTTATTAATAACCTTTCTTGACTTGTACTGAACACAGTGCACAGTGCACAGTGTACAAATCACTCCTTTACACTCTCTGGATGTATACAGTGATGAGTCAATTAGGACTCAAATGTCTTTCTCATTAGGTGTTCTTTCAAAAATTTCTAATATTTACATTTACTATGTATAAAACTTTACTTTTATTTAAATTAAACATCATCTAACATATAGCAGTCTAAGTCTAAATTCTCTGCAAGTTAATTTGTAGTGATTTTGGTAGTTTCCATCAGTGTCCACCATTCAGCCTGGCTTAGTGTTAGCTGCAGACTTAACTATCTTAATAATAATAATAATTCTTTGCATTTATATAGTGCTTTTCAAAGTGCTCAGCAATTGCAGGTTAAGGGCCTTGCTCAAGGGCCCAACAGAGCAGAGTCCCTTTCGACATTTACAGGATTCGAACCGGCAACCTTCCGATTGCCAGTGCAGATCCGTAGCCTCAGAGCCAAAACTCCGCCTAACATAACATAACTTGTGGGCTACATTTTTGTCTTCATTATTAATATAAATCAAAAAGACTAGCAGGCATAGCACTAAATACGGAACGACTCCATTTTCATCATCACTAAACTGAGAAAGCGTTCCTCACAATATAAACCATTTTATAATGTGCTTAAGTTATTTCTATACCCATGTGCACACAATTTACATGTAATTTAAATTTCTACTTTGCATATACAGTACATCACTACTAGCTATGTTGCCAGAAAGTAACATAATAAATTAAAAAATGTCTGATATCTCTTGCCCTACGTTTATCCCTAACATCTGTCCTATGCCTTTCTTCTATATTCATGTGTGTTTCAACCTGTGTTGGCCAACACTTCCTCTCTCTCTTGCGTTTATGTAAAGCCTGCCTCTCAGATTCTGTCATTTCGAGGCTGGTCGATCACCTTCTGCCCGCTTTTTGACTACTGCCAGCTGTACTCTCTGTGAAAACATCATTTGCATCTTTCGATTCCTTCCCATGTTTGAAGGTGACTTGTTTAGTTTGCATTTGCTCATTAAGTTTTTTAGCAAAAAACAAACAATTTGGGAATGTTGTCACAATAATAAATACGGTTAAGACAGCAATTTAATAAATTTAAGACTATGCAGGTAATTAATGAAAGAAGGAATGCACAGTATTTTAATTTAGATGAACTGTCTAAGTTCTACATAGCTACATCATCTTCCTTCAGGCACATACAGTAAGACAAGACAAGACATTTGACTTAAGGTTACATGAGAGTACTGAGTTGACTAAAAGCTTAACTTTTTTTTTTTAAAATGTATACCTTAGTAGTTTGCTCTGTTTTCCTACAATTGTTAGACTGAAAAAAAAAATTATTTAGTCTGGAATGCACTTAATTAAAGGAATACTTTATATCAGAGTACAGCATCAAGTCAATGAAACTTTAGGGATTGATCTGGTCAGTTAAGTAGCAGAGGGGGTTGTTAATCAGTTTCAGCTGCTTCGGTGTTAATGAAATTAACAACAGGTGCACTAGAGGGGCAACAATGAGACGACCCCCAAAACAGGAATGGTTTAACAGGTGGAGGCCACTGACATTTTTCCCTCCTCATCTTTTCTGACTGTTTTTTCACTAGTTTTGCATTTGGCTATGGTCAGTGTTACTACTGGTAGCATGAGGCGATATCTGGACCCTACAGAGGTTGCACAGGTAGTCCAACTTCTCCAGGATGGCACATCAATACGTGCCATGGCCAGAAGGTTTGCTGTGTCTCCCAGCACAGTCTCAAGGACATGGAGGAGATTCCAGGAGACAGGCAGTTATTTTAGGAGAGCTGGACAGGTTCGTAGAAGGTCCTTAACCCATCAGCAGGACCGGTATCTGCTCCTTTGGGCAAGGAGGAACAGGATGAACACTGCCAGAGCCGTACAAAATGACCTCCAGCAGGCCACTGGTGTGAATGTCTCTGACCCGACAATCAGAGACAGACTTCATGAGGGTGGCCTGCGGGCCTGACGTCCTCTAGTGGGCCCTGTGCTCACTGCCCGGCACCATGGAGCTCAATTGGCATTTGCCATAGAAACCAGAATTGGCAGGTTCACCACTGGTGCCCTATGCTTTTCACAGATGAGAGCAGTTTCATCCTGATCACATGTGACAGATGTGAAAAGGTCTAGAGAAGCCTTGGAGAACATTATGTTGCCTGTAACATTGTTCAGCATTACTGGTTTGGTGGTGGATCAGTGATGGTCTGGGGAGGCATATCCATGGAGGGACGCACAGACCTCTACAGGCCAGACAACGACACCTTCTCTGCTATTAGGTATTGGGATGAAATCCTTGTACCCATTGTCAGACCCTATGCTGGTGCAGTGGATCCTGGGTTCCTCCTGGTGCACGACAATGCCCGGCCTCATGTGACGAGAGTATGCAGGCAGTTCCTGGAGGATGAATGAATTGACACCATTGACTGGCCCCCATGCTCGCCTGACCTAAATTCAATAAAACACCTCTGAGACATTATTTTCAGCCCATCCGACAGCACCAGGTTGTACCTCAGACTGTCCAGGAGGTTAGGATGCCCTGGTCCAGATCTGGTAGGAGATCCCCCAGGACACCATCCATCCTCTCATTAGGAGCATGCCCCGACGTTGTCAGGCATGCATACAAGCACACAGAGGCCATACAAACTACTGAGTATGATTTTGTGTTGCTGCAATGAAATTTCGGCAGAATTGACTAGCCTTTGAATTCAGCCCTCTGTAGGTTGATAATTTTCATTTCCATCAAATGATGTGGCATCCTTTCGTTCCTAACAAATTACCCAGTCCATGTCAGTATTGATGTCCAGCATGATTTTTTTTCCCATTGAGATCTGATGTTTTCAAAGTGTTCCATTAATTTTTTTGAGCAATTAATATTTCACCTCTCAAAAAGAAGAATTCTATTGAATTAACTTAATCAATGTTTTTGGGAATTTTAAAGAGACAGATTTGGTTCCCACATCTCTTCAAGACTGAAGGGTTTCAGTTTGCTTAAGGGGTCAAAATTGCACACATCTGTTAGTTGAACCATGGTCAAGATACTTTACAGAACTACTGCTATATCTTTTTCTAACCCCTCAGAATGAAATGGCAGCATGAATAATTTAAAAATAAATTCAGACAGGCATACAGTATGTGTAAAAGATGCTAAAGAAGACCAAAAGATTTTCAAAACTTAATGAACAACTTGAAAATGACCTAATATATTTAAATAAAATTGTTTACATTAAAAAATAGATTCAAGCCACAAACCAAAAGTTATAAATGTTTTACAGATCTCCCAAGTAAGTAAAAAATTAGGAAATAATAATTAAAAAATGTTGATAAAAAACATTCACTTTATAAACTCCACTATAGGGCCAGAGGGTTAGAGGATATCATTGGACATAAGATAGGAACCATCTCTAGAAGGAAGACCAGCACACTCTATAGCGCATTCGTGCACACACTCAGATATACACATAGCAGGCCAATTTAAAGTTTTCGGGATGTAGTGGAAAAAATTCTAGGAACTGGAGAAAATCCTCTTAGACTCAAAGAATGTATGCAAACACCACATATCCTGAAATCCTGCTTGTGTTGATTTTGAAACTGGGTTTATAAGGCAGCAGTGCAACTACTGTAATGCCATTTTGGCCACATGACTATAATACTGTATTTGTAAGAGAAACAGACATGTAAAATGTGAGATATTTAAAAACATGACATTAGCAGTTAAAATATGACAATTTTAAAATACATGCAGAAATTATTGATAATTTAAAGTTATACATTTTGTACAAATTTTGAAAGCAAGAGAAAGAACCAGAAAGTTCAGCTTTCTCTCATATACTCTACTGTTCTTATATAGAAACATACTCAGGGTGTTAGGGTGGTCCGAGTGTCCAGAGACAAAAGACAAAAAGGTACAAGAATTAAAAGAACAAAAAGCAGGCAAAAAGATCAAATTGTCAAAACCAAAAAAATCACAAAACCAAATGTTTTGTTCTTTAAAATAAGGCTAAAACCAGTTCTAATGCTGCATTTGTTTTCTTAACCATAACTACTATTAACAGCAGTTTTTTTGTTTTATTTATTTATGTTGTATTATAGAGTGCCTTGATATATACACCAACCATGGCCCAACATATTATGTGACATCATACACTAAAACAATATAAAATGGTCACTGGCCTAATGTTAAACTTTACTAAGTGAACTAATAACAAATACAATAACAAACAATACCATCAAACAAAGTACAGTGGGATGCAAACGTTTGGGCAACCTTGTTAATAGTCATTATTTTCCTGTATAAATCGTTGGTTGTTATGATAAAAAATGTCAGCTAAATATATCATATAGGAGACACACACAGTGATATTTGAGAAGTGAAATGAAGTTTATTGGATTTACAGAAAGTGTGCAATAATTGTTCAAACAAAATCAGGCAGGTGCATAAATTTGGGCACCACAAAAAAGAAATGAAATCAATATTTAGTAGATCCGCCTTTTGCAAAAATTACAGCCTCTAAATGCTTCCTGTAGGTTCCAATGAGAGTCTGAATTGTGGTTGAAGGTATTTTGGACCATTCCTCTTTACAAAACATCTCCAGTTCATTCAGGTTTGATGGCTTCCGAGCATGGACAGCTCTCTTTAACTCACACCACAGATTATCAATTATATTCAGGTCTGGGGACTGAGATGGCCATTCCAGAACATTGTACTTGTTCCTCTGCATGAATGCATTAGTGGATTTTGAGCAGTGTTTCGGGTCGTTGTCTTGTTGAAAGATCCAGCCCCGGCGCAGCTTCAGCTTTGTCACTGATTCCTGGACATTGGTCTCCAGAATCTGCTGATACTGAGTGGAATCCATGCATCCCTCAACTTTGACAAGATTCCCAGTCCCTGCACTGGCCACACAGCCCCACAGCATGATGGAACCACCACCATATTTTACTGTAGGTAGCAGGTGTTTTTCTTGGAATACTGTATTCTTTTTCCTCCATGTATAACGCCCCTTGTTATGCCCAAATAACTCAATTTTAGTTTCATCAGTCCACAGCACCTTATTCCAAAATGAAGCTGGCTTGTCCAAATGTGCTTGAGCATACCTCAAGCGGCTCTGTTTGTGCTGTGGGCGGAGAAAAGGCTTCCTCTGCATCACTCTCGCATACAGCATCTCCTTGTGTAAAGTGCGCCGAATGGTTGAACGATGCACAGTGACTCCATCTGCTGCAAGATGATGTTGTAGGTTTTTGGTGCTGGTCTGTGGGTTGACTCTGACTGTTCTCACCATTCGTCGCTTCTGTCTATCCGAAATCTTTCTTGGTCTGCCACTTCGAGCCTTAACTTGAACTGAGCCTGTGGTCTTCCATTTCCTCAATATGTTCCTAACTGTGGAAACAGACAGCTTAAATCTCTGGGACAGCTTTCTGTATCCTTCCCCTAAACCATGATGGTGAACAATCTTTGTCTTCAGGTCATTTGAGAGTTGTTTTGTGACCCCCATGTTGCTACTCTTCAGAGAAAATTAAAGGAGGAGGGAAACTTACAATTGACCCCCTTAAATACTCTTTCTCATTATAGGATTCACCTGTGTATGTAGGTCAGGGGTCACTGAGCTTACCAAGCCAATTTGAGTTCCAATAATTAGTTCTAAAAGTTTTGGAATCAATAAAATGACAACGGTGCCCAAATTTATGCACCTGCCTGAATTTGTTTGAACAATTATTGCCCACTTTCTGTAAATCCAATAAACTTCATTTCACTTCTCAAATATCACTGTGTGTGTCTCCTATATGATATATTTAACTGACATTTTTTATCGTAACAACCAATGATTTATACAGGAAAATAATGACTATTAACAAGGTTGCCCAAACTTTTGCATCCCACTGTACCTTGATGTCAGTAAGGCAGTAATACACTGATTTACAAATACAAAACAGTAACAGAAAAACTACAACCTATTCATAAGAACACATGTCTATGTAATTTAATCAAAACACTATAATATTTGGCTCACCTTTTATTAGAGACAGAATTAAAAACAAAAACTAGTAAGTATGACCATGCTAACAGCAGATACAGTACATTGAAAGCAGAAGAGAGAAAACTAAAAAACTCAGTTAGAGGACCAAATCATCAAACACTAAAGGTGCACATCTTTAGGACACAGGGAGTCTGGCGTCCTACCAATAAGTGCATGTCAATACTGTGGACATCTTATAATCTCTTCAGTGACAGTAACAGGACAGGGCTAGAAACTCAGATTCCTGGAGCTTTAAAAATTAAATTTAAACTCTAGAGTCTCACCAGCAAAATGTTTAGTTCAAATCCAATGGTCATTGAAAGTACCTGAGCAATATAAAAAAGGGAAACCTGTAGACAATTTGTTTTAATGAATAAAGAACTTAAAAATAAATTTACAGTATGTCCTGGGTTTGACAATGCTTATCCTTGAGTTTTCAAGCAAGTCATTATTAGTACATCTATTTGGCAAATTTCCTATAGACTAGGCCAAAGTTAACATTGGGCCTTGTTATATAAAAAGTGATGGTAATACTATGAAAATAATAGTTTAATAAAAATAAACATGAATTGACTACAAAACAGTTATGGAAATATATAGAATTCCTGGCAGATTTTAAATGGACACTTTCTATATATAATATATACATGATTGCATGGTTATGTAAATAAATAAATAAATACAATTTTAAGGCTCCTGTTCAGATTTCTTCAAAAGGGGAAATCATTTGAACTAATATTTCTCACATAAGTGGAGTGCTAAGTAGTTTTGCTTTAATGATCAGAATAATACATCTTAAACATTTACATTTAAGACTGCTGGCAGGATATCAAATTTGATATTGATTTATAAAGGCAAAAAATCAACAATGAGCAAAACAATTAAATTAGTTTGAGGCAAAAATACACTGTAAAAATAAGTAATGATTAAACAGTCTGCTTATTTTAAAAGAACATTTTCTAAATAATATTATTGTCAAAGTAGTATTTTTATTATTCATTATTATCAGATGCACTTCCATTTACAAGCCCAGAGTGCTGCACAAAATTACAAATACATCCATCCATCCAACCCGCTATATCCTAACTACAGGGTCATGGGGGTCTGCTGGAGCCAATCCCAGCCAACACAGGACACAAGGAAGGAAACAAACCATGGGCAGGGTGCCAGCCCACTGCAGATTACAAATACAGTGTAGTTAAAATAAACACAAAATAACCAACAACAAATGATGCACAAAAATAACTATAGACACACACATATTGACAATAAGGTGAAAAGTTAAGCATACCAATTCTATGATTTTACAAATAAGGACATAGTAACAATTATGCAGACCTTGCCAAGTCCTAAAATTAGCTAAATCTAACCTCATCTGACTTAATGAATGTTGTGTCAGTAACAGTAGCAGACAAGGACGTGCAATGCATAACTTCTAGCAAACTCTAGCCAGCTTCTTCTTTTCTGCATGTGTGAGGGGAAGATCCTCTTCAAATTACTGATTCAAGATTCAAGAGATTTATTTGAGGTACAATAAGTTAGTCTGCTCTGCCCCATAATACAGCATGTTAAGATCCATGGTTAAATACAGTTGCAAGCAGAAATTTGTGATAATTATAAAAGAGATGCTGTGTGTGTCAACCTATACTGTAATTTAATCATTGGGACAGACTCAGGCGACTGTCAACTTAAAAGGCACTTACTTTAGATCTTTAAGCACTTCTACTAAATGAATACATTGTTCAGATTCCAAGTTGATGGTAGGCTGATATATTTTAAATTATTATAACTAGTATATACTGTGGTGGATGTCAACTTTAGCTAAACTAATGGCTATCTATTCTGGCCACTCGTGTGCTGGACCTGCTTTAACCTGTCAGAGACTTTTCAGTAGCTGCCAGCATATTCAGTGCTGATCAATTAGTCTGTTGTCAGTAAAATTGTGTTTGTACGCTACAAAATATCACAGTATAGAATTTTGGGAGGGTTTTTATTTTTGGGGTGGTGGGGGCAATGTTTACTTTGGCTACAGGCTAAATTTGCTATGTCCCCTGCAGAACAATCATTTCTCTAGCTGGGCAACGCAATGGCATCAATTCCTTCTTATGCAGCTCTTCAACAAACACAAGTCGGCTCCATTCATTGACATGAGCTTGCATAAGCATAAGCATGAAAAACAATGGTTCTTTTCTCATAAGACTCAGAGTTAATGAAGTGCACATGACACTACGTGGCCTTGCCAGGTGATTCCATTTTCATTTAACATTTTGTTCAAAAGATATTGCTGCCATGTTGTAAATTTAAAGTAAAAAAATAAAATGCCCAACATTATTGTGTAGAGAACAAAAGAAAGCAATTTCTTTCATGGATCTTGAGGACTTATTTTACTCTTGTTAATTCAGGTCAACAAGAAAGAAATAAGCAAGGGGAATATTTTCTGCAGAGACTTCTGGGAGAGAGAGCTGAAGGAATGAAAGTGATTATCATATAATTAGAAAGAAAAGTCATTTTGCATTCTTTTGTAGTTCACCAGCAACTTGCTGATGACTAAATACTGTGCACAGTTTAAGGACTAACTGGTCAGGAGCCTAATAATTGTTCTGAAACTAAATGAGAACAGAATAAGGAAAACCAATGTATCCCTTTGCAAAATAAAAATGCACTCTACATTTATATAAATATTAGGGTGTTTTGCCCCCTGCTCGCTTCGCTTGCCAATCCCCCTGGCTTGCACTATACCCCAGCCACTTTGCGTCTTTGCCGCTCGCGTTGTGAAAAGGTGGACGAGACATGGTTGCTCCTCCGAAACTCCCTCTTAAACGGTGATACAATGGGAAACAAATAGTTTTTTTTTACCTCCTCTTTGCTCAATCAGCTGCTGTGCCACATGATCTGCATCTCATGCAGCGCTTCGAACATTTAAAAGCCTGTACAGCAGCTGTCCTACTCTTTGTCTTTTGTTTCCGGTGGTTAAATCTCTTGGCACAAAGTCTCGTCTCGCGGGACATGATTTCTTGATATTTTTTAGTTTATAATTTTAAAAAACAGAATAAGAATCTGAAAATCTAACAACATCACATTAAAGTCCAATAAATTCTGAAAAGAATGATACTAAACATATATACAGTATATAGGTTTTAAAATAAGCCTGCTTTAAAGCTTGACAAAAATGTGACATAAAGATGTCACATATAATTGTTGCACTTTTAGGCTTAGGATTTTATATATAGAGAATAGACTAGACAAACACTTTAAAATGTCTGCATTGAGACAAAGAGATAGGAACTGGGAAAAAAAACAACATGCTTACTTAAGGTAGTAGCCTACAAAGAAGAAGAAATTGGTTGGAATAAAAACATGGAGCTTCAGAGGCCCCTCAAGCCTGACTTTATGAACAACTACCCATTGCCCCTAACATAATGCAGACAAGTAGTTATAGGTATTTGGACTTCTTGCAAGTCCAAATGTCAATTTATAACTAGCTAAAGTTATAAAATACATAAATTAAACAAACATTATTGTCTCATCAAACCCCTCTGGTCTATTCATTGTACTGTATAGTCTGTTATAATTCAACAAACCAGGCCTTTTCTGTTCACAGAGCAGTACTTGCAATACATGTGAACAGATGCTGGTTGCATCTATAATTTATCTTTATAATTAGGTATTTTTCACAAAATATCTCAAAGAATTGTTCTTTAACGAAATACATTTAAATGGTCACTAACTCTTTATGAGTTGTTTGATCTTTTCGTGTAACCTCCCTCCATTATGTATGACTGAAAACATGTAGTAATGACAAGGAATATGAGTGATATCAACTAATCTCACTGTATGCACCTTGAGATGACCTTAAATAACAGAGAGTGAGGTACCTATCGTTCAATAATTCGGAGAAAGAATGAAATTTAACTATTGCTAGACTATACTTTTCTTTAACATTTTATAATAACTTCCATTAATTCGTTATTAGAAAACATTAATTCAAGTTCAAATATATTAAAACAAAAAATGCCTCTAAATACTTTTTATTGGTAACTTTTATAATAACATTCATTAATAAGTCATTACCAAATGCTTTTCTCATCTGTACAAATCATTTGTGTAATATATACTATACTAAGGATAGTTTTATGAGAACGAGCCATTTAACTCAAAGCAGTTTCTCTTTCCTATTTACCTGATGTTTATACAATAATTCCAATGTTCCACTGAATGTTATCAAAAAGTTGCAATCATATTCTGAGCAAAAAACTGTGAAGTCCTTGTAACAGACGCATGCAACACCTGTGTGTGTTTCAGCTAAACCATTTTTAAAATAGAGGTTTAGCTACAACTGTCATTGCTGTATATGTTTGAGTGACAATGAAACTTTATGGAGTTAGAAAGAACTGCAAAAAACACCTTGAACATTAAAATTAAATTGCTCCTGAAATGTGGAAAGAAGACATATGAAACATCACATACACATGTTAGTACAGTACTTGTTAATACGTTAGTACACGTTAGACCACTCATGTTACTACTGCCTATGCTCTTTACTTTTACTAGAGAGTATGAGAAAATATCTCCTGACTCAGAGTTTTTCAGATCTGCTACCTTACAAATATTACAGTGTACGACACACATGCTAGGCATAGGTCATTCCCCTTCTGTACTCAAACCTAAGACCTCCTAGTTCAGTATAATTTTTGCATAGACAATTCAAAATTGTCACATTTTTTAATTTAAACTGATCTTCTCCTGACCACATTTGAATGAAAAGAAACAGATCATAAGTGTTAAAGCACAGCTATCCTTAAACCAAAAACTCTCAATATACAAATGCATTGATTATAAATTTGCTGTGCTATATGATACAGCAAGATAAAAACTATTTATACATATTTAAAGTATAGTAAATTATAATTATATGATACTACTTCAACTCTGGGGTCTCCAATTCTGGCACTGGAGCACTACTGTGGCTGCACATTTTCATTCTAACCCTTTTCTTAATTAGTGACCTGTTTATGCTGCTAAATAATTCCCTTTCTCTTCATTCTAATTGACTTTTTTTTAAAGATTCGTTCCTCTGTATTGCTTCATTTTTTCCTTAAATGGCACCTAAATAGAAACGTGAAGTGAGTCAACTCCAGCGAATATCACTCCAACCAGTTTTTTAACTAGAAGCCAATTCTTGTTGTTAATTAAAGTCATTACCGTATATACTGGTGGATAAGTTCTTCCGCAGATAAGTTGGGACTTGATTTTACAGTATAATTTCTGGTATTTTATATTGTCGGTCGTATAAGTCGAATGCGGAAAACTCACGCTACTGGTCCAAGAGATCATGATATGCTAACTCCCACCCAAGAGAGTAACTACAGAGCACACTGCCTTTTTTTTCTATGTGGGTGTGGCAATGCGGTGTATCAGCGTGTGATCCTAACTTCTCTCTCTTTCTCTCTCTCTCTCTCTCTCTCTCTATTGTGCCTACGTGAGCACACGGTAATACCTGAATTATTCTGAAGCAACGTTTGCACTGATTTGGGTTTTTGTATTTCACACCCTCATACACCTTTATCGTAAGAGCATCCCTTATCTAAGATGGAGCATTCAATCAGAAGAAAATATGAAGCTGGCTTTAAATTAAACGTCTTTGAAGTAGCGAAAGAAATTGGTAACTGCGCTACTGCAACGAAATTCGATGTGTCTGAGAAACTGATGCAAGATTGGAGGAGGCAAGAAGATGTAAAAATAAATTTAAGTGTCACATTTTTGAACGGGCGTATAAGTCGAGGTCTGATTTTCTGATCGATTTTTCAGGTTTCAAGACCCGACTTATATGTGAGTATATACGGTATTGAATTCCGTGGCATGTTGGTGCTCTCATTCTGCTACAGCAGACATTTCCAAAATTGTTGATTTTCTTTTTTCTAAGATCATGTCAAAATATTTTGTGGACCTGTACAGATAAGTATTATTGACACCTTAACCTTTCTTTACTTTCAGATATTGTATGATGGACACTGGTGGCTGGTCATGTGTTGGCTTGATTTCTGTCTCATTATTGTTTGGTGGCTAATTAAGGAAAAAGTAAACAATTAAGTGATCTGAGTCTTAAATAGCAAGTCAACTAAAATTAAGGCAAAAGAAATGAATTAGTAGTCAAAACTGGTCACAAATTAACAAAGGGTTAAAATGAAAACCTGCAGCCACAGTTTCACTCTTGGAGAAGAGTTTGAAAGCACTGCTCTATAGCCTTTGTAGATAAATTTACTCCTTTGTGTCATCAAGAAATAAAAAGCACTCAGGGGCAACAATAAAGCTCAATATATATGCCTGCAACTCAATGTATTCACCAGCTAGAAGAGCAGCCATTGTTTTGTTTAAGATACAGTGTAATTCAAAATCCCACATTGGTATTCTTATCTTGAGAAGTGTGTGGTAATGGGAAGAACCTGAAATTTTCAGCCTGGTTATATTATTTTTCAGTATTTTATAAATGGGCTTACAGCTTCAGCCAATACAATCCAATAGTTTCTACAGTGACATGGTGTACAGAAATTTGTAAACTTTACATAGAGTCTTGAAGTCATGCAATGCTCTACACTCAATGCAAAGTCATGTCCTCCCACATGACAATGTGGCTGGGTTATTTTAATTAATTTTCAGAATGTATTTAAAACTCCAGTTGGTTATATGAAGAACCCAGAACAAGTTATTTTTAAAAACATGGCTTTATAAAGCCTGCATCTTATCATAGTGGTGTGATTTTTAAAGAAGCAGAGTAAGTAAATAAAACTGTGACTGATTATGGGGCAACAAAGAGTTTTCTTGCCAAGAAGAGTGGTATGCATTTAAACCAGACAATACTAATGAGTTGTATCACGACAAATATTGAAAATTGGCATAATTTTAAATGATAATTGATAAAGCTCAACATATAGTGACAATATATGCTTTCAGACTATTCTGTTATTTCAATTAAGGTCTTTTTAAAAAGAAAAAAATATGGTTCAAACATGCATTTTTTTGGGAGAGGGGACAGAATAGTTAAAAGGTATAAGTGAGATAATGAAGCAATTAAATAATATAAATATTGACACAAGAAATAAAAAGTCTTTAATTAACTCCTGGATGTCACAGTTGATCTTATGTCCAATGTGTCCACTGTCTGTGTGGAATTCGCATTTTCTTCCAGTGTTTATGTAAATGTTTCTTTAGGTTGTCTAGTTTTTTTCTCACATGCAAAACATATTAGGTAAACTGATGAAAGTTTCTAGTTTCTACCCCATAACTGGATTAAGCAATTGCGAAAATGGGTGGATGGGCACATTTCTGTATGCAAATGAAAACTGTTGATTGTTTCCAATTCAGTACTGTCACCATAAAATAAATTAAAATGTGATGAGATTATTAAACTATCACCTTTTGTATAACACTTTTAATAATGTGCAACTAATGACAGATTTGAAGATCTGCTCATCCATGTATGTGCTATATAATAAAACACTGCTGTTGGTGTGTGTGTGTGTCTGGTCCCTTCAAGCAATCTGATTGGTCATTTTGGCATTGGTCTGATTGGTTGTTTGGGCTTTAGTGACACATTCGAAAGAGGAAGTGCCTAGCAAGTAAACTAAAGACACATGAGGATAGGTAAAAGTGTAGGAGGCGCACTGAGAGTCACCTTCTAAGACAGGAAGTATAAAAGCAGACAGGAAGCAAGCAAAGCACCTTGAAGTGACAGTATTTATGGGAACAAGCTCAAAAAAGACAGTAACGGGCAAGAGAGGTTCAGTCACACTGAAAAGATATATATTTTAAATGTATTCTATCGGTCTTCAACAGGTAATGTGGCTAGTTATATATAAAAATATGCAATATCAAGAAGTATAGATAACAACAACTCTTCATAGGGTGCACAATACGAACATTTACTTAAAGTATTACAATATTATATAATTATTGGTTACGATTTCTGGGTAGTCCTAAATGATGTAAATATAATTGTTTAAGGAGATCTCTATTTGAAATGCACAAGTCTTTGAATAAAATTGACTTTAATCAAACAGAAATTTATACTAATCATCTGCATTTAGTCTTGCTGTATAATCACATTCAAATTTGTAAATGCCAAAAGTGTTTTTGGAAACAGTCATGAGGTTACTTCATAAAAAATATCCCTGATTTGGGTGTATATCTATGGAAATATTTCTGCATTGGATTGTGTTAATACAAGATTTACCAACATAATGAAAATAGTGGTGTGCTCTACTTTTTGGCCTTTGATGGCTGAAGCTTACAGGCTCACATATGGGGAAACAAATAGGAAAGATTGAGGAATAACACATTTTCTTACTTCTGTTCTGGTTCTGCTCTTTGAGTGGAGAAGAAGCACTTGAAAGATATCTAAAATCACTTCTATACTGTGTCACTAGCCCACCTTTTCGTCCCACACCAATATATAAAGCACTTGATGACCAGGAGTCAGTGTTCTGATCAGGTACTTAGTGGTGGTTGGTCATACCACAAGCAGCTTGCAATGAACACTGTCTGAAATATGACAAATTTCTTTACTATTTGAAACTTCCTTTTATCACTGGATATTAAAAAGTATATTCCTCTGGTTCCCAAACCTTTATACATGTTGTTTTTGTTTATAAACTCCACCGAAAATTAACCAAACTCTTCCCATCTCACTAAATGGGATCTGTCGCCATGCAGATTTACTATTGATATTTCAAGCATATTCAGACATTTCAGATATGCTAGTGAATTGCCACTTTATTATCCTACACAGCTATGTTACTAAAAAGTTGGCTGCATGGAGATTTTAACATTCTTGTCACAGCATGACTTTATGGACCATATGTGGTCTGTTTCTAAAATAATGAATTAAATTTAAGCAGAAGTAGAATTGTGAATTATCTTCACTCAAACACATTTATTAAATTAAAAAGGAAAGATGATGAAATTTGAGCAAACTATTCTTTTCATGTACATTTAGTACAAATGCAGAAACATTCCTAGATTCACTGGGAAAATATAGTCAAACAGAATAAATGAGTAAATCTGTTGTATCTTGGAACATAGTGACTTCATTTATATGCCTAAAAAAACTGTAGCTATGTACTTATGCTACAAAAATGTTTCTTTATCTCAGCTTTCTAGATCATGCTAGGACACTGGTTTGAGTCAAGAAGGAAGTGGACCTGCTTCTGGAATGATGCAAAGTTTTGCTACCTGTGTCTGCAGATCATGTCCAGCAGATAATTAGCCATTAAGCAATGTTTATGTATGCTGACAACTAAGGAAAAGGTTAAAATTGGCCCTGAGTTTTCCATTTACAGAATATCCATGACATAATGTTGGCAATGTTATTTAGTGGTATTTACATAACCATCAACTTACATGTGTCTGCTGCAATTAAATACCCACCAGTACAGCAGAGGGAACATCAGTGATTAAATCAAAATTAAAGACTTACTACAAAGTGCAAAGTGACCGATTTCACTCCTGAATAGCGATGTTAACATACTAGCAAAAGTCTTAGCTAGAATGATTGAGAAAGCATTTCTCTCAGTAATATCACAAGACCAAACTAGATTTATTAAATGCAGGCCCTCAGCCTTAACACTTTGGCATAAGTATATGGAGACAATATGGCACTTTACAATATATATCAAAGCCACAATTACTTCTGTCATTAGTCTTAAACATATTAGGAGAATTTCATAAAATATATGGATTAAAAATTAATCTGAATAAAAGGGTGCTTTTCCTTGAAATCTCTACAGCATCTCATACCAGTTTAGGTAGCTATTTGTTCATGATATCAAAACACTTTAAATGTCTGAATGATAACCTTCTTAAGTAAATTTAAACTTCTTCTCCAATACAATTTTATAAGTACCATGTCTAAAGAGATAGTTCACTCTCCATCTCACTTCAGAAGCGAGAATTAATACAGTTAAAATGAACATTTCCCTAAGTTGCTTCATCTTTTCCAGAGTAAACCAATATACATACTTTTTTTTTAGTAAATTACACTGAATTATAATGTTGCACATCTGGAATTCAAAATGGCCACAAACTGAAAAAGACTCTGCAAAGTCTAAAGCAGAAAGTGGCATATCACTACCTAACTTACAGTTTTACATGTGGACAGCAAATATACACACAATAAAATCTTAGAAATCTGCAGGAATTTATGGATCCACATCATCCTGGCTTGCAATGGTAATCACATCCTGCTCTAAATCTTCCTTGTGTGTCCTGCTTTGTGCTCCACTCAGTACTAACTATTGTCAGTTCACCAGTAACCCAATCATCCACCAATTCCTTAAAATATGGAACCAATGCAGGACACATTTCAAGGTAGAGAAACGTTTACCTTTTGGTCCTGCTGTATACAAGATAATCACCTTTTTCAACCTTCTCTGACCTACTAAGTGGTTAACTCATTGAAACTACTGAAGATTAACTCACTTATAGATTTTTATATAAACAAACGATCTTCATCTTATAAACAATTACACTGCAAATTTAGCTTCCTAGATACACACTTCTTTTTCTATATGCAAATTAAATATTTTGTTAAAGTTAGTGCTACCAACACTCTGCCTCTTCACAACTCTGTATTGGACTAAGTGTGTTTGAAAAATGAAGAAATAAATTAATAATACAAATTATACTTACTAATCATTGTATAGGGGAATTGTGATGTGATTAACACTGGTAAATAAGAAGTTCACTGTATTCTGTACATGTGATAAGAATGTCCCTATACACACATCTACAATGAACACCAGAGCTATGCATCTGTTGTATTGAATTTATAACTTCTGTCTATTATTATTACTTATTATTGTTTATTAATTGTAAGTTTATTATTCATAGAGGGGTTTAATTAAAGGAAGAAATAATTACAGAATGATGAATTAGAATACTGTACGTTTGATATGTTTAACTCTTTTGGGGATAATGTTGCTTATCCACCATCAAGGAATCAGTACTAGTGTCAAGAGAGCATTATCTCTGTAATTGTTCTTCTTCAACAGTTCCTAAAATCTATAGAGGTAACCTTGTAAAAAAAGCAAAGAAATGTTTTTAGAAACTAGCACTCATTACATTTCCCTAACAGAAACCATAATGTAGTGAAGATGATGTGGGATCCTGTTACAAGATGTCACTACCCTCTCATTAAAAAAGACATAAAGTAAAATAGCAGGATAATGGAACATTCTTTTAGTACAGAAAACAAACTCAGTAGCGTTTCTCCTACGCAGAAGGGCTTGAGACCCACAAACAAAACGGAACAAAGAATAAAATGCAAAAAGGAAAAATGCCATGATTTATGCACAACTCCATGGGTGCTCAGTGAGCTTTCAGTGCACCATCAAGCAGATCTCTTCCAAAAATGTGTTCCCCAAAAAAATCTGTACATTTGTCAGGATACAAAAGATGAAAGCTTCATAACAAGACTGAAGTAAAAAGATCTCCAAATAAAAAGATTTTTCAAATTTGCTGGAAGGTGTAGCATCAGTCATATTAGCAGGTAGTTCAGGGGAACAAGGAGAGAAACCACTAATAGCATTATATTTCAAACAAGAAACATGAAATGAAAGGTTTACTCAGAAAGGTAAGGGATACAGGTTTCATTTGTTTTGAAATCTTGCATGGTGTAATATATTTTAGCAGTAGTGTGATGGAACTACTTGAAACAGCCTAATATATTTTGTAAAAAGCCAGACTATCTTACTTGGTATTTGGTATTGAAGGTGGCAATCATGTTTACAGTTCAAAAGCTGCTGAAAAGACACACTGGTTTTTATCAGATTCTCATCTACTCTAGCCCAGTACCAGAGGATGGACCATACAGTATTTATACTAGGAACAGATAATGACCCTGAAATTACAGACAAAATTAGCATCATGGCAGCAGATGTTTGATTATTTCTATTGAGTGTCATCCATAGCAGAAGGTCATAAAGTCATCATAAAGTTTATTCTCATAAATCAAAGATCTGGGTTAACTTTTATCTGCTACACATATAGGATTAAGAAACTACTGAAACAGTGATGAAATTATCAAAAATCTACATATTTTAGTGATCAATTGAAAGTAATTAGTATTTTCTTGAAAAATGTTTCTCTTAACTAATCAATCTTTTTTCAAAACGTTATTTCAGATAAACACTGTGGAAAATTATAAGGTTTTACAAATTTTATTCCAAGCAGAGTTCAGGATTACAACCACTAATCTGCTGTTATTTTACCTGTACTGTGAAGAAAAATGTTTTTGCATATGGTTCTGAAGCTTTACTTTTTGGAAAATAAGTTCCAAATGAAAGTGATTGTGATTAAATAAATCAATCGTATATTAAAATGCTTTGAAGTTCTTATGAGTGTTGAATCAATAGAAGATATGAAAAAAGAAACCATCAGTGAGAAGATTATCTTCTGAAATAATCTGAATCCTATCAGTCAAGTTCATAATGAGCAAAGATATAGGTAATGAATGAATTGAACCTACAAGACTTTAATTCATGTACATTACTATATTACACATGCTTCAATTTTTGATGGAACCAATAAATTCCCATAATTACATTTGAAATGTGAAAAACTCCTGGATGACCAGTATATGGAAAATTATGTCCCAGTGAAGAACATAACAATCTCTTACATTCACTGGAACAAAAAATAAATCCCTGTTACCATTGTCTGGAGGATTAGAACATGACTAAGCATTAGGTACGTTTGCCTCTAATCAATCAAAGTAAATGTACTAAGTTGTTCTACATTCATATTTTGCTGGGGAACAAGGAAAGCCAAGATGAATCTTTTATATTTCCAAGACTGACACTAAAATTTGTTTTGCAGATGATTTCACAATTGGAATCATGAAGCTCACTAAAAAGCATTTCTATAGGTTTTAAATATTTTCTGGGTGAAAAATAAAGAATACTGCTCCCTAAAGTCTTGTTCACACTTCCTTGTTTACCTGTGTTCTTTGCAGTTTTGTAATACATCAGTGAAATTAATTTTTTTATACCTCTTGCTCACATTATTGCAGGGGAGCAGTGCATTTTTAAAAAAAATTGACCTGCATATTTTTCACACAAAGATACACTAAAATGCACCATTCTGAACATTACTGTGCTTTTTTCTGCAAAAAAGTCTCACCACATGGGAAGCTACCCCAGTTTGCCTGCCAGTCTGCTATTATTTAGCAACCTCCCTTTCCTGTTTCTTAAAAACAAAGGGCAGAAAATGCTATGGATTTGAACTCTCCAATAGCCATAGAGGTTCAAATTTCATTTCTTCCTCCACTTAATATTCAGACTTGTGATTGACAAAACTGTCATCATATTTGGCAAAGCGGGGATCATACTACCTTAACACATGTGACAGCTCAACAAAACATGAGTCAGGAAATGAAGATATATATATGTATATATTTTAATTCTGAAGATGTGGATCAGGTTTCTAACCAGCATTCTCTGCTCACAACTAAGGAGGTTTAATTCTCTTAGCCCTTTAGAATGGGACATGGCTTGTAGGTCAGAGAACATATTAGGTTTTTCTTCATACTTGGTTTTTCTAGTGCTGCAATCTTTTTTTAGAGAGTGGTGACCAGAAGTGCACAATACTCATTGTACGTCATTGTTGTTATTGTTTACATACCTCCTCGGGCGGACGTGGAGATAGCGGGTGACATCATCCATTTTGCTGTTGTAAACTACAAACACAGCACCCTGAGGCGCTTGTGCTAATCGCTGGCGACTTTAACCATGTGACGTTGGACAAAACATTACCTGCCTTCTCCCAGTATGTGGATTGTAACACCCGGGGAAATAGGACTATTGACCTACTGTATGCAAATGTTAAAAACGCATACAGCGCCACCCCGCTGCCTGCGCTTCATAACCTGGTTCTGCTTCAGCCTCACTACAAACCAAGAGTGAGGGAGCTACCTACAACCACACGCTCATTCAGGAAGCGGCCTCCTGAGGCAGAGCAGGCTCTGAGAGACTGCTTTGGAACTATGGACTGGGATATCCTGCAGGGGTCACATAGTGAGAACATTGAGGAGGTTGTTGACTGCACTACTGACTACAACAACTTATGTATGGACATTGTAGTTCCAGTAAGAACAGTACGCTGCTATGCTAACAACAAGCCATGGATTACAAGTGACATCAAGGGCCTTTTGAACCAGAAAAAAAGGGCTTTTAAAGATGGTGATCAGCATGAGCTCAAGCGCGTGCAGAAGTAACTCCAAATCCAGCTCAGGGCAAGGAAGGAGTAGTACAGGAGAAAGCTGGAGCAAAAGTTGCAGAATAACAGCTTGAAGGAAGTGTAGGATGGGATGAAGATCATCACTGGCTGCAGCTCGAAGTGGGGTGCCTCCATCGAGAGAGACAGCAAAGCAAAAAGCAAACCCGATGAACACCTTTTTTAGCAGGTTTGACCACCCTAACCCACTCTCACTCTCACCTCAGAGTACTGCATCCTCCACCCATCCTTCTGCTCACAGCAGCATAGGAGAGAGTTTCCCCCCCACCTACAATTACAGCAGCCCAGGTAAGCAGAGAGCTAAGGAGACTTCATGCCAGCAAAGCAGTGGGTCCAGATGGAGTATCACCATGACTGTTGAAGGCCTGTGCGTTGGAGCTGTGGAGTCCACTACAGTGCATCTTCAACCTGAACCTGGAACAGGGGAGAGTTCCGAGGCTTTGGAAAACATCTTACATCACCCCAGTCTCAAAGGTATCATGTCCTGGTGAGCAGAATGATTTCCGGCCTGTCACCCAGACGTCACATGTGATGAAGACCATGGAGCGGCTGCTGCTTCACCACCTGAGGCCGCAAGTCTGCCATGCCCTCAACCCACTGCAGTTTGCATACCAGGAGAAGGTGGGAGTGGAGGATACCATCATCTACATGCTACACCGATCCCTTCCTCACTTGGACAGAGGCAGTGGTGCTGTAAGAATTATGTTTCTGGACTTCTCTAGCACCTTCAACACCATCCAACCTCTGCTCCTTAGGGACAAGCTGACAGAGATGGGAGTAGATTCATACCTGGTGGCATGGATCGTGGACTATCTTACAGACAGACCTCAGCATGTGCGTCTCAGGAACTGCAGGTCTGTCATTGTGGTCAGCAGCACAGGAGCGCCGCAGGGGACTGTACTTTCTCCAGTCCTGTTCAACCTATATACATCGGATTTCCGATACAACTCGGAGTCCTGCCACGTGCAAAAGCTCACTGATGACACTGCTATAGAGGGCTGTATGAGGAGTGGGCAGGAAGAGGTGAATTTCCTCTTGGGGATTAATGAAGTATCTATCTATCTATCTATCTATCTATCTATCTATCTATCTATCTATCTATCTATCTATCTATCTATCTATCTATCTATCTA
>JANRMT010062848.1:6284603-6302278 GCA_026402145.1 Polypterus bichir lapradei
GCATGCTCAAGAGTAAGCTCAGCGCACAGCTACAGCTTGGTCATATTGTAACTGGAGGGCCGAACTGACAACGTGGCATACAAAGAGATCCTTAACAAATAATTATTGGTATATTTTCCCTCAGTTTAAAAAGGTTTAATTTTCTTCTTAATAAAAATTTTAAGGCAGTACTTCACCGTTGCGAAGCGCGGGTATTTTGCTAGTAACAATTATAAACCAAAATCCACTCAAAACAAGCCAACTTGCACAATTTACACTTAAAGAATCACAGTCATAACTAAAGGATAAATGAAAAACATGAATTCCTTAAAAGCACTCAATAGATACATGCTATTACGTTCGATGGATATTACACATCACACTATTTATCTATGAGGCTATTTTCCTTAATTTAACAAAACAGGGGAAATTTCTATATACTGTATTTACAGACCCTGCAGTCTATGAGATTACCACCTACACTTCAGAACCGGTCATTCACTTGAAGCGTGATTGAGTCCAGACAGCACTTGGATGGGAGACCTTCTATGAAAAGCTTGGATTACTGCTGGAATAGGCGTTGGTAACGCTATCATATATCACTTACCCAGTGATCTGTTTGTGAATCCCAGTGCTCCAGTGCAGTGACGGGGACACAAAATTTGGTGCAGTCCTTTGAATGAGACATAAAATCGAGGTCCTGAATCTCTGTGATTATAAAAGATCCAAGGGTATATTTCAAAAAGAGTAGAGTATTTCCAGATGTCCTGGCTATACTTCCCACCACAGCCAGGTAATTCTGGCCACCTAATAATCTCTTATTTGTTAACTACTTCTCTCAGCCCTTCACCACCTGACAAACAATATGTGGTGAGTGCACTGGTGCATTAATGGCTTCTGTTGCATCATCCAGGTAGATGACAGACAATGGTGGTGGTTGAAGTGGTTTTCCACTGTCTATGTAAATTGCATTCAGTAAGTTGGAAAATTATTATTATTATTATTATTACATTAGTAACTTTAGGAACAAATCAATATAGTCTAGCTGCATACAGTAATGTGTAGGTATTTTAAGTTATAGGAAGTATTTCCAAAGAAAGTATTTTTTCTTAATGATCATTTCTTGAATTAACCTTATGAAGATGTATTGCATGCTTGGAATATATGTGACTATTTGTTTATTCATCAATCATTTTTGAGTTTGTACTGGAAAGGTTTATAAGATTTTTCTAACTCAGGGTCAAAATCAAAAGAAATAGCATCTGAATGCCAATATGAATCAATGAATTATCGATGATATGGTGCAGTGCAAGTCTCAATGAACATGACCTAAAACATTACGTTCCTTGAGGAAACATTGCCACAGAATGGTTATTGCTGATTTTTTGGTTTCATAGAATCCAAATGCAAACATCTGTGTGGACTTTGAGCAGATGTGGCTTCTCACACAGTAAATGGTTAGGATAAAGATGAAACAAGCAATTTAGTTACTGTACATGTAGAGAACACAAGTAATTAGATGGATTACCAGATACCTAAGAGGCAAGTAAGTCAATACAGATGGACGTGTAGAAAGTGTAGTTTTGATAAACAAAATTCTAACATATAGAAAGTAAAGCAGCAGCTATAACCACACAATGAAGAGCATAGGTTGAGAAAACACACCCTGTCTGAAAGACTTGGGTTGTCATAGTTATATGGTCGCTGTCCACAAATCAGAAATACACAAGTGGAATTAAAAAAACAAATTTGTAATTTTTGCAATTAAAATATAAAATTTATTTGGCAGGGCTCTTTTTAACAATACTAATGCAGTGTTGGTCTTATGAACATAAGAAGGACATAATGGTGGTAAACTTTCAGTGCATTGAGAACAAGATGAATCTTTTCAATGTGGACAAACAATATTGTAGGCAATAAATATTTAATTTCATGATGTCAATAGGTAAATCTGATTGAATTAATTACGTTTACACAAATATGTCATCCATGACTCATAGGTAAAACTATGGTCTGATTTATAATAATGCTCAGAGCAAGTTTAGAATATACTTTATACTTTAATATTGAGAATTGAAAATATCTTGATCCAGTTGGCTTATGAATGAAGACAGAGCGTTTATTTACATAACAGTCCAATTTGGATTTACATGTACGTATATTGCATCCGCTTCTTGTGGGACTGAATGTGACTACCTGAGATCTCAGACTGGGTTATGTGCCGGGAGTGTAAGAGCTTGTAGACACTCTGTCATAACTCAATTTAAAATTGCTGCTATAAACGAGACTCAAAGCAACTTTTCCTAAGTTCAAAAGCTTAAAAAGCCAACTTGAAATAATATGAGTGAATAATGTACTGATGTAACTATGAAGAGTTGGGTTGTTATTAAAAAATTACCAGTATGAAGAAAACAAAATAATCTTTGATGAGAGGAAATCAGTATTCTTCACATTGTTTTCCATTTTCCTTATGGTAAATTAGTTTCTCCAATCCAGTCTCTTGTGGAATAGGCCAGAATTAAGCAAGCAAGTAAACTCTAATACCTGATCAAGTTAGTAAGATAAAATTCAAGTTTATGAACATCAGTGTCACTTTTTGCTCCTTGGATGTCATCTTCTAAGGAAAAACAAAATCCTGCAGTAAAGTGGACAGATATTTGGAAGCTGCTCTACCTTATCTCAGTTTGGTCTAAATTCTCACCCCCTTGTTTTGCAATAGTTGCAACAGAAACCGGCTTCTATTTGGTGAATTTAACTATTCGTTTTAAGTAGGGGTAGTGCATTATAATCGAGGATTCAGAAATGCTGGAGAATGTAAGAATGGCTGGATATGTCATTAAAGAATGAACAAATTTCAGTGAGATTAACAGCAGGCGATAGAGGAGACATGGTCATAACAGAGAAGGGTTAATAAGAATGTAGAGCAATAAACAAAAACAAACAGGACCAGAAAATCTTGTTGTCCAAAAACACCAAAAAAGATTAATGGAGAATGGAGATAATAATGTGTGGAGTGGTATGTGTAATATTTTGGCCTGATTTTGAATTACTGTTTTTCTTACTTTTATTTGCATTTAGAATGTTGTCATCACATGTTTTATTTCACTTTCTAGGGAAATATGATCTACAAATTGGATTGTGTTAGCCTTTTTGGAAAGCATAAGCTTATATGTCCAAAGACATATGCTTAAACCTAGCCGTTTCTTTAGTGAAAGTAATTGAGAACACCTAATATTAATTGTTATAAGGCTGAACCCCCAACCACATCATTTATTCATATAAATAAAGATTTTAAAAGGAGAAATGACAAAAAGAATTCACAAAGAAAATGTGTCAAAATCACAGCCTATAAATCAGAAAAAATGTGTTAAAAAACAGGAGAAGCAACAGTCACAGAAGAAGACCATGAATGACTCAATAACAAGGTGAACAGTCAGTCTATAAGCAGACAGAGCGATGACTGCTGAGCAACTGTAGGCATGATGAGGGTTACAACTAAAGGCAAAGTGCACATGAATAGTGTAAGGAGAGAGAAAGCATTTGGAAGTCATGGCCAGACATACATTATATGTGGCAGGAATGGCTAGACACAGAGAAGAGAGGCCAAACAAGACCACACAAACCACTGTTCCAAAAATAAGGTGTGTAAAGCGACCCTTTCACCTTTCATTAATCATTGTGCGTGTTCTTCTAATACCCTGCCACTTCATAAGCATGCTGTATCAGTAGCTGCCACCTTTGACTTCAGTAAACATTTCTGTTCCATGAGGCCATTCTTCAGAATTAAAAAACACATTGTCTAGAAAAGCATTCTCATCGTTTTCCGTGTTTTATTGGTAGTGTCTGCTAGCATGCTTTGTACAGATAAGCTGTGAATGCCCTGAATGACATTTCTTCTCTTTTCAGCTTGCACTGAATCTTAATTTTACACTCTAAACACAGCATTTACCCATAGAAAAGGATGCTTTTAAAAACTTTGCCATTTTGAAAGCAGAATGTTTTGAAGAGTTTTTTGTAATCTGCCTAAAGAGCTAAAAGGACAGACTACAGCAGTGTCTGCCTACAGAAGAGGACATGTAGAGCCCGGTTATGGTCTGCACTGAGGCCAGCTTTGATTCACAAATGTAGTGAAGGTTGTTCTTTTGTATCAAGAAATCTACTTGTTTCAAGATTTGGCCATACAAATAATGAGTCGCACAGGCAGAAAGAGGTACTCATTTGCATGAGTTGCATGGGTTGTAGATATGAAGCATTTACCCCTTTGATGTTACCGATTTTCTATTCCATTACCAAGTAGCCACAACCATGTACAAGCAGAAACATACTTTTATTTACCATTAAACATTTCATGAATTTTAGAACATAGTGACAACCCTCAGTCCTTGTTTTGCACAAACATTATGCATTTATCCAATGAATGCTTTATTGCTGATTTCAGAACCATAGGGAATGCTCTGACAGCAATAAAGTAATACTGGATTGATGAATGCATGAAATCTTCTTTCTTGGCACCGTGTTTTTTTCCTATGCACAATCTCATTCTTAATTGTTATCTCATTTGACTTCACATTTCCAAATTTATTCAAGCTGATTATGGGCTGAGAAAGTACAGGAATTCAAATTAATTAGCTAATCACTTTTCCAGCTATGGCTATTGTTATTTCCTATTGAATTAAAGGGAAATATCCCACTGATGTTGACTCCCCTGTGTATTGCTTTTGATGTTTACCAAACATTCACAGTTTTATTTTTAAAATGGAACTTAAATATCCTGTTATAGTGGGTAAAGCACTACAGTATATCATTGTATTCTTTTCTTGTAATCTTTTTTAGTCACTTGAAATCAATAAATCTAAATGTAAAGCTAAAACCATAAAAAAAAATGAAATTGTCTGAGAGCCTAGTTTTTCTCTTGCAGACTCTTTTCTTTAATTTGAAAGAAGTTCCATTAATACACAGTATGGAACACACCCTTAAATTAGGCAGCAGCTAAAATCACATCAGCATATCCCATGATGTCACATTCATGAAGGAAGCACCCGCTTGGCAAAACATACTGTCTTAGCAGCCAATCTTAAGAAGCTCCATTTGAAGAAATTTTCAATAAATTCTCAAAAATGGTTAAAATAAATGTAAAAAAAAGTTACAAAATTTAGTATAGTCTCAACAGTAGGTATTGATGGGATGTAGCCACTTGTGGGTATGAGTGGTCCCAAACACACTCTGATTGATCCTAGGCCTGCCAAATCAGTGCAAAATACATTGGATTTTTTGTTTTACTGAATTCTGATATAAGTGTTTTTAAACAAAGTTATACAGTATACTGAAGCCTTAAGTGTAGTTTTGCTTAAATTATGTAGTGTGATTTGGCAGCTTAGGTAATTGTTGTTTAACTTGTGTGTGTGAGAGAGAATGTATTTTAACAGGATTTAATTTCGATGTAAGATTGTGGAAACCACATCTGTTATTTAAAAATCCTAAATTATGTAACTTGGTAAAACAGAAAAATCCCTTTTCTTTTTAAGCAAAATTTCTTTGACTATTGCCAATTTTATCCAATTGTAGCATTAGTTCAGAAATAGAAATAGATTTGTTCTTTGAGAGGGTGATGACCAATCAACTGTTAGAGGCAGTTGTTTTAACTTGTAGTGCCACTGAGTGAAGTATTGAGAAATTATTCCAAAATAAATTTTTTTTTTTACAGTACTATATTAGAACATTAGAACATTCTAGACGAGAACAGGCCATCCAGCCCAACAAAGCTCGCCAGTCCTATCCACTTATTTCTTCCAAAAAACATCAAGTCCAGTTTTGAAAGTCCCTAACGTCTTACTGTCTACCACACTACTTGGTAGCTTATTCCAAGTGTCTATCGTTCTTTGTGTAAAGAAAAACTTCCTAATGTTTGTGCGAAATTTACCCTTAACAAGTTTCCAACTGTGTCCCCGTGTTCTTGATGAACTCATTTTAAAATACAAGTCTCGATCCACTGTACTAATTCCCTTCATAATTTTAAACACTTCGATCATGTCACCTCTTAATCTTCTTTTGCTTAAACTGTAAAGGCTCAGCTCTTTTAATCTTTCCTCATAATTCAACCCCTGTAGTCCTGGAATCAGCCTAGTCGCTCTTCTCTGGACCTTTTCTAGTGCTGCTATGTCCTTTTTGTAGCCTGGAGACCAAAACTGCACACAATACTCAAGATGAGGCCTCACCAGTGCATTATAAAGGTTGAGCATAACCTCCTTGGACTTGTACTCCACACATCGTGCTATCTAACCTAACATTCTGTTAGCCTTCTAAATGGCTTCTGAACACTGTCAGGAAGTTGATAGCTTAGAGTCCACTATGACTCCTAAATCCTTCTCATAAGGTGTACTCTCGATTTTCCGATCGCCCATTGTGTATTCAAACCCAATATTTTTACTTCCTATGTGTAATACTTTACATTTACTGACATTAAATTTCATCTGCCACAAATCTGCCCAAGCCTGTATGCTATCCAAGTCCTTCTGTAATAATATAACGGATTCCAAATTATCTGCTAATCCACCTATCTTGGTATCATCTGCAAACTTAACCAGCTTGTTACTTATATTCCTATCTAAATCATTTATATATATTAAAATAGCAGCGGCCCTAGCACTGACCCTTGTGGAACACCACTCTTAACATCGGCCAGTTCTGATGAGGTTCCTCGCACCATCACACTCTGCTTCCTGTGTCTGAGCCAATTCTGTACCCATCTAAAAACATCACCCTGAACTCCCACTTCTTTTAACTTGATGCCCAACCTCTCATGTGGCACCTTATCAAATGCTTTCTGAAAGTCCAGATAAATAATATCATATGCTCCACTTTGATCGTATGCTTTTGTTGCAACCTCATAGAATTCCAACATGTTAGTAAAGCACGACCTCCCTCTTCTGAACCCATGCTGACTATTCAGAATAACTCCTGTCCTTGCCATGTGTTGCTCACCTTATCCTTAATAATTCCTTCCATTAATTTTCCTGTGATGCATGTTAAGCTTACTGGCCTATAGTTGCTTAGATCTGCCCTGTCACCCTTTTTATATAATGGAATGATATTTGCCATTTTCCAGTCCTTCGGAATCTCTCCAGTGCTCAGTGGCTTCCTAAAAATATGTGTCAAGGGTTTATATATGTACTCACTAGTCTCCTTAAGAACACGAGGATAAATATTATCTGGGCCTGGTGATTTGTTTGATTTCAGCTTATTTAATCTGAGCAGCACTTCTCCCTCTACAATTTCCAAATCCCTCAGTACCTTCTTAGTAGTTGCGTTTACCTCCGGGAGGTTATCCACTTGCTCACTTGTAAACACCTCAGAAAAATGTAAGTTTAGGGCATCTGCTATTTCATTGTCTGTATCTTTTAATTCCCCTTTACTATTTCTGATGAACTTGACATCCTCCTTGACTGTTCTTTTACTACTAAAATACTGAAAGAATCTCTTGGGGTCTTCTTTCACCTTATCTGCTATATTCCTCTCCATCTGTCTTTTAGCCTCCCTGATATCCTTCTTAATGGTTGCTCTCATATTCTCATACGCTCTACGATTCACTTTGCAGTCATTAGTCTTATATGCTTTATAAAGCAGTTTTTTCCTTTGCAACTTCTTTTTTAAATCTTTATTAATCCATCATGGAGTTTTTTTTAGTTTCCTATTAATTCCAAATTTAGGTATGTATCTGTCCTGCATTACATGTAAAACATTTTTAAACCTGTTCCACTGCTCCTCGACTGTCTCCACACTTAAAAGCTTATCCCAGTCTATCCTACTTAGACTTTGTTGCATCTTCTCAAAATTAGCCTTACCAAAGTTTAACTTAATAATTTTAGTCTTTGCATCCGTACTATTACAAAATACTGAGAACTGTATTACATTATGGTCACTTGAACCTAGTGGTTCAATCACCTCTACACCCTCTATTCTATCCTGATTATTACAGAATACTAAATCCAGACAGGCTTCACCCCGTGTTGGTACTTTAACATGCTGTGTTAAAAAACAGTCGCTGATTACTTCTAAAAACTCCTGCTCTTGTGCGCCTCCATCTGCAAGGTTATCCCAGTTAATATTTGGATAATTAAAGTCCCCCATGACTATAATATCCCCCTGTAAACTTGCCTTTTTGATATTACTAAAAAGATGTGTGTTGAAATTATTGTCTGAATTGGGTGGTCTTTAACACACTCCTAAAATAAGACCTCTTTCCCTAATATTTTCCAGGCGAAGCCACATGTCCTCATTAAGATGGGGCTCATCATCCAACTGAAGATGACTTACATTTAAACCCTGTTTGGCATAAACAGCAACCCCACCTCCTTTTCTGTTCTGTCTATCCTTCCTAAAAAATGTGTATCCCTCTATGTTACACTCATCCCCATCCTTGTTATTTAGCCAGGTTTCCGTTATTGCTATAATATCATAATTATGCTCTGCTACATACAACTCCAACTCACTTACCTTATTTTTGATACTTCTAGCATTAAGGCAAGCTATTTTTAATGTGTTAATCCTTCTACATTTACGTGTTTGCTTAGAATTTACATTACTATGCATTTTTTTTTCTACACCATTGTTTGTTCTTCCATGTATAGATCTAAATGCCCCCATTCCCTAGTTTAAACAATCCTCGACTAGCCTACACATATGCCTCCCCAATACATTGGTGCCCCTCCGGTTCAGATATAACCTGTCACGGCGGAACAGGTCCCATCTGTTCCAAAAGGAGTCCCAATGCCCCATAAACCTATACCCTTCTACCCTGCACCAAGATTTGAGCCACGCGTTAAGCTTTCTAATCTCCTCAATCTTACCTGGACTGGAGCGTGGCACAGGCAGAACTTCGGAGAAGACTACCTTGTCAGTTCTGCTCCTCAGCTTGGTACCTAACTCTTTGAATTTGGATCGCAGAACTGACAGACTACCCTTATGTATGTCATTTGTTCCAATATAAAGCCCTAGTAAAATAATGGATGCTTCATATTCATCCTTTGAACGTAATTCATATGACTGCTTTTGCCTTTTCAATCGTTGATCCATTTTCTAATCAGCCTTTCCAGTTCAGGGATGAGAGGAGCAGGCGCCTACTGTATATACCCGGCTGCACTGGGTGTAAGGCAAGAGTCAACCTTGCATGGAGCGAGATGGTCTTGCACATCCACTCTTACTCATATGGGGATAATCTGGAGTATTTACATCATCTCATCTGCATGTCTTTGGCAAGAGGGAGGAAAACTGGAATATCCAGCAGAAACTCAAAATGAGCAGAGCCAGCTGTAACTATAGCAAGTAAAAACTGAGGTGTGTTTCAAACAAAGTGGTTATGTCTTATCTTTAGTCTTTGCTCCTTATGTCCATTGCAAATTAAAATGTATTTGCTTATAGTTTTCAAAACTTTCATAATGGCCACACATTTGTGTATTTCAGTCTGTAATACTTTGAAGCATGAGGCAAATCTCTTTAATGATACAATATATACTGTGCTGAGAGAAGTGTAAAACCGCATGGACGTACAGCTAGTGGGGGGTGTAAAAACAGAACACTTCATTGCTGAAAATCAATCAAAGAACACAAGTTATGTTTTTTGCTGGGCATTTGAAGCCAATGTAGTATTCATTAGTATAACAACTAAATTATGAAAAATTAGACACACTACTCGTGACAGACAGATAACAGAATAATTTAAGAAATGTTTGTTAACTCTTGCCCTGCATGTATCTTCAGTGCCTTTCACCAGTGCTCCCTCTCTGCAGCGCACTCCTGTAGAGATTGCATCTCATACTCTTTCATTGTTTACAAGGCACCTTTCTCTCCTCCTGTCTGGGGTTATACTTGCCATCTTTGAAGATGACTCTCTCTGTGTGGCTCATTTGTGCGTCTCAAACTGACCAATCAAACCAAAGCCAAACTGTCCAATCAGAATTCTCAGAGACCGGGCACACAGACCTTAGCATTTTATTATGCAGTAGATGTAGTGAATGGAGCAGAAGTGAATGATATGTAGTGTGCAGGTATGAACAATTACTGCAGTTAAGATCAGCTCAGTTCTGCATCATTAGTACAAGTATGTAGTCATAAGCAACAATAAATTTTGATAACTTATGTTATCAGGGCACGCTGGAAACAAGTCAACAAAGTTTGTTTGACAGCAGTTCTGAAATAATGGATTAATCTTAAATTGATAAGTTTGATTTAACAAATATAGCATGAAAGTGTTATAAAATGTTAAAAAAGAGGAAGAGATTTGGAGAATTATCATATCAATAGTTTCTGACATTTGAAATTTTATTTAATTTGACTTTTCCAATAAACATTACTCAGTATATGTTGTTAACCAACTAGTGTGTCTTCCATGTACTGAGGCAAACCTAAATAGTGTATCACAAGAGCAAAAGTCTCAAAAGAAATTTTCATAACCCTTATTTTAAATGTTATTACAAAAGCCGTTTTAACAAGTTTGTGTAAATGAAAAAATGTTCTGAATAATCTTGGTATTCACTAATTATTATAGCACATTTATAATGGTTGACTTGTTATTTTGTAGATTTGATTTGATTTTAAGTAGTAGAACAGAACATGGTAATTAATTCATTTAATATGTACACGTCAACACTTCCCACAAATGAAATTCAGGCCCTAATTTATACAATCATATTATAAATTGTTAAAATGTCATCATCATCTATATGCTACACCGATCCCTCTCCCACTTGGACAGAAGCAGTGGTGCTGTAAGAATTATGTTTCTGGACTTCTCTAGCGCCTTCAACACCATCCAACCTCTGCTCCTTAGGGACAAGCTGACAGAGATGGGAGTAGATTCATACCTGGTGGCATGGATCATGGACTATCTTACAGACAGACATCAGTATGTGCGTCTCAGGAACTGCAGGTCTGACATTGTGGTCAGCAGCACAGGAGAGCCGCAGGGAACTGTACTTTCTCTGGTCCTGTTCAGCCTATATACATCGGACTTGCAATACAACTCGGAGTCCTGCCACGTGCAAAAGTTCGCTGACGACACTGCTATCATGGGCTGCATCAGGAGTGGGCAGGAGGAGGAGTATAGGAACCTAATCAAGGAGGTGCCAAACCACCTACACCTGAACACCAGCAAAACCAAGGAGCTGGTGGTGGATTTTAGGAGGCCCAGGCCCCTCATGGACCCCGTGATCATCAGAGGAGACTGTGTGCAGAGGGTACAGACCTATAAATACCTGGGAGTGCAGCTGGATGATAAATTGGACTGCTAATACTGATGCTCTGTGCAAGAGAGGACAGACCCGACTATACTTCCTTAGAAGGCTGGCTTCCTTCAACATCTGCAATAAGATGCTGCAGATGTTCTATTAGACGGTTGTGGCGAGTGCCCTCTTCTATGCGGTGGTGTGCTGGGGAGGCAGCATAAAGAAGAGGGACGCCTCACGCCTGGACAAACTGGTGAGGAAGGCAGGCTTTATTGTAGGCATGGAGCTGAACAGTTTGACATCCGTGGCAGAGCGACGGGCACTGAGCAGGCTCCAGTCAATCATGGAGAATCCACTGCGTCCACTGAAAAGTATCATCTCCAGACAGAGGAGCAGCTTCAGCGACAGACTGCTGTCACCGTCCTGCTCCACTGACAGACTGAGGAGATTGTTCCTCCCCCACACTATGCGACTCTTCTGGGGGGGTAAACGTTAACATTATACAAGATTATAGACTGTTGTACCTTCCTCACACTCTCCACCTTGCGTTTTTTAACTTGCACTGCATTTTTATCACTCTTTAATTAATATTGTTTTTATCAATATACTGCTGTTGGAGTATGTGAATTTTCCCTTGGGGATTAATAAAGTATCTATCTATCTATCTATCTATCTATCTATCTATCTATCTATCTATCTATCTATCTATCTAAAATGCTTCCACCCTGCCCGAGATTTGTTCCTGCCTTGCGCCCTGTGTTGGCTGGGATTGGCCCTGTGTTAGGATATAGCGGGTTGGATAATGACTGACATGCCTGCTACCTCTTTTTGCACATGCCAACCATCAAAAATCAGTTTCTGGCTATACTCTGATCTAGTGACAATTTTGTCTACAGTATATTTGGGGTATGACTTTATTTTATCTACAAGTTGTGCATTGCCTTAAAACTAATATGTGAAGTTTTATTAAATGATTATAAAACTTCAGGAAGATAATTATTTCTTGTACAAATGAAAATGGCCATTTCCACTGAACATTTTATGCACAAGCCTACAGCTCAGTGTATATTTCAAGTGTGCGTGAGTAAAAGCATATTTTATTTCTTTAGGTTGTGCCAGTACATTAGCAAATCTTCGATAAATTAGGGAATCTGGAACAAACTACCAATTCATATAGTTGTTGAGGGAATCTTGATATTTTTTTAAAGGTATCTGAAGGAGACAGTGGGACAATGTAGCTATCAGCTAGCCAAATGATGTGCCTGATGGACTGAATGGCCTTTTCTTTTCTGTCAATGTTATTACCTGTTTCTTTAGTTCCAAAATATTAGTCAAAATAATTCCTTCAAAGAAATTTAAGAAGGAACTTGAAAGTTTAGTATACATGGTGCATCTCTATTCCAAAGAATTTTAAATAAACAACCGGTCAGTTTCAGTTCAGTTAGTATCATTTTTTTAAATTTTCAGTTCATGAAAAGAGCTGGGATTCTCAAGACAGTTGTACATAAACAGAAATGGTCACCTTGTCCAGCATCATAGAGCGAATGCAAGAATCGTGGGGATATTTTATCTTCTTTACTTTTGAATGAGCAGTAATACACATTTAGGTTTAATATTTAATCACTTCAGAATGCCATTGCATACTAATATGCCACATAATTTGCTAGTTTTGTTTCACAAGAAGATGTTGGGTGATGGCAACTTTCCCTTTTTTTTGTTTGTTTTAGAGAGTAAATTTCATGGAAATGATCCACTCAATAAAATTCAACAATAAATTCTGGATTTTGGATTGACTAATAGGTGGATAAATGGAATAATTTATTTAGCTCCTTTGATAGAATGACCACTGTCAGATTACTCATTCCAGGAAAAAAATCCAGGGATTAACCATAAGAGCTTCATTCCTAGTTAAGTGGATCAAAGCACAGTTCAATTTAAAGATGTGTACAGCAATAGGATCTGTAATTGATACTTAGGGATTAAGTGCAAAAGTCAGCACAATTCATGAAGCTTTCATTCTGATCATTTAAAAAGGTTTGCTTGAATTCCTGCTATCTGGCATTTTGGAAAAGGTGTGCTTTGCTCTCACCAAAATTCAAGTAGCTCTAATCTAAGAAGGGCCACCAGTTATGGAGAATGAAGATTTAGTCCAGAAAAGCAATTAATAGTAATGCTTTAGTCATGGAAAGTATGAGACATCCACCATACCCTGACCACTAATATTCAATAAGGTGAGGAGGCTGAGCTTTGAGTATTTAACTTCTGTTCACAGTAACATTTTCAGCCATGCACTAAGGTTACATTTTGAATATTGTGTGTATTTCCAAGATAGGACATTTAGCATCGTTTCTGCTACTTGGTTTTGTTTTTTTAAGCAAAATCACAACTGAGGCTTTGTGAAATCCTGTGTCCTGTGCCTGTGTTTAACCATCAGGTAGGAACTGATATTAATGTGCATTATCTGAATCAGGAAAAGAAAACCTGACTTCTGCTACTGCTGAGCATGATTGGAACCAAGAAGGCAGGGTCTCTTCTTTTATGTGAATTACTTTCATTTTTTAAAAAAGAAGTGGGCAACGGTGATCTGAGTAGTAAAGTGGAGACATTTTGGCCATCTCTCAGATAATAAATGTGAAAAAGTGCCCTGTTGAGTACTGGCACACTCTTGCAGGATGCACCAACAGGAAATTATTTAACGCATTTGACACATTTGATGTGACTCAGATTATGATGAAGTTTATAAAAAGGTAAACACTGAACCACTTACTACATTATTAAGTACCTCTTGCTAAACATTTTTACAGTGCTATCCAGCCCGGTGGCTCTTTCCACTTGGTAACAACTGTGTCAAAAGTGAGGCGTTTCTCAGAGAAATCAAAAGCGGAGAGAAAACTGTTTTGGACATATTTCAGTTAAAATTTCTCCTGTGAAGCTGACTGCGACTACAGAGTACAGACACAAACACAGAACAATTCATAATTGGGGGTCTAAAAAATAATACAAAAGGCAAGTTTTGTTTAATGACTGTTATATTAGAGGAAAGCTGCTTGTATTGTTTATGCACAGTTATATAATATTCTGGCTTTGTTTTTAGGGTTGGGCAGCAGATGCCTCTGTCTATTTTGCACATTGCTTAGTTAATTTAGGGTCACAAAGGTCAGAACCCATCTCAGTAGCAGCTGGTGCAAGGCAGCCACCAACCCAGGATACTGGGCAGATTTTCAGTGACCAGTTTCACAAGCAGGCACACAGGTAGAATGTACAAACTCCACACATATGGCATCCAAGAAAGAATTTCAGCCCTGAGTCCTGAAGCTGTAAAACAGCACCAGCTACTTGCTACATAAAAATGCCACCCAGGCGTTAAACCATCTTCCTTATAGACATATGCTGTTGCCGGGCAAACATTACTCAGGTTGGGTGGCTGTAAAATTTCATTTCCACCTTTTGTTTAATTTAAGGCTGTCTTCAATCATCCATCTGTTTTACAATTTTGATTTACAGTGTTGTGTATAGTCATATCCTGTGCAGACACAAGGCAGGAACAAGTCCTGAACATGACTGTAACCCATTGTCTTGCACACTCGCACACTTAACCCTACTCATTCATATAGGCAAAATATAGAGCTGCTGACTATCTTAACGTCCACGAAGGCCAACACCGACACAAAACGAAAGTGAAAGAAAACTCCATGCAGACAGCAAATGAGCTGTCATATGAACTTGACTTCCATAAAATGCCAAAACATCAGCCAATTCAACCAATTGTATACATTCTATCATAAATCACTTAAAAACAACTGTTCCTTAAGGAATGCAATCAAATGATTAAGATTGTGGCTGACTAATTTATTGAAAAGAGTGCATTGATACAGTGAATTGCTACACCCACCACATGACAACAGGACCGGATTAAGACGAAATTGGGCCTGATGCTGCAGCGCCAAAAAGGCCTTTTTTCTCATCATTGGTGCATGTGCATTCGACACTCACTGTACATGCGCACTCAGACCGACCAAGGAGCTTTAATTGCTTGCGACGTAACCAGCCAGCCTTTATTGAACATGAATAATAATAACGACGTAGTATTGTAACAACTCGAGATTAATATCAAACTATGTAACATCAACATTCAATGGCAATTGTCTGAAAAGTGTACTTAATGCAGTAAACCTAACAATGAAATACACAAAATTTCGCAATTCTCTTACAAAACAGAGTAAGAAAAAATTAATTTGCACAGACTTTGGGTCAAAGTGACTCAGTTCAGGCTTTTGAGGGTAAAAATTTGTCCACGATTTAAATGTCATAATAGACCAGAATCCTGTCGAGGATTTTAAAAATTCTAAATATCCATGCCGGGCCTGCGGGCCGGCTTTTAGTTTTACCTTCACAGTTAACCATTTAAATAGCCATCGATTTTTACTGTAAAACTAACTTTCAAGGTGAAAAATTTACTACGTGGCACTTACCGAACAATAATAAAGTGGCAAGAATCTCCAAGATATTGTAAAAAACACAGCTAAATTACTAAGTAAACTGTTTAACGTAAAATTGATAGCATTAACTTGAAATCTTCTAGTTACGTCACAGCGCAAAGAACAATAGTAACTGTATAATAAGTAACACTGTGTCTTGGCGTCTGAAAGTCGGACTCCAAATTTCATTCTAAGAATTATTTTGAAGTTAATATAGCAAAGGAAAACTGTTCAGCTTCCGGAAAATTCTCGTTTGTTTTCATCTGGGCCTATTTCAGGAATGGGCCTAATGCTGCAGCATCAATGGCACCCACCTTAATCTGGCCTGCATGATGAACCACCTCAAGATCCCAAGTTAGGACCCGAGCGCAGCCAGGCAATAGGTGACACCTGTTGCACCACACAAATGTGAATTGAGAAGAAAACAGTTTGAAGTTTTCAAATGAAGCTGGAGTGCCAGTCTTGCCACTAACCCCCAAATTTTCCCTGCAGGTCTGAGGACCTGATGGCAGGGCTAGATGCAGGTTAACGTCATACCCAGGACAGAGCGATTGCATGTTAAAGGGCCTTGCTCAAGAGCCCAACAGAGTGGAATCACTTGTGGGATTTGAACCATCCAATTGATGGCCCAGATCCCTAGCCTCAGGGCCAGCACCCCACCCTTATTTTTTTTGAAAAGAAGGCAACATTAGGCAAATGTTGAATTGTTTGCAAGTTCTATATGTGGCCCACTACGTTTTTTTCAGGTAAATAGTTGCTAATCCCTCACCGTTATTTTACAAGCAATCACGGTTATGGGCTTTACTTGTAACTGTTTATCTCATGATCTCCTTGGGGGGACACCATTGATTTGCCTCCAGTAAATAGCATTTTTGGACTTCAACTTTAAATAGTAGATCACAAATAGTGTAACACAGAACTAAGGTAGTTTCCCACAATTTTGAATAGAGACACCAGCATTCATTTCAAAAGAGAAGCTGATTAAAAATATGCCAAGAAAACCTGCGTCTGTGGCCGGTAGAAGCCTCCAAGTAACTGAGATCTAAAATCTGGGGCACATAGTGCAGTTCTTAATGATTTGTATGCTGTTCCTTAAAATTATTTATGCAGTGGTGATTCCAGAAAACCCATTTTTCTTCATGGGTAATTGCACTAATTCAAAAGAAGGCAGCATTCCAAGGGGTAAGCAAGTCTGTATTAAGAACTTTGTTAGAGGTTAAATATTCAAAAACCTCGAAACTGTAGCTTTGTTGGATAAAAGACCAGCAAACATTCTTTACCTTATTTATTGCCTTTCTTCACTGAGCACCACCGCCATTGTGCTTTACAAGTGCAGACCTACATTACAACTGTTAATATTTTTTGTTTACAATTGGGGCGACAGCAAGTTAAATAACTTGTTCAGGGTCACACAGGGATCCTGCCACTGATGATTCAACTGGTAACTTTGTGGTTAAACATCTATTGCACTGGTTACCAGTCTACACACAACATGTCTCAAGCAATGTAACATAAGGGGTTTATATAACGGACACAGCTGGCAGTGCAAGACAACTGTCTGCCACAGAAAAGGTGTGGTGTGAACACAGGTTGTCAGCTATCTGGGAATACTTGAGCAAATACACACATTTAGTGACAAGCAATATCAAGTGTCACCCATTTAATGCTGCACTTTGCAGTCAAGACATTTGTAACTGAAAACTCTGGATTACAACACAGATTTGTACAATGCTGCAGTGCATTATGTTTCACCAGGCCCACACCTGCATCAGATTTCTTTGAAAGCAAAACTTTACAAACCCTTATCACCACACGGGGGGCCAGGCACTACACTCAGATCTCAATTCATTTTGATTGTTTGACTTTCAGATTGGCTTCTTAATGTAAAGGACATTAACCTAAAAAATATGTCTCAAGGTTATCAGGGACACTGATCTGGAAAGAAAGAAAGAAAGAAAGAAAGAAAGAAAGAAAGAAAGAAAGAAAGAAAGAAAGAAAG
>JANRMT010062848.1:6323621-6358439 GCA_026402145.1 Polypterus bichir lapradei
AGAATAAGAAATCAGGAAGGGGGCAAATAGTTTTTCACACCACTGTATTTCAGATTTTAGGTACATAACAGCAGAAAGCTGCCTCAAAACTTCTTTTGAGTTTAGCTCTTGGAATTATAAGAAGACACTCATTTGAATATCTAAGGTTAGGATTTGGAGTGTAAAGTGAAAGAAATTCTGAGATATAGGATGGAGCGAGATTATTTAAGGCTTTGTAAACCATAAGTAGTATTTTAAAGTCAATTCTAAATGACACAGGTAACCAATGTAGTGACATCAAAGCTGGAAAGATGTGCTTGGATTTTCTTTTCTTTGTTAAGATTCTGGCAGCTGCATTCTACACTAGTTGAAATCGATTGATGTTTTTTTTGGGTAGTTGTGAGAGGAGTTTGTTGCAGTAATTTAGTCGACTAAAAACAAAAACAAAAGCATGATCTAATTTATCAGCCTCTTGCAAAGGTATAAGGGGTCTAATTTTTGCTATATTTCCTAAGTGAAAAATGCAGTCCTAGTAATCTGATTAATATTTAAAATTTAGGTTACAGTCAATAATTACCCCTAAGTTCTTTACATCTGTCTTAACTTTCAAGCCAAATGGATCAAGTTTATTTCTAATACCCTCATTATATCCATTTTTGCCAATCACTAAGATTTTTGATTTCTCCTTATTTAATTTGAGAAAATTGCTACTCATCCATTCAGAAACACAAGTAAGACATTGTGTCAGTGAGACAAGAGAGTCGGGGTCATCATGCGCAATTGATAAATACAGTTGTGTGTAATCAGCAAAGCTGTGGTAGCTCACGTTATGCCTTGAGATAGCCTGACCTAACAGAAGCATTTAGATTGAAAAGAGCAGCGGACCCTGGATAGAGCCTTGTGGAACACCACATAAAATATCATGTGTCTTTGAAGTATAATTACCACAACTAACAAAGAATTTTCTACTTGTCAAGTAAGACTCAAACCAATTTAAGATACTGCCAGAGAGGCCCACCCACTGACTAAGGCGATTTATAAGAATATTGTCATCAATGGTATCAAATGCGGCACTCAAATCTAAGAGGATGAGAACAGATAAACAGCCTCTTTCAGCATTTACCCGCAAGTCATTTGCTATTTTAACGAGTGCAGTTTCTGTGCTGTGATTTGTTCTAAAACCTGACTAAAACTGATCAAGAACAGTATGTTTATTTAGGTGAGCATTTAGCTGGATAATGACTGCCTTTTCTAGGATTGTAATTAAGAAAGGCAGGTTAGAAATAGGTTTAAATTTTCAAAAACAGAGGAGTCGAGATTATTTTTCTTGAGCAGGGGTTTAACAACAGGAGTCTTAAGACAGTCTGGGAAGCTAGAGACAATCAAATTTTACCTCAAACTTTCGTCAAGCATTAATCACCGTCCTTCCTAAACAAAATAAGGACTTGTTACAATGTGCATCATACAGACCAATTTCACTTCTGAATAATGATGTTAAGATACACTCAAAAATCATAGCTAGAAGGATGGAGAAAGTGCTGCCTTTGGTAATATCACAAGATCAAACTGGATTTATGAAAGGCCAACACTTACTGTATCTTCCAATCTTTGACGCCTGTTTAATGTAATATATTCACCAGCAAAGTCAAACACCCCAGAGATGATATTATCATTAGATGCAGAAAAAGCATTTGCATATCAGATAAAGGGGGATTATCAAAGAAGGACTGGAACAGAAAATTTCTCTATATGCAGATGATATGGTTTTGTATATATCAGACCCAGAAAATACTGTGCCTGCAGTCTTAACAGCACTTACAGAATTTCAAAAGATCTCTGGTCTCAGAATTAATTTGAATAAAAGTGTACTCTTTCCAATGAATTCTCAAGCATATAATATTAGATTGGACACCCTACATTTTATCATTGCAGATCAGTTTAACAACCTAGGGTAAACATAAAGCTCTTTATCAACAAAATTTCGCCGTCTGTATGGAAAAAATTAAGCAAGACTTGCATAGATAGTCAACCCTTCATCTCACTCTAGCTGGAAGAATTAACGTTGTTAAGATGAATATCCTTCCTAAGCTTCTTTTTTTTTTTATTTCAAACCATTCCAATATACATCAATAGATCATTTTTAAGCAATTAGATTCAACCATAACCTAATTTCTTTAGAACTCAAAACATCCACGTATCCAAAGAGCGACCCTTCAAAGACCTAAGGCAGAAGGTGGCATGACTCTACCTTTCAGTTTTATTACTGGGCAGCAAACATACAAGCTATAAAAACCTGGACACAAATAGATGAACATACACAGGCTTGGTCCGCAATAGAAGTAAAATCCTGCAGTACTTCTTTACGTTCCCTGCTTTGCGCCCCAATAAATGTAAGTTATCACCAATATACTAATAACCCAATTGTGCTTCACTCACTCAGAACATGGAACCAATGTAGAAAGCATTTCAAGTAGAGAATCTTTTATCTGTGGCACCTCTGCAAGAGAACCACCTCTTTCAACCCTCGCAAACATATGCAGTTTTTAATATCTGGAAAAGAATTGGGATTAAATTGCTTAGAGATCTTTATATAGACAACATCTTTGCATCCTATGAACAATTACATTCCAAATTTAACTTTCCAGCAACACATTTCTTTCACTATCTTCAAATCAGACACTTTGTTAAACAAAACCTGCCCGATTTTTCTCATCCCGCACCCTCCTCTATGCTGGGAAAAATATTGCTCAATTTTGAGGACTTAGACAGCATTTCTGCAAAATATAAAATTATTCAGTCACTCACTTTTAAAGATCCAAGAGGACAATGGGAAAAAGATCTCTTAATCAATATATCAGAAAAGGAGTGGAAGATAGCAATGCAGAGAATTCACTCGAGCTCCCTATGCACAAAGCATACAATTATTCAACTCAAAATTATATATCGAGCACATCTGTCTTGCTTAAAACTGTCCAAAATGTTTCCAGGGCAAGATCTAACCTGCAAACGCTACAATCAAGTCCCAGCCTCACAGGGTCACATGTTTTGGACCTGCACCAAATTAACATCATTTCTGACAAAAAGTTTTAAGTGCCTTTCAGACAGCCTTGGTGTCACAATCCCTCCTGACCCTTAACAGCTGTGTTTGGTGTTCTTCCAGATGGGTTTAAAGTGGAGAAGGACAAACAAACTGCGATTGCATTTACTACACTAGTGGCACGCAGACTTATTTTGCTAAACTGGAAGAATCCTAACTCTCCTCTTTTAAGTCAGTGAGAAACCAATGTTTTATACTATTTGAAATTGGAAAAAATCAAATTCTCAGTTAGAGGATCTGTACAGAACTTTTTCAAAACCTTGCAGGATCTAATCAATAATATTCTAGAATAAGAAGGAGTAATTCTCTTCACATTTCTTTTTCTTCTCCATTCATCTCTATTGCCCTATTAAACTCATCAGTATAGGTATGCCTATAAGCTTTAAGTTTTACTCCATTGGCTCTGCTCTTTTTCTCACGCGTGGGGTTCGATTTGTTTTCAATCCTATTTTTTGTAAAAATGTATCTACTTGTATGGAATGATTACAATAAAATTAATAAAATTTAAAAAAAAAAAAAAAAACACAGTCTGGAAAGACCCCCGTACCTAATGATTAATTTACTATGTCAAGAATACTATCAATTAGCACGCCTGGTAATTTTTTGAAAAAACTTGTTGGTATTGGGCCAAGGATGCTGGTGGAGGGTCTCAGTTGAGAAATTATTTCATATAAATCACATAAATCTATCCTGGTGAGAGAATTTAATTTGCTTAAAATGGAATGCATGTGTTTAAGAGGATCAGTATTGGGGGTATGTACTATATTATTTCTAATATCAATTTTGTGATTGAAAATATAGTAAAAGCTTCACAAGTTTCACTGGAAGTTTTTTGGAAGCATTCCATTGAGTGACCTGGATTCAGCAAATGATCAATAGCAAAGAATAAATCTAGCATTGTTATTTATATTTTTAGAGAAATAGCACCTCCTCTCAAGATGGGCTATGTTGTTGTTTTCTGTTCTTTTAGCCTTCAGTATCTCATAGTGGATAATCACTTTAGTTTTTCTCCATTTACACTCAGCTGTCTGGCATGCTTTCTTTAAATCAAACACTCTGGGTCTTCCATGGTGTAATAGTGCTGGAGGATTTTTTAAATGCCATTTCAGGAGCAACTATGTCATCGGCAGCTCTCACTTTAACATTAAAATTCTCCACCTTACTCTTTACATTATTATCACTATTGCAGTAAGCACTACAAACGGACTGGTTGCTTAAAATGTCTGTAAACTTTGAAGCTGCAGATGAATCAAAGAATCGTTTTTTAACAATATGCTTCTCATTAATTTTGTCTATCAGCCTATCTATATATATCTTCTATATATAAATAAAAAATGTAAATTTTCGTTTGTTCAAAATCTTAAATCTCCGAAAGTTCTTCACCGATTGCTTTGAAATTTTGACACAACGTTGCATTCGAATACGTGCTTGTTTTTATATACCTACTAGGCTGACCCGCCTTTTAAGGCGACCGACTTTTAAGTTGACCACTTCTTAAGGCAATTCAATATGTAGATCAATTTGATATTTTATACAAACTCATTAATTTGGTTATATTGCATTTGAGCGGTATTACTTTAATACTCGTAGTTTGTTATTTTTGTGATGAAATTTAAACTTTTTTTCTATATTGAGGTCGCCCTTTTGAACCCCCCTGATATTTACTACGCGGTGAGGCATTTGTACTCCATCAACATTAATTATTTCCAGAGACATAATTTTGTCTATTTTTCCAGCGCATCAAGCACAAAAGCAAGGGAACGATGGGAGCACCAGAACTCTTCTCAAATCATGTCGCCTTGTACCACAAGCTGCAAGTAGCAAGTCTGTGATAAGCGGACAGGGCTGCTGCTGGCCAAATGGGTGCCCTAAGCAGAAATTTACTTTTGTGCCCCCTCCCCCAAATATTACGGAAGTAAAAATAAAATAATAAAAAAAACACCTATTATAGGGGCCAAAATAGAACTTTATTCAAATAAAAGTAAATATTTTTGTTTATTTGTATATGTATATTATTAATATTAATTTATTATTATAATATATAAAAACGATTTTTTTGAGCAGCTGGGATGGTGCCCCCTGGGAGTTGGTGCCCTACGCAGACTGCGTACTCTGCGTATAGGGAGCGGCGGTACTGCAAATGGAATGCGAGTAGAAAATCATTTGAACGACGCAAACGAGGAGAGCGAGTCGACGGACAACCTGGCATATTCAAAGAAACTACGATAGGCAGACTGTACACCGTGCATCCCAATCAAGATGAATGCTTCTTTCTTCGCATGCCATTGGTAAATGTGCCCGGTCCAACGTCTTTCCAGCAACTGAGAATTGTCAACGGCGTTACACATGCCACTTTCCGCAGTGCATGTCAAGCTCTGAATTTATTGGAGAACGACCGATCCTGGGATGTATGCATTAATGACGCGTGAAACACGTCACATCCAAATCAAATTCGTGCATTGTTTGCAATCATATTGACCGCCTGCTCTCCTTCATCTCCAACAGAGTTATGGGAGAAATATAAATCGCACATGGCTGAAGATATTTTCCGTCGAATACGCAAGGAGAATTCAAATATAAACATGGATTTCACAGCAGAAATCTACAACAAAGCCTTGATAATGATTGAAGATTTGTGCTTAGAAATTGAGAACAAAGTTCTCAATCAATTGGGAATGCCATCACCGAATCGATCTGCTGCTGCTTCGTTCGATGTAGAATTGCGTTGTGAACAAAATTACAACACGGGTGATCTTTTGTTGTATTTGCAATCAAATATTCCTAAGCTAACGCTTGAGCAAAAAGGCATTTACGATCAAATAATGCAAACTGTCAATAACGGGGTTGGAGAAATCTTCTTCTTAGATACGTCAGGAGGAACTGGTAAACCGTTCCTAATTAGATTGATTCTGGCAGCAATTCGATCCCAAAATAACATAGCCTTAGCTCTTGCGTTGTCCGGAATAGCTGCGACATTACTACCAGGTGGAAGAACTGCTCATTCCGCTCATTGAAACTCCCACGTGCAACATTTCCAAAGCACCCGGCATGGGAAAAGTATTGCAGAAATGCAAACTTATTGTTTGGGATGAATGCACAATGGCGCACAAAAAATTGCTCGAGGCTCTTGATCGATCATTGCAAGATTTGCGTGGAAACATCAGACCATTTGGGAACGCATTAATATTGCTTGCAGAAGATTTCAGGCAAACATTACTTGTAATTCCTCGATCGACACCAGCGGACGAAATAAATGCTTGCTTGAAATACTCTACTTTGTGGCGACACGTAAAGACGTTAAAATTAACTACAAATATGCGTGTCCGGCTGCAAAAGGATCGATCAGCTGAGATATTCTCACATCAATTGCTGGAAATTGGGAACGGAAAGGTGCCAGTTGATCTGACCTCAGGACGAATTTCATTGCCTCATAACTTCTGCAATTTAGTGACGTCAAAAGAAGAATTGGTTAAAAAAGTATCTCCCAATATTGAAACAAATTATAAGAATCACGATTGGCTGAGTGAACGAGCTATTCTTGCGGCCAAGAACAAAGACGTCTACGATCTTAACAATATTATTCAGTCTAACATTCAAAGCGAGGCAGTCACATACAAGTCCGTCGACACTTTTGTGGAAGCAGATGAAGCGGTTAATTATCCAACAGAATTTTTTGAATTCACTCGATCTGCCAGGGATGCCACCGCACATACTGCAATTGAAAATCGGTGTCCCAGTTATCATGTTGCGAAATATCAACCAGCCAAAGCTTTGCAACGGCATGCAGTAAAAAATTAATGAGCAACGTCGTAGAAGCAACAATCTTGACAGGAACTTTCAAAGGTGAAGATGTCCTCATTCCTCGCATTCCTATGATTCCAAGGGATATGCCATTTCAATTTAAGAGATTGCAATTCCCAATTCGATTGGCGTTTGCAATCACCATCAACAAAGCTCAGGGCCAATCTTTAGAATTGTGCGGTTTAGATCTAGACACGGATTGCTTCTCACATGGACAATTATATGTTGCGTGTTCTAGAGTCGACAAACCAGACAATCTCTATATCTGCACAGACAATGGAACAACAAAAAATATTGTATACCCTCAAGCATTGTGAAATTAAACATATTAGAAACGTGCGCTTTCTCTTTCCTTTGTTTTCCATTTAACCAGACTAAGCCACAGCAACGCGTGTCCGGGTACAGCTAGTATTAAATAGTAAGAGAAAATGGTCTGATAAGCCAATATCCACGATCTGTCTCACATCAAGTTTTAGTCCTTTAGTAATCACTAAATCCAATGTGTGCACTCCATTGTGTGTTAGCTGACTAACATGCTGGCTCAGATCAAATGAGTGTAGGAGGTTCATGAATTCTTTTGCTTTTCGGATCACGCTGATTATCAATATGAAAATTGAAGTCGACAACTATTAGGAACCTGTCATAGCTGGTAATTATAATTGACGCTAAATATGAGAAAGACACATTATATTTAGGAGGTCTATACACTGACAATATTAGAGACTTAGAAACTCAATTTATTAAACCGCCGTCTTTCTTACCTTGGCAATCCGCATGAGTAATGCTGTAATTCGGAGGTGCAGATTCGATTAAAACAGCCGCACCATCAGGGCTAAACAACGTTTCAGTTAATGCAATAAAATCATTCCCCTATCATTAATAAGATTGTTAATCGAAAACATCTTGTTGGTTAATGCTTTAATATTTAATAAGGCAACATTTAAGGTCTTGGAAGTGCAGAACTGAATTGTCAAGAGTGTTACAACTGTTTGAAATGGTAATTAAGTTGTTCATATTAGTGCTGCTTTGAGAAAAAGTGAATATATGTGAAAGAAATACATGAATGAACAGGACTCATTATTTTGTGGTTTGAGACATATATAATGTGGTAGCATTTATCACATTGAACTAGTAATCATATAATGGTATTAACAGTATATTTGGATATTTATGGCCAGTGTCGCTCATCATTTATCAATTGTTAATGTACAGTTCTCAGTTTTATTTACGTACATTTCATCAGCTATTTTTCATACATTACCTGAAATTTCTAATGCACCATAAATAAATTTCACATATATGTCCCTTCATGTAATCCGAAATAAATGCTCAGAAACACCAATAAATTGAATTCAGTTGAATTTCATTTAAATTAATTCCAGTTCCTGAAACTCTGTTTCAATTCCAATTTGATTTTGTGTATTGTTGAATTCCAATTCCATTTCCTTGTTTGAATTGTAATTGTTGAGTTCATTCCTGAATTGACCTCAACCCTGGTCAGATCCTCACTTAACTCATTAAGAGGATGCTGAGAATAATATACTTATTGATGTAAACATATCTTGTGATCTGTACTTTCCATATTCCAAAGCCATACACTTTATTATAAAACCTGACTTTATGCTGATCCTAAATAAGTCAGTGAGGTTATGTATTACAGTGACCTATGATGAATTTCCACCATGTCCAGTTTTGGTTTCTGCTTTATACCCAGTGCTGCTTGGATAAGCTTCAGACGCTTTGACACTGAATTTGCCTCCTAACACTTCAATTTACATAATTTTAGTTAAGCAGTTGACAGGAACAAATACATAACTCATTGTCACTGATCTTTTGAAAGATACAGAAGCCTTAGAAAGTCCATAGAAAGTGAAAGAAAAGCTTGTCACTCAGGATGTGTGTCAGAGAGCTGTCATTTCGTTTACTGTACAAAGTAAAGTGGTCAGATGCATTGCTTCAGGGTGTGGTGAACTGGATGGCAGTTATATACCCTTACTGGGGCATTTTCACTATCATCTCCATAAGGAGCAGCAGCAATAACAGACGGGAATAGGTACTGTACTCGGGCCAACCATGTTCTGCTTTCTTACATTTGTGAAAATTTGACATGAAAAATAATAGTACTTAAAACTCCTCTTAAGCAGCAAAGTGACAAACTAGAATCATCAGAAAGATTCAGGTTATATGTCAAATTTCTGATGAAAACAAAGGGACTACCTATTTTTCCTTCAAAAATAATGATTTGCTTATTCCAGTATTGGAATGTACCTGACACAGGGTGAGTTCCTGCATGGCACTCTGGCTTCTATGACAGGCTCTGACTGCTTACGACTCTGAAACTGGATCGAGCCAGAATTGAAAAATGGATGAATGTTTTTTTTTTTTTGTCTCACAAACGCCTTAGCCCTAATTCTTGTATGCACCAATATTTTGGCAAATGTTCAAATAAGCCTATAAATGGGTTCTCTTTGGTTGCGCAGTGATCCTTTCTCTGTTTTAGCAAGTTGAACCAAAGTAGCATACCTCAAGTGACTCATAGAGCTACTGACTGGAAAGGTGTCACTTCCTCATAGCAGGCTGGTCAATTCGAGCCCCGCTACACTCTCTCCGTGCACAATCTTACCATCTATGACAAAGTACTCCTTATACTGCTGCTGCTTTATGAACCAGAATCACTGAACCAGTCAAACAGGGTTCATTTCTCTTGGACAGTGCTCCTTTCCTTGTCATCCCAGGACATAAACTCAGGCCAACACTTTATATTGATTGCAGAAAGAAACAGTCTTATCCATTTCAACCAAATGAAATCTCTATTGGCTCAAGTGACAAATTGAGTTAATGTCTATGTGGCTGACTGTACTTGGCAATAGGCTCTTTTCTATCAAACTTACCACACCAGAGATAATACTTATAAGTTATAAAATCTTTTAATATTCAGCCTACCCCTATCCTACAGTAAGACCATATATTTATTTTTTTAATCTTATCTCAATAATAGCTGCCTCACTTTTTCTACCTGCCCGCCTCCTCCAAAACCTTGAATATGTTCACCAGTTTTTCATTTGCTATCTCTATAGTTCTGAGTTCTTTGATCCCTGGTTCAAGGGAATGATAATCAACACTACTATCTATGATTCCCACATCACTCTTCATCAAAACAGATGTACATATCATAATGTGTAGGAGTTCCTCCCCAGATCCATCCTGGAATAGTTATTCCTTTTGTAGATCTCTTTCAAATGGCATTTAGCACATCACAAAGCTTTATCCTCAGATCCTCACACCCTACTAAGTATAAAATCCCAGAAATATCTTATCACCCACTTTTGTCCTTGTAACAGGGAACAGAACTCATGGCAGAATGCAGATTCTCAACTCTCCTAGGAGAAAAATGTCAGCTGATGGCTAAACAGACTCCTCAAAACCCTTATTAAAGGCCAGTTTGACTTAAACTGGCTGGTGCTCTTTAAGCGCAGCAAGCACTGAAGCCCAATCAATATTCAATGCATTTGTTTTGTGCATTTAATAAGCTCTGCCATGCTAATGAAATATTATTCTTTTGTATGCAATATAGATTTTTTTTACTTATCTTTGTATTATTTTTATAATCTACTGCATACTTTTCCTTTTTATTACAGTGCATCCGGAAAGTATTCACAGCGCATCACTTTTTCCACATTTTGTTATGTTACAGCCTTATTCCAAAATGGATTAAATTAATTTTTTTCCTCAGAATTCTACACACAACACCCCATAATGACAACGTGAAAAAAGGTTTACTTGAGATTTTTGCAAATTTATTAAAAATAAAAAAATTGAGAAAGCACATGTACAGAAGTATTCATAGCCTTTGCCATGAAGCTCAAAGTTGAGCTCAGGTGCATCCTGTTTCCCTTGATCATCCTTGAGATGTTTCTGCAGCTTAATTGGAGTCCACCTGTGGTAAAGTCAGTTGATTGGACATGATTTGGAAAGGCACACACCTGTCTATATAAGGTCCCACAGTTGACAGTTCATGTCAGAGCACAAATTAAGCATGAAGTCAAAGGGATTGTCTGTAGACCTCAGAGACAGGATTGTCTCGAGGCACAAATCTGGGGAAGGTTACAGAAAAATTTCTGCTGCTTTGAAGGTCCCAATGAGCACAGTGGCCTCCATCATCCTTAAGTGGAAGAAGTCCGAAACCACCAGGACTCTTCCTAGAGCTGGCCGGCCATCTAAACTGAGCGATCGGGGGAGAAGGGCCTTAGTCAGGGAGGTGACCAAGAACCCGATGGTCACTCTGTCAGAGCTCCAGAGGTCCTCTGTGGAGAGAGGAGAACCTTCCAGAAGGACAACCATCTCTGCAACAATCCACCAATCAGGCCTGTGTGGTAAAGTGGCCAGACGGAAGCCACTCCTTAGTAAAAGGCACATGGCATCCCGCCTGGAGTTTACCAAAAGGCACCTGAAGGACTCTCAGACCATGAGAAACAAAATCCTCTGGTCTGATGAGACAAAGATTGAACTCTTTGGTGTGAATGCCAGGCGTCACGTTTGGAGGAAACCAGGCACCGCTCATCACCAGGCTAATAACATCCCTACAGTGAAGCATGGTGGTGGCAGCATCATGCTGTGGGGATGTTTTTCAGCGGCAGGAACTGGGAGACTAGTCAGGATAAAGGGAAAGATGACTGCAGCAATGTACAGAGACATCCTGGATGAAAACCTGCTCCAGAGCGCTCTTGACCTCAGACTGGGGCGACGGTTCATCTTTCAGCAGGACAACGACCCTAAGCACACAGCCAAGATATCAAAGGAGTGGCTTCAGGACAACTCTGTGAATGTCCTTGAGTGGCCCAGCCAGAGCCCAGACTTGAATCCGATTGAACATCTCTGGAGAGATCTTAAAATGGCTGTGCACTGACGCTTCCCATCCAACCTGATGGAGCTTGAGAGGTGCTGCAAAGAGCAATGGGTGAAACTGGCCAAGGATAGGTGTGCCAAGCTTGTGGCATCATATTCAAAAAGACTTGAGGCTGTAATTGCTGCCAAAGGTGCATCGACAAAGTATTGAGCAAAGGCTGTGAATACTTATGTACATGTGATTTCTCAGTTTTTTTATTTTTAATAAATTTGCAAAAACCTCAAGTAAACTTTTTTCAAATTGTCATTATGGGGTGTTGTGTGTAGAATTCTGAGGAAAAAAATGAATTTAATCCATTTTGGAATAAGGCTGTAACATAACAAAATGTGGAAAAAGTGATGCGCTGTGAATACTTCCGGATGCACTGTACATATTTTTACAATTTGTTCTCATTATTATGCTGTTAAGTCAGTGAGAAACTGTTTTGGGGACTCTGCTAGGAAACATACTAAGGAAGTTCTTTGTTTCCAGGGATTTTTAGCAAAAGAAAAGAAATGGTCCTGGTTAAAAAAATTATTGTACCAAAGCAGTATTATCTGAAAGTTATAAAATGTTACTACACCCAGGCACTTGAGAACCTAACTGCTGGACTCCAAATGTGCTTGAGCTCCACAACCATTGATCTAAGCAACCTATGCTGAATGATTATTTAATACAAGCTAAGTATAAACTTCTTATGTGTGTTGAGATTGTTTTTTGGTATTGTTGCTGTTATCTCTTTGAGATGGTATGGTAAGTTGGGACTCTCTTTCCACAGTGCTTTTTCCAGCATTGAACCTGTTCCATTTATGGAGCTAACAGTCAGTGCTGCAAACATTAAGCTTCTGCACTGGTGTGGATCCTGTCTTTACTAGTTCAAGCAGTGCTGAGCATCCCAAGGGCCAGTTTTATATCTGGATCTTACCTGCTCATGAAAATGGACTAACATAACATGGAGATAAGCCCAGAAAGTGACTTCCCTCTAAATTTTAAAGTGAAATATAATTGGAGTCAGTTTTGGATAATTACATTTTGTGCTCTTCCACCTATAGGAGTTTTTCAGATGTAGCCTTAAAATAGAACAAGACCCCTGAAATCTGTAAATATTTTTCCAGTACAAAAACAATTTTACTTCTCCAAGACCAGGATTTTAGGTAGGATGCTTTAACAATATGTAAAATTTTTTAAACTAAATATTTATATAATGGTACAGTAAAATATTTTCATTTTTTATTTGATAAACTACATAATAAGCAATCATAAGCAGCCCCTCAGGAAATTTGGATGCCATTTTGCCAGTTGGATTCTCAGCTGGTTGTTCTCCTGTGTGGGTCTTGCACAAGCCCTCTGTAGTCTCCCAGTGCATTATTTGTGGGGATTTTGATAACCCTGAACTGTTCAAATACATAATGCCAGGGTGGTTAGTCACTCTTAACTGGCAAAGTGTATTTGACTACTGGTGTAGGTATGATATTGTCTGTAATGGACTGTCTTATTTCTGATGAAGACACTAGAATACTACATAAAAACTGGGTTTGCAATGAATGCTTATAATAATTATATTTAATATTATTAAAGAATGACTGGAAACACCAAGCAAAGTTCATTGTGGTAGCTCTCCTAGTAATAAATAGTGTTGCATCGTCTGAAGCCCTGCAGCTTGAACAACTACGCATACATTCAGTATAATTTTTTTCATTCACAAACTCCAGCAAATGAGACTAAGACCTGCAGTATCTGCTTGGGATAAGATATAGAAAAGAAGTCTTGTTATAACTGGTACATTAGTATCACACATAGTAAATAGGACCCATAGGAACTTAATAAATAAGAGAAATACCTACACTAATTAGAAAAAATAATAAATCAATGTAAAAATAAGAAAACAAGGTCTAATAGTAGCCTTCAAAATGACCTTAGACATCATAAAAATCAGAGCAACAACAGCACCGGTTTTGCACTTTTGTTTCTCCTGCGACAACAACAACAAAAATTGCAGTCACATGTAAATAAACCACCCAAAGAGATGAAGATACCAACAGAATAAGTAAAGAAGGGATTCACAGTATTGAATAAACCAACAGTTGGACTGTCTTAGGTTTTATCATGAAATTGGAATGTTTGTATAATTAATTAAGAACATTTTTCCTTAATTTTTTCTTACAAATTTGTCTAAGTGCCCCATAATTTTTTTTAATTCTGTGCTTCCCGAGATTTTCAATAAGAATTTAATTACATTTATTATTTTTGTTTCTGAATAAATATATTTGAGTTATAATTATTTTTATTTACGCTACAATGATATCTTTGTTTTGGGATACATTTTGTTTCTTGGTTGTTAGCATGTGACACAACAGATTGTTAGAGTGTAGTTACAGAAAGTCCACCAATAGGGTGATGGCATTTAAACTGGCATGACTTCTTCTAGAATCATTAAAGTTTCTGGATGAACAAAAGTAGAATTCTCATAGGCATTTCTCTTTTTAGTCATTTTTTTACTGGTAACGATTTTTTTTGTTTGTTGTTGTAATTTGTCTGCTAGTGAATTCAGACATCCTGGTTTTGATCCAAACCCGATTTATTTTGGTTAGAATTGTGTCTCCTGGTCCTTGCATTTTTTTCTATCAGTTCTAGCTCAGCACTCAGTGAGACAGTACAGGATTCTGTTCAGAATTAATCAAATTTGCCATTTTGTTTTTGTGTATTCTTTTATTATTTTGAGGGATTCCATCCATGATGTCACCCCTATTGCTCTAAATGCTACACATGACATATACATATCGTCACACAGGCTGTTAATAATTACCTTGTAAAAGTTGTGGAGGACTGCCGGCTTCCCAGGCCGGTCCGCACCCCCAGGCCGCCAGGAGGAGCTCTCCCGACAGCAGGATCGTGCCCCGAGGTTCAGCAGGGCCTTATGGACTCTGTAGTGTTTATACACAGCCCTGCTGGATACCTTGGGGACCACCAGGAGTCGCTGTGGGGGGACTTATGGGCTCTGTTGTGCCTTATGACCCGGGAGTACGTCACGGTCACGTGACGGGAAGGAATGGCGTGCTCCCGGGGTGAAATAAGACTGATTGCCCTGACCCGGAAGGAATAAGGAACTGTGGACTGCTGGGACAGGAACACCTCCGGGTCAGGGGCTATAAAAGGACTGTGGCTCAGTCCAGACACTGAGCTGTGCTGGGAGGTGGAGGAGCAAAGTGTCTGGGCGAGGAGGAGAGTTATTGTGTTTATTGTAGTTTAGTGTTATTGTATCAGTAGTGTGGAGGGTGCTTGGTGCACTGAAGAACGAAATAAAAAGTATTGGACTTTTACCTGGTGTCTGGAGTTGTACCTGAGGGTTCAAGGGTGCACTACTGCCCCCTACTGCCACAAAGTATAGTTTACATTATTAACTCAGCCTGCAAGTATGTCTTGCACTGGTACCAGTAAGTGTTTCTAATTTGTTAGAGGAAATAAATGACAGAAAAAAAGCATGTAGGCAGACACTTTTGCATTCCTAACTACATAAGCACAAGTGTATTTCCCTGTGATTACTTCCATAATTTAATAGCATGTACAAACTAGTATAGAACTGAAAGCAATGTAGGGCCTTATGGCCCCTCTCAAATTCACCATAAGTGCAGCGGCAAAGTACTCCTGAGCCCATGTGGTTATGTCACATATTGATAATGACGGATCCCGATGTAGTCACGTCTGAGGGATTGGAGATCATAAGCAGTCAGCTTAGCTTGCTCCCTTGTCTTTTACATACCTATATTTCTCCAGATTCCTTGCAACGTGTAATTATATTATGTACTGTCTTTGAGAAACATTGTTTTTAAATTCTGAATGATTTTCTCATGCATTTGGGGGAAAATTGGAGATTCTTGGCTCATCTTTGCTCCTCAAGGAGCCTTTCCTAGATGCAGCTTTTATACAAAAGCAAAATTATAATCACCTCATTTGTTTCAGCTCACATCATTATTTTCTTTTTAATTTATTGGCACTAAATTGTCTTATCCCAACTGCTTTTGGAATGTGTTGAGTGCTCTCAATAACAAGAATTGATGTATATGTATGAAAAAATGAAGTTGACAAGACTAAACATTAAATATCTTGTGTTTATACTATTTGTGATGGATTCCAAGTCAAAGTGAATTTTGAAATCACTGCTTTCTGTTTTTATTTACATTTTCCATACTGTCCTGATTTTTTCCAAGTGTGGCTTGTATTTATCTCAGATGATTCTGCACTAAAGGAGTGTACTGAAAAGGGGATGAGTACAAAGAGAATTTCCTGCAACTTAACATCAGCAAAACTAAGGAACTGATTATTAACACTAGCCACACCAAAGAGCCTGTACTCCCAGTCAATGTTGAGGGAGTGGATGCGGAAGAAGTGTCTTGCTGCAAGTAGTTGGGGGTCCACATCAATAGCAGGCTGGACTGGCCTAGTAACATAGAGGAACTACATAAGAAAGGGCAGAGCAGATGACATTTTTTCTTAGGAGAGTGCAGTCTTAAAATGTGGGTAGTGACATCCTTCATATCTTCTACAACTGTGAGGCTACTGCGATTCTCAACACTATAATGTCATGGCCTGTAACCTCACTTCAAGCGAGGCCCACCGAATCAACAAGCTAATTAAAAAGGCAGACTCAGCTATGGAATACACTCACATCTGGAGTTACATGGACTGGGGATGCTAGTGGAGTAGAGAATGAAAGCAAAACTGATTGCCATTATGAACAATGCTGCATGTCCTCTCTCTGGCACACTAACAGTGAGTACTTTCAGCCAACAAATTACTCAGCAGAAGTTTGTCAAGAAACACTACTGGGGCTCCTTTACACCAACATCAATATTGCTGCAAAATGACTCACTATGACTGTGACTGCCAAGTCAGACGTTTTCTTTCTTTTTAGTAATTCTGGTGTGTAATGGGGGTGTATTCTTCTTCATTATAGTATTACTTTTTTTCTCTTTGAGCTTCTGTAAAAAAAATCCAGCCACAGGGGATGCACAAACCAGTGTGTTTCTTCGTGCCACTCCCAAGCCCGGGTAAATGGAGAGAGTTAGAGGGTCAGCTCAAGTTGGACGGTTGGGAGACAAAGTCAGAGAGTCGCGATTGTGTTGGTTTAGACATGTGCAGAGGAGAGATGCTGGGTATATTGGGAGAAGGATGCTAAGGATAGAGCTGCCAGGGAAGAGGAAAAGAGGAAGGCCTAAGCAAAGGTTTATGGATGTGGGGAGAGAGAGGACATGCAGGTGATGGGTGTAACAGAACAAGATGCAGAGGACAGAAAGATATAGTGGCAACCACTAACGGTAGTAAGCTGAAAGAAGAAGAAGAAGACTGAGCTTCTGTAAAAACCTAAATTTCCCCTTGGGTCAAATAAATCACTTCTATCTCTCTATCTATCTATCTATTGTGAAAAAATAGTTAAAAGAAGACACATGGTCTTTTTTGGGTTCTCTAGAGAAGCCTCATTTAATTTCCAGAAGAAAAAAAAGGTTGAAAATAAAGACCAACAAATAAGAAAAAAAAAAAAACACAAGTAGACCTAATAGGTAATACCTGAGCAGCCGCATCCTGAGCCGAGAGATCATTTAAAAATCTTTTGCTATATCATACAGGTGAAGTACGCCACATACCAACACAAGCAATACCTTGTTTGCAAACAATGGGTGTCAAATTCACACTCCTAGTATCAAACCATTGCAATATTTATGGTTGACTTTTAATCTGGTATGAAATCATGTGTGGAGTTTCATAATTTATCTCAAAAAATATTTGAAAGAGCTGTAGTAATTATTCTGTATAAGGAATACCCTGGTGTTATACATCAATCAAAAGGTCATGACCAATAGATTTCAACCAACCCTCCCACCAACCAAGCAAACACGAACTGTAGGCTGATAACCGGAAAAAGCTTTACACCACTCTTCTATTACTTCTATTATACCACTCTCGCATATTACTTCACAAAAATATAGCAAGTATCTACAAGTGACCTACCAGCACTTATAGCTGATTCTCCTGATCAAAACAAGTTCAAGCACATTACTATACGATGTATCAATCATGAAATATCCTCCAAATAAGAGGAAACACTAGGTAAACTTTGGGAAATACCATCTCACATTTCTGGTTTGTTAGCTCGAACTCAATTGGTCACACACTTGCAAACTTCATACCATTAGATGGAAGTGATTATGATGTCTCCAACGATATGCAGATGTCCATATATGAACATAATGAGACACAGCTGGGGGTGTGTGTAATGAACTATATGTGTCTCTCAAATGTGCATGGAGCAGCAGGACAAAGAGTAGAAGAGTATCTAAGGGCACCATTAAGCTTTGATTTTGCACATTTTGTTGGAGGCCACCTCCGAAGACAGCGATTAACAGTAGGCTGATTTTAAGTCTGACACAGACAGCAGTTCAGAGGAACAGTTTCCTGAGTAAGTAAACTTGTTAAACTATTACAATGTGTAATTTTCATTATTTTTGTTTTGAATGGTGTAGACAGATGTTACTCAAAATTATTATATGAAATGTTATATTGACAATGCCACCATCGAGCAGCCATAATGTACATTTTATAATGCATAATGTGTATATATCTATACTAATAAAAGGCAAAGCCCTCACTGACTGACTGACTCACTCACTGACTCACTCACTCATCACTAATTCTCCAACTTCCCGTGTAGGTAGAAGGCTGAAATTTGGCAGGCTTATTCCTTACAGCTCACTTACAAAAGTTAAGCAGGTTTCATTTCGAAATTCTACACGTAACAGTCATAACGGTCGATAACGGTCGACAACGTCCGCCATGTTGAACTTTCTTATTTATGGCACCATCTTCACGAAATTTGGTAGGCGGCTTCCCTGCGCTAACCAAAACCGATGTACGTACTTATTTCGGTGGTATGACACCACTGTCGGCCACCATATTGAATTTTCCAAACATCACTAATTCTCCAACTTCCCGTCTAGGTAGAAGGCTGAAATTTGGCAGGGTCATTCCTTACAGCTTACTTACAAAAGTTAAGCAGGTTTCATTTCGAAATTCTACGCGTAACGGTCAACAATGTCCGCCATGTTGAACTTTCTTATTCATGGCCCCATCTTCACGAAATTTGGTAGGCGGCTTCCCTGCGCTAACCGAAACTGACGTATGTACTTATTTCGATGGTATGACGCCACTGTCGGCCGCCATATTGAACTTTCCAACATCACTAATTTTCACAATGTCCGCCATGTTGAACTTTCTTATTCATGGCCCCATCTTCACGAAATTTGGTAGGCGGCTCCCCTGCGCTAACCGAAACCAATGTACATACTTATTTTGGTGGTATGACGCCACTGTCAGATGCCATATTGAACTTTACAACGTCACTAATTCTCCAACTTCCCGTGTAGGTAGAAGGCTGAAATTTGGCAGGCTCATTCCTTACAGCTTACTTACAAAAGTTAAGCAGGTTTCATTTCGAAATTCTACACGTAACGGTCATAACGGTCGATAACGGTCGACAACGTCCGCCATGTTCAACTTTCTTATTTATGGCCCCATCTTCACGAAATTTAGTAGGTGGCTTCCCTGCGCTAACCAAAACCGATGTACGTATGATGCCACTGTCGGCTGCCATATTGAAGTTTCCAACATCACTAATTCTCCAACTTCCCGTGTAGGTAGAAGGCTGAAATTTGGTACTTATTTCGGTGATATGATGCCACTGTCGGCCGTCATATTGAACTTTTCAACTGTCTTTGTTACTTATGGGCACATCTTCAAGAAATTTTGTACGCGGGTTCCCAACGCTAACTGAATCCTACTTACGTACATATATACAGTACGTCCATAGCCTGCAGCTCGGTCACCGTGTGAGTTGGCGTTGGGTCCCCCATCCCAACGCCTCCCACGTTGTTGGCTGCCTGCCTATATAAGGCCGTCTGTCACTCCAGTCTCTACATTCCCTTCCTTGCTTCGCCACGGTATTCACGTCTCCCTGCTGATAACTACAGCCTTTTTATTTAATCCATGGCTTCTCCGCTATTTTATTGTTCATTTATTACGATTATAGTTATTGTGTAGGTATTTTAGACTTACTTTATATTGTTCAGGTACCCATTTCCTTTATCATTCCAACCGTACCCCCATTAACATGTCTATCGAGGTGATCACCATCGATCAAAGAACTGTCACTTACCAAGTGGTTTCCATGCCCGGAGATGGCACCTGCCTTTTCCATTCTCTTTGTTACATATTGCATGGCCATATCAGGCTCACTGTTGATATCCGGAGGAACATTGTGTCTTATGTATTGAATGACTGGGACAGGTTCAAGGTGTGGACTGATGACGGTACAGGAGATAATTATACTACACAGGAACACTAGAAGAGTGAAATGCTTAAGTGTACCGAAATGGCCAAATATTTTACACCTTTGGACAACCGCCAATGCCTCTTAAACATCTTAGATTCACAGGTGACGATTTCAGTAGTGGACACTTTGATGTTTAGAAATGTTTAAACTCTCAAAAGCTGGATGTGAAGTTATCAATGAAACTGATTGTATACTTACAATGCTTAACAGATGCCGAATGTCTCTTCAACACAAGTCCTACAAATACTGTCGTAATTGAAAAAAACAATTAAACTCAAACCGATTATGACAGCAGCAATCCAAGCTGTGAGATTTGAAACAAGATTACTGTTCACATGGCCAACTGTACGTTGCATGCTCAAGAGTAAGCTCAGCGCACAGCTACAGCTTGGTCATATTACAACTGGAGGGCCGAACTGACAACGTGGCATACAAAGAGATCCTTAACAAATAATTATTGGTATATTTTCCCTCAGTTTTAAAAAGGTTTAATTGTCTTCTTAATAAAAATTTTAAGGCAGTACTTCGCTGCTGCGAAGCGCGGGTATTTTGCTAGTTATATATAATGTGTATGTCTATTACAATGCATATCTCTTCATCTCAATTTATCAGTGATGCATGAAGTTGGCTACACAAAGACATTTATATTTTTTTTTACATAAAACTGTTTTGTGTTTATATGTATGTGTGTGTGTGTGTATAATTCTTGTCACTATCCCCTCTCAGTGTTATTACTTGTACATGGAAAAGTCACAAACATTTTTTTTTAAAAAACTAACTAAGCACCTAGTTTTTTCCTAGTTTACCAACAGTTTCAAAGCAAAGGAATTTTACAATTTATGTCTTGCATCAAATGTAATCACATTTGCAAAATGGCGCCACGTTCTAGGGAAAAATTAACTTTCCTTCCTTTATATTTGGAATACTAAAGCTTTATTTTGTGTGTTCCATCCTTAGATGAAAAATGCTCTCAAGATACCCATTTTGAGAGGTTTTGGGTAGGGGACCCAGGGTGCCAAATGATGTAATTATTTATTTCTTTGGGATATCAACATGAAACTTTAGACAGGTGCATTTAACATGTCTGGGAACACCTCAGAGGTGAAATAACTGACCTGGCATCATTTGCACATTAGATATACTGTATGAGAAAACACCTATTTTTGTTCCTAGTTTAGCAACACTTTCTAAGTAAAGGAATGTTTAAACTTGACACAAACACAGATTGTGTAACATTTTAGAAGGTATCTGTCAGGTTTTAGTGAAAAAGTGACTGGACTACTTTTATTTTTTGAACAATGATGCTTTATTTTGGGGTACCCATCCTCAGGTGGAGATTGCTGTAAAATGACCTCAGGGTGTAAGGGGTTCAATCAAGCTGCCATGAGGTCTGTCCCCTTTGGTAACTTGTATAACTCTGAACAAGTATGGAATGTTTGACACTGATGCTTTGAATCTTGTATCATTTTAATGAAGTTCACCCATCACTTACTCCAAATGCCAACTTCTAGTCCTCTTCATGTTTATATAGCCCGGTTGATGGAGGGGGAAAGTCAAAAGTGAACTTCTGGAAGTGATGTCACTGTTCTTGCTAGTGGTATTCCTCTATTTTATTTTATTTCATTTTTATATACTTTTGACTTAATTGTATTTTTCTTGTTGTATAATTTTATGCTTAATCAAATTTAGCTAAAATGGAAAACACCATAACATAAGTTCACAATATAGAAGAGCCAATGATTTAATAAATACAGCTGATAACAGAAAAATGACTACTGCAACTCTGAACTGAACACACTCTTCTGTGGATCCAGTAATATGCAGCAAGGCAAATCTGATCAGAAATTTGCACACATACTTCTCCACGGGCTTCTGTCTAACTTTATAACCAGTTCCATGTATCCAGCTGCTAAAGCTGTGAGTAGATTAGTTTTTAACTGATATTTAAGTTCTTGAGTCTATTATTTTGACAAATGGCAAAAGTTATTGTGACTGCAGATTACAAATCTTTCCGTTCTTAGCCTAAACATATAGTTGTGCCTTTAGCCATATGGTTTGAAAGGAGCTTGAAAACTTTTTATTTCACCTAAACCTTCACTTGCTAAACTGCTAATGTGGCTGCTGTGCAGCATGGCTATTCATTGCATCCTTATCATTTGTATGACAATCATATCGGCCATCTGTTACTAACCCTTTAGAACTTCATTCTCTTCCTGGTCTCCCAGGCAACTTAGCACCACTTCTGTCACTAACCAAGTGAACTCTCCAGTCTTGGGACACGTCCTCAGAGTAGATGAGATAAATGTCACCACAGACTTGTCCCAGCACTGGTCCAGCTGACAGTATATCCAATTGTTTTATAATTTACAACTGAAAATTCCATCACAATGACAATGAATGGCTGAATTGTTTTCTATTTTGACAGCCCATAAGGAACTCTGAGCCAAGTTGTTGTGGGAAGAACTAAAATTCTATATTGTGCTTCCATTTTTAACACTTAGTTCAGTTTGAACTAAAATTAAAAGTAATATTAGGGCAATAAAAACACTCAGTCAAAGTGGGGTTATTCGTGGTAGCAACAACTTCTAAGGCCAATCTTTTAACGGAGCAGCATAAAAGAATAAAGAATATGATGGACCCAACATTTTTCTAATGAGGTAGGTAACTCTCCTGAGGAAACAGACATATATAGAAAAATTAAAGCCCACTGGCATCACTGTGTAAGGCCAGTTTTGTGTCTAATTAGGCAAATTTGGCCATCCAGTGATTACATGTGACAATAATGACTCTATAAACCTATAAATGCAATTGTCAGAAATGCTAATAGTTCTTCTTCTTCTTTTGGCTGCTCCCGTTAGGGGCCGCCATAGTGGACCATCTTTTTCCATACCTTCCTGTCCTCTGCATTTTGATTTATTACACCCACCACCTGCATGTCTTTTCTCACCACAGTCATAAAACTTTTCTTAGACCTCTTTTCCTCTTGCCTGGCAGCTCTATTCTTAGCATCCTTTTCTCAATATACCCAGCATCTCTCCTCTGCACGTGTCCAAACCAACACAATCTCGTCTCTCTAGCTTTGTCTCCAAACTGTCCAACCTGAGCTGACCCTCTAATGTCCTCATTTCTAATCCTATCCATCCTCATCACACCCAGTACAAATCTTACCATCTTTAACTCTGCCACCTCCAGCTCTGTCTCCTGCTTTCTGGTCACTGCCACCATCTCCAACCCATATAACATAGCTGGTCTCACTACCGTTCTGTAGACTTTCCCTTTCACTCTTGCTGATATTCATCTGTGACAAATTACTCCTGACACTCTTCTCCACCCATTCCACCCTGCCTGCACTCTCTTTTTCACCTCTCTTCCACAATCCCCGTTACTTTGTACTGTTGATGCCAAGTATTTATTCTCATCCATCTTCGTCATTTCTACTCCCTGCATCCTCACCATTCCACTGACCTCCCTCTCATTAACAAATTTGTATTCTGTACCCCTCAGTAATCTTCACCAACATGTCCATTAAAATCCACTCCAAACACAACTCTTTGTCCCTTGGGTACACTGTCTACTACTTCATCCAACTCACTCCAGACATTTAGAAAGTACTCTTGGCATACTGTTCCTTCAGAACAAACCCTACCCCATTTCTCTTACTATCCACATCATGATAGAACAATTTCAATCCACCTGGCCTTACTCTCTCCCTATTTAGTCTCTTGCATGCGCAATATTTCAACCTTCCTTCTCTCCACCACATCAGCTAATTCTCTCCCCTTACTAGTCACACTGCCAACATTCAAAGTTCCTATCCTCAGTTCCACTCTCTTTGCCTTCCTCCTCTCCTCCTGCCTCTGGAGACATCTCCCCCCTTTTCTTCTCCTTCTTTGGCCAACAGTAGCCCAATTTTCCTGTTGGCTAACAGTACTGGTGGTGGCCATTGTTAACATTGGCCTCGACCGATCTGGTATGGAAATTTGTATTTTGTCCGCATATTAATCTGGAAAACTTTTACACCAGACACCTTTCGTGATGTAACCCTCCCCATTTAACAGGCTTGGGACCAGAGAGAAGAAACACACTGGATTGGGCATCCCCTATGGCTGGCTTGTCAGAAATGCTAATAGTAATCAAGTTTAATCTACTGTCTGTCAGTTTAACCCAAGCAAGTAGGACTGAATTATCTTTACGGTTTGTTGTCAGTTCTTATTCCATGTCTGACTTGCTGCTTTCTTATCTTTTTTTTTAAATGATGAGGTCTTTTCCAGACAAGGACACCAGCTTATAGCAGTATTTACACTTCAGTGTAGCTGACTCCTAACAATAAATGTTTAAAAAAATCAAAAACAAATCTGTACAAGTGTCTTGTCCATTGCCTTCAGTAACTCCCAGCTGCCAAGGAGAGCACATTCTTTGACATTAATTAATTCTGTAATAATCTAAGCCTTCAGCAAAACTATCAATAACCCAAACAGACAAGGGCAGGCACCAAGAGGAGCACCTCTAGGCTGTTAGTGTGGGATCCAACTTTCCTCATCATTTACTGTTGCCTGCCTTCTTCAAAGGGAAGTCTCTGTTCATACAAGGAAAATACAGGGACTGCAACACCTTATAATGTCTGTAAAAGAGTACGGTCTTTTGAATTTTATCGTGTTAGGACAGACAATATTTAATATTATAATTTTTTTAATTTAGATTTTTGACCAAATTTTTAAATATTTAAATAAAAAAAATCCCTCAAAATGTCTAAGTGAAACTAGGCATTACATTGAGCTCTAACAAATGTGAAGTTATGAAGACACAGAAACATTTCATTAGAATTTTGAAATACAATTACTGAAAAGTACCAATTACCATAACATTTAAGATAATTACTCAGTGGAAGGCCATAAGGATTTACAGTTCAAATGGCAAAAATTGGTAAGATTGATAATGAATCTGAATTTCATTGGACAGTGGGCTAAGAAAATCAATTGTTGAACACAAATCTCACATTAAATCATGACAATTAACTATTGACAATTTTTTGGTAAACATTTATATCCCAAGGACTAAAAACTACGGCATGTTTGGTATTCATGTATTCAATAAACATCACTCTGGGAGCAGCATTCCAAAAACAAAATACATTGGTGACACCATGATCTTCTCTGGAATGCTTGTGAAAATGGCAAAATGAATGCAAGCAAGTTTAACCAACCACAGATTCATCTCTGAGCACAACAATATCTCAAAATCCACAGACAAAGCCAGAATGGAATTCACCAAAAACAATGTCCATTTTCAGAGTGTTGCCATTGTATTATAACAGAAACAACAATTCCTTATTGGAGGAAAAAAGCAGTGGCGGACCTCAAAGCAGATAAGTGAAGGGCTTCGTGGTATGTAGGCTGACATGATATTTTTAAGGTGCCGATCAGACACAAGTGGCTGTAGGAGCAGATCAGGCAGTAAGAAATTAATTACTATACCAGCGGATATTCAGTGAGCAGGTTTTCTAGACTGAATAGTTCTCAGTGGTAGTTAAGAGAGCGATAGCATAAGGATTCATTAATATGAAGAAATACCAAATGGTGCAAGTGGAGAGCTTTTAAGTAAGGAATAAGAGGGGAACAAACAGAGAAAGGCAAAATTAACCTCATAGAAAAGTAAACAGCAAGACTTTGGGGGAGAGAATATTATGGAAGCTTATGGAGTCAGAAGGAGTAAAGGAGCCAGTCTGAGGGTTACATCATTAGGAGATGCCAGCTGATCCAGCACCACAAACTCAGGATCACTGAACTGGAGGAGGAGCTGTCTGGCATACATTGTAGCAGAGAATTGGCAGATCTGGCACAGGTGTCCTTTAGAGAGATACTGGAGGAGACAACAGACCAGATGGATAAAGATAGGTGGGTCACGATCTCAAAGAACAAGGTAAAGGAACCACAGTGAAAGACAATGAAATAGCAGATGTTCTAAACGTACATTTTTATAACCTTCCAGTGGTAAAAAGGACTACTAAGGAGATATTGAGTGATCTAGAAATTGTAGAGTGAGAATTAATTATTAGATAAAATGAAATCAAACAAATCACCAATATCATATAATATTTATCCCCAAGTTCTTAAGGAGGTTAGATAAACTCTTGATGCATATTTTTAGGAAAGGGACTGGGGAAATTCTGAAGGACTGAAAAATGGAAAATACTATCTTGTTATATGAAAAGGGTAACTGGGCAGATCCCAGAAACTATAGGCCAGTAAACTTAGTGGGCATGTCAGGTAAATTAATGGATGAACTCATTTCAAAATAACAGTCTCGATCAACTATACTAATTCCCTTAATAATTTAAACCCTTCAATCATGTCTCCCCTTAATCTTCTTTTGCTTAAAGTGAAAAAACTCAGCTCTTTCAATCTTTCCTCATAATTCATCCCCTGTAGCCCTGGAATCAGCTTAGTCATTCTTCTCTGGACTTTTTCCAGCACTGCTATGTAGCCTGAAGTCTGAAAATAGTACTCCATATGAGGTCTCACCAGTGTGTTATAAAGGTTGAGCATAACCTCCTTGGACTTGTACTCCATACATCATGCTATATAACCTAACATTCTGTTTGCCTTCTTAACTACTTCTGAACACAGTCTGGAAGTTGATACTGTCAAGTCCATTATGACTCGTAAATCCTTCTCATAAGGTATACTTTCGATTTTCAGACTTCCCATTGTATATTCAAACCTAACATTTTTACTTCCTACATGCAATACTTTACATTTACTTACATTACATTTCATCTGCCACAAATGTGCCAATGTCTATATGCTGTCCAAGTTCCTATGTAATGATTCAGTGGATTCGAGATTATATGCCAATCCACCTAGCTTGGTATCATCAGCCAACTTAACCAGCTTGTTACGTATATTCTTATCCAAATCATTTATATATGTTAAAAATAGCAGCAGTCCTAGCACTGACCCCTGAAGGACACCAAGGAGGTTAAGCTGAAGCTTAATAAAGCACTGGTGAGGCCTCATCTAGAGTACTGTGTATAGTTTTGGTATACAGGCTGCAAAAAGGAGATAACAGTGCTGGAAAAAGTCTAGAGAAGAGTAACTAGGCTGATTCCAGGACTACAAGGGATGAATTAAGAGGAAAGATTAAAAGAGCTAAGACTTTTCAGTTTAAGCAAAAGAAGATTAAGAGGTGCTATGATTGAGGTGTTTAAAAGTATGAATGGAATTAATACAGTGGATCAAGACTGTTATTTTAAAATTAGTTCATCAAGGACAAGGGGATACAGTTGGACACTTGTTAAGGGTAAATTTTGTACAAACATTAGCCATAGACACTTGAAATAAGCTACTAAATAAAATAGTGTGATACACAGTAAGACTTTAAGGATTTTCAAAACTAGTGTTGATGTTTTTTTATAAGTGGATAGGACTGGTGAGCTTTTTGGGCTGAATGGCCTGTTTTCGTCCCTACTGCTCTAATGTTCTAATGCTAAAATATCATAATTATGCTCCAATACATACAACTGCAAATCACTTGTTTTTTGATACATCTAGCATTAAGGCAAGCTAATTTTAATTTCATTTTCAAAGTTTATGTATGTAAATGCTGCAAAAATTAAAAATAAAATTAAATAACACCATTTGCAATTTTATTTTCAGCCTGTATGGCAACAAAACTGCAAAAATAAAAAGTAAAATGTAAATAAGCACTGGCGACACCTACTACTTATTGAATTTTCATTTTCCACTTTGCATTTTCATTTTCAAGTTCTCAGCATGCAATCAGCACAGGTCAATGGGCAGGGTTTAGCACCTTGATTTCACACAGTTCTTCTGTCCTTCTTAGTTGTAGCTACTTTGACTGATAAAATTTTTTTCACTTCGACTGTGTTTAATTCAAATGATTTTGATCTTTTCATGTCCATACTACAAGCTTCACAGTGAAACTGTCTTACAAAATCTGAAGACCACTCATAATTGTAATTCTGAAGTAATTAATGTGGTGTTTAATTACAATATTTTGCGTGGAAAAAATAAGCCATTATTGCATCATTATTTACACTGAAGTGGAAATGGGACGCTTTGTATTTTTGTTGTTTTGTAGTATTATATAATAAATGGGGTTGGATGGACTGAAACATAATGTCACAGAGGTGTTTTATTGGATTTAGGTCAGGTGAAAGTGGGGGCCGGTCAATGGTATCAATTCTTTTATCCTCCAGGAACTGCCTGCATACTCTCAACACATGAGGCCAGGCATTGGCGTGCACCAGGAGGAACCCAGGACCCACTGCACCAGCAAAGGGTCTGACAATGGGTACAAGATTTCATCCTGATACTTAATGGCAGTCAAGATGTCTTTGTCTAGCATGTAGAGGTCTGTGCATCCCTCCATGGATATGTCTCCCCAGACCATCACTGACCCACCACCACATAGGTCATGCTGAACGATGGTACAGGCAGCATAATGTTCTCTACGGCTTTTCTAGACCCTTTCACATCTGTCAGATGTGCTCAGGGTGAACCTGCTCTTAACTCTGAAAAGAACAGGGCGCCAGTGGTGGACCTGCCAATTCTGGTATCTAGTACAAATGCCAATCAAGCTCCATGGTGCCGGGCAGTGAGCACAGGGCCCATTAGAGGATGTCAGGCCCTCAGGCCACCCTCATGAAGCCTGTTTCTGATTGTTTGGTCAGAGACATTCACACCAGTGGACTGCTGGAGGTCATTTTGTAGGACTCTGGCAGTACTCATCCAGTTCCTCCTTACCCACAGGAGCATATACTGGTCCTGGTGATGGGTTAAGGACATTCTACGGCCTTGCCCAGCTCTCCTAGAGTAACTGCCTGTCTGCTGGAATCTCCTCCATGCACTTGAGACTGTGCTGAAAGAGAAACAGCAAATCGTTCTAGCAATGACACGTATTGATGTGCCATCCTAGAGAAGTTGGACTACCTGTGCAACCACTGTAGGGTCCAGGTTTCGCCTCATGTAACCAGTAGTGACACTGATCATAGCCAAATGCAAAACTAGTGAAAAAACAGTCAGAAAAGATGAGGAGAGAAAAATGCCAGTGGCCTCCACCTGTTAAACCATTCCTGTTTTGGAGGTCATCTCATTGTTGCCCCTCTAGTGCAAATGTTCTTAATTTCATTAACACCAAAGCAGCTGAAATTGATTAACAACCCCCTATGCTACTTAACTGACCAGATCAATATCTCAGAAGGTTCACTGACTTGATGCTATACTCTGATTCAAAAGTGTTCCTTTAATCTTTTTGAGCAATATATATATACTAGCAAAATACCCGCACTTCACATCGGCGAAGTACTGCCTTAAAATTTTTGTTAAGAAGAAAAGTAAACCTTTTTAAACTGAGGCAAAATATACCAATAATTATTTGTTAAGGATCTCTTTGTATGCCACGTTGTCATTTTGGCCCTTCGGTTGTAATATGACCAAGCTGTGCGCTGAGCTTACTCTTGAGCATGCAACGTACAGTTGGCCATGTGAAAAGCAGTCTTGCCTCAAATCTCACAGCTTGGATTGCTGCTGTCATAATCGGTTTGAGTTTAATGGTTTGTTTCAATTACGTTAGTATTTGTAGGACTTGATGTGTTGAGGTGACATTCGGCATCTATCAAGCATTGTAAGCATACAACCGGTTTCATCGATAACTTCGCATCCAGCTTTTGAGAGTTTAAACATTCATAAACATCAAAGTGTCCACTACTCAAATTGTCACCTGTGAATGTAAGATGTTTAAGAGGCATTGGCGGTGGTTGAAAGGTGTAAAATATTTGGCCGTTTCGGTACACTTGAAAGCGACAACCGAACAATTCAGCGGCAGCCATCAACTCACATGCAGAACCATAGGTGAAGGGCTTAAGCATTTCACTCTTCTAGTGCTCCTGTGTAGTATAATTATCTCCTGTACCGTCATCAGTCCACACCTTGAACCTGTCCCAGTCATTCAATACATAAGACACAATGTTCCTCCGGATATCAAGAGTGAGCCTGATATGGCCGTGCAATATGTAACAAAGAGAATGGAAAAGGCAGGCGCCATCTCCGGGCATGGAAACCACTCGGTAAGTGACAGTTCTTTAATCGATGGTGATCACCTCGATAGACATGTTAATGGGGGTATGGTTGGAACAATAAAGGAAATGGGTACCTGAACAATGTAAACTAAGTCTAAAATACCTATACAATAACTATAATCGTAATAAATGAACAATAAAACAGCGAAGAAGCCGTGGATTAAATAAAAAGGCTGCAGTTATCAGCAGGGAGACGTGAATACTGTGGCGAAGCAAGGAAGGGAATGAAGAGACCGGAGCGACAGAGGGCCTTATATAGGCAGGCAGCCAACAATGTGGGAGGCGTGAGGATGGGGGACCCAACGCCACCTCACACGGCGACCGAGCTGCAGGCTATGGATGTATATATGTACGTAAGTAGGATTCAATTAGCGATGGGAACCCACGTACCAAATTTCTTGAAGATGGGCCCATAGGTAACAAAGACCATTGGAAAGTTCAATATGGCGGCCGACAGTGGCGTCATACCACTGAAATAAGTACGTACATCAGTTTCGGTTAGCGCAGTGAAGCCGCCTACTAAATTTCGTGAAGATGGGGCCATAAATAAGAAAGTTTAACATGCCGGACGTTGTTGACCGTTATGACCATTATGCGTAAAATTTCTAAATGAAACCTGCTTAACTTTTGTAAGTAAGCTGTAAGGAATGAGCCTGCCAAATTTCAGCCTTCTACCTACACTGGAAGTTGGAGAATTAGTGACGTTGGAAAGTTCAATATGGCGGCTGACATTGGCATCATACCACCGAAATAAGTATGTATATCGGTTTCGGTTAGCGCAGGGAAGCCGCCTACCAAATTTCGTGAAGTTGTGGCTGTAAATAAGAAAGTTTAGCATGCCGGATGTTGTCGACCGTTATGTTACGCGAAGAATTTCGAAATGAAACCCACTTAACTTTTGTAAGTAAGCTATAAGGAATGAGCCTTCCAAATTTCAGTCTTCTACCTACACGGGAAGCTGGAGAATTAGTGATGAGTGAGTGAGTCAGTCACTCAGTCAGTCAGTGAGTCAGTGAGGGCTTTGCCTTTTATTAGTGTAGATATTGTGACAAAACGAGACTCCAGACATGATAAAGGTTTGAGGCAGCCACCCATATAATATGTTCCTGGCTGCAAAAGTAAAGAATTGTAAGACTAGAATAGTTTACAAGACTGAGTCCAAAACAGAACTGAAATCCAGAGGCTTTATAGGGAGTCTGGGGGAAGTGATGTTATTCTCAGGGCCGGTTGTAATGTCGTCCTTGGGGTCAGGACTAGAAGTGACATGCTCTGAGTTGAGGCACCTGCTACTGGTGGGATTTCCCGGGAAAGGACTGCAGTAGACTCAGAAAAAGAGTCAGTGCACCCCGCCGCCCCCATGGTAGACGTGTTAACAGTATTCTTTAAGCCCTTCAGCTGCCTCCTATTCACACGTGTGTGACAATATATATATATGAGACAAAGAGCGGTTCAACAAACCTCCGATGAAGAAGAAAAACTCTGGACAACGTTTTCCCTTGCCCGGACGTGGGTCACCGGGGCCCCCCTCTGGAGCCAGGCCTGGAGGTGGGGCTTGATGGCGAGCACCTGGTGGCCGGGCCTGCACCCATGGGGCTCGGCCGGGCACAGCCGAAGAGATATCGTGGGTCCTCCTTCCCATGGGCTCACCACCTATGGGAGGGGCCAAGGAGGTTGGGTGCAGTGTGAGTTGGGTGGTGGCCAAAGGCGGGGACCTTGGCGGTCTGATCCTCGGCTACAGAAACTGGCTCTTGGGACGTGGAATGTCACCTCTCTGAAGTGGAAGGAGCCTGAGCTAGTGCGCGAGGTCGAGAGGTTCCGGCTAGATATAGTCGGACTCACCTCGACGCACAGCTTGGACTCTGGAACCAATCTCCTTGAGAGGGGCTGGACTCTCTACCACTCTGGAGTTGCCCCCGGTGAGAGGCGCTGAGCAGGTGTGGGCATACTTATTGCCCCCCGACTTGGAGCCTGTACATTGGGGTTTACCCTGGTGGACGAGAGGGTGGCCTCCCTCCGCCTTCGGGTGGGGGGAAGGGTCCTGACTGTTGTTTGTGCGTATGCGCCGAACAGCAGTTTGGAGTATACACCCTTTTTGGAGTCTCTGGAGGGGGTGCTAGAGGGCATACCTTCTGAGGATTCCCTCGTTCTGCTGGGAGACTTCAATGCTCACGTGGGCAATGACAGTGAGACCTGGAAGGGCGTGATTGGGAGGAATGGCCCCCCCGATCTGAACCCGAGCGGTGTTTTGTTATTGGACTTCTGTGCTCATCATGGATTGTCCATAATGAAAACCATGTTCAAGCATAAGGGTGTTCATATGTGCACTTGGCACCAGGACACCCTAGGCCTCAGTTCGATAATCGACTTTGTGGTCGTGTCGTCGGATTTGCGGCCATATGTCTTGGATACTCGGGTGAAGAGAGGGGCGGAGCTGTCAACTGATCACCATCTGGTGGTGAGTTGGCTTCGATGGTGGGGGAAGATGCCGGTCAGGCCTGGTAGGCCCAAACGTGTTGTGAGGGTCTGCTGGGAACGGCTGGCAGAGTCCCCTGTCAGAAGTAGCTTCAACTCCCACCTTCGGCAGAACTTCAACCACGTCCCGAGGGAGGTGGGGGACATTGAGTCCGAATGGGCCATGTTCCGTGCCTCTATTGTTGAAGCAGCTGACCGGAGCTGTGGCCGTAAGGGATGCCGTCAAGCTGAAGAAGGAGTCCTATAGGATCTTTTTGTCCTGTGGGTCTCTGGAGGCAGCTGATAGGTACCGGCAGGCCAAGTGGAATGCAGCTTCGGTTGTGGCTGAGGCAAAATCTCGGGCATGGGTGGAGTTTGGAGAGGCTATGGAGAACGACTTTCGGACGGCTTCGAGGAGATTCTGGTCCACCATCCGGCGTCTCAATAGGGGAAAGCAGTGCAGTGTCAACACCGTATATGGTGGGGATGGTGCGCTGCTGACCTCGACTCGGGACGTTGTGGGTCGATGGGGGGAGTACTTCGAAGACCTCCTCAATCCCACTAACATGCCTTCCAATGAGGAAGCAGTGCCTGGGGACTCTGAGGTGGGCTCTCCCATCTCTGGGACTGAGGTCACCGAGGTGGTCAAAAAACTCCTTGGTGGCAGGGCCCCGGGGGTGGATGAGATACGCCCGGAGTTCCTCAAGGCTCTGGATGTTGTAGGACTGTCTTGGTTGACACGTCTCTGCAACATCGCATGGACATCGGGGACAGTGCCTCTGGATTGGCAGACCGGGGTGGTGGTCCCCCTCTTTAAAAAGGGGGACCGGAGGATGTGTTCCAACTACAGAAGGATCACACTCCTCAGCCTCTCTGGAAAAGTCTATTCGGGGGTTCTGGAGAGGAGGGTCCATTGGATAGTCGAACCTCGGATTCAGGAGGAACAGTGTGGTTTTCGTCCTGGTCGCGGAACAGTGGACCAGCTCTACACCCTTAGCAGAATCCTGGAGGGTGCATGGGAGTTTGCCCAACCAGTCTACATGTGTTTTGTGAACTTGGAAAAGTTGTTCGACCGTGTCCCTCGGGGAATCCTGTGGGGGGTGCTCCGGGAGTATGGGGTACCGGACCCCCTGATAAGGGCTGTTCAGTCCCTGTACAACCGGTGTCAGAGCTTGGTCCACATTGCCGGCAGTAAGTCGAGCCCATTTCCAGTGGGAATTGGACTCCGCCAGGGCTGCCCTTTGTCACCGATTCTGTTCATAACTTTTATGGACAGAATTTCTAGGCGCAGCCAGGGTGTTGAAGGGGTCCGGTTTGGTGGACTCAGGATTGGGTCACTGCTTTTTGCAGATGATGTCCTGTTTGCTTCATCAGGCCGTGATCTTCAGCTCTCTGTGGAGCGGTTCGCAGCTGAGTGTAAAGCGGCTGGGATGAGAATCAGCACCTCCAAATCCAAGACCATGGTCCTCAGCCAGAAAAGGGTGGAGTGCCCTCTCAGGGTTGGGGGAGAGATCCTGCCCCAAGTGGAGGAGTTCAAGTATCTCGGGGTCTTGTTCACGAGTGAGGGAAAAATGGACCGTGAGATTGACAGGCGGATCGGTGCGGCATCCACAGTGATACGGGCTCTGCATCGGTCTGTCGTGGTGAAAAAGGAGCTGAGCCGTAAGGCAAAGCTCTCAATTTACCAGACGATCTACGTTCCTACCCTCACCAATGGTCATGAGCTATGGGTAGTGACCGAAAAAATGAGATCGCGAATACAAGCGGCTGAAATGAGTTTCCTCCGCAGGGTGTCTGGGCTTTCCCTTAAAGATAGGGTGAGAAGCTCAGTCATCCGGGAGGGGCTCTGCACCGAGAGGAGTCAGATGAGGTGGCTCGGGCATCTGATCAGGATGCCTCCTGGACGCCTCCCTGGTGAGGTGTTCCGGGCACGTCCAACCGGGAGGAGGCCCCGGGGAAGACCCAGTACACGCTGGAGGGACTATGTCTCCCAGCTGGCCTGGAAACGCCTTGGGATTCTCCCGGAAGAGCTGTAAGAAGTGTCAGGGGAGAGGGAAGTCTGGGCCTCTCTGCTTAAGCTGCTACCCCCGCGACCCAACCCCGGATAAGCGGAAGAGGATGGA
>JANRMT010062848.1:6370304-6384304 GCA_026402145.1 Polypterus bichir lapradei
TCTATCTATCTATCTATCTATCTATCTATCTATCTATCTATCTATCTGTCTGTCTGTCTGTCTGTCTGTCTGTCTGTCTGTCTGTCATTCATTTCACCATTTCATCATTACCCATCCATACATTTAATAAAACTGCATTTTTCATTCATGTTGTCAGAACATAGATCAAAATCATCAGGGTTAGAAGGTAGGAGTGAACATAGAATGACATGTCAATCTACCACAGGCCAATTCATGTACACATTCAATGATATGGACACAAAAAGAACACAAAAATTATACAGAGATAGTAACTATCCTACAAGTACAAGTACAGGTACAGGTAGGAAGTTGTGAGTCAGTGGCACTAATCACTGTGTCACCCAATTTCATCATAATTTCTTTTCACATTTTACTTCTTCTTAAGTATTAACCATTAACACTGTAATGGCATCACAGTGTTTTTGACATTTTGCTCAGATACCCCTGGTAACAAATGATGTTTAGTGATATTATACTTCATACAAAACAATAATAGCTTAGATGGTCATGTAACTGCTCCTAGTTTACTTTCATGCTAGTGTTGGCTTGATTGTTCTTTTTTCATTAGCTTTCTTTTTCCATTCCTCAGTGTTTACTTTTGTTTAGTTTCAGTACAGCACTCTTCACAAAGGACATGCTACGAACTGCTTAGCAACATACCACTTGCACAAATGAATTACTTTATGGTACATCAGTCATAAAAGAAAACTAAAAGGAAACCAAAGGACATGGGGGAGGGAGCAGAAAAAAATAACTGCTGACTATAAAAATAAGATGAATGAATCTCGGGGGAAACAAAACATCATTCTGGTTTTAGGCGTGATAATTATGGTGAGAAGTTAAAGGCACGCTCTGTAGAAACGACTTTACTTATTGGCTTGTCTTTATAGAGGTTATCTGCATCTCCTCTACTGATGTCCTTCAATCCAATTTTTTTCTTCTTTTAGTCTCATGTACAAATCAGGAGAAAAGAGGAGTCAGTGAGACTATATGTGCGATATGTAATACAGTATTTCCAGCACTAGTGGCTGCACTCTTTCAAGTAGAAATAGACTAAAATGCTAATTTCACTTTCAAACTAAAAATAGAAGCTGATGGGACGTCTCTTAAACTAGCAGGCAGATCAAATCAAAGCTCCAGGCAGTTTATGTATTTATTGAAGATATTGAATGTTGTGTGTTATTGTTGTTTCAGTTCAATTCACACCATCCAGTTTTCAGACAGTGAGGGTAAGTGTCAGCCTTTTGTTGACGGTTGCAACAGATGGAGCCTGTTTGATGTGACTGGTGTATTGTTCTACAGTTCAGACCCACAGTAATAAAATACTCTACCACCTGCCTTCCTTGTTGGGTATGTAAAGGCCACCTTCATCTCCCGGCCTAATAGATCCATCTGAAATGCATAGCATTTACAACTCTCTCATTTTATTTAGTGCTATAGTATAGCTGGCTTTGAACATTGAAAAATAAATATGACATAGTAATATGTTTTGCTGTGTGAATGCAAAATATTTAAATAGATCATACATTATCATCATCATCAGTTTAAAAAAAAAGTTTTACCCAGTATATCCAGTTGCCCCCAGAATCCTTTCCCTTAGCTTTCTGCAGTCTTGGGAATAATTTGGGGTAACACCACCTGCCACCACATTTTCTTGCCTCCCTCAAGGCTTCATTATCTCCACCTTGGTGCAACACTTTACCCAATCATCCCCTGCCTTGCACTCCACATGCTTAAACCTCCTTCTCTCGGAACAACAGTTATCACCTCCATTCCAGGCTCTTCTCTTAATTTATCGTTCATCTGACTCTCAGTCAATGACACTCCACACATCTACCTCATCATTTTCATCTGCTCTTTCCAGTTTTACTTCATCTTTCTCTGTCATTGGCCATGTATCCCTCTCCTAGAGCATACTACTTCTCCTCACACAGCTTTCATTATTTACCCTTCAATACCTTTAAAAGTCAGAATGGGGGGCAAATTCTCCCAAACACCTCTCACAATGGCTATTGCTACTGCACCTGCACATACACACATGCTCAACTCATATGCCAATATCCAAATTTACACTAACTTCATCAGCCTCTCACACACTTTCTACAAAGGTCACTTTTGCTACCAGTAGACTGCTCTTCATATCACTACATCTTTTATTCATCTACACATAACACTTCCTGGCCCTTCACCTCCAACCATCACCTTGGTCTGTCTTGCATTTACAGTTCCTTGAGGCTTTTGCCTCCTAACTAGTTTTTCATTTCAGTATCTTCTCCTTCAATTCTTTTCTTGCCATCAAAACAAGAATATCAGCATACACGAGTACCCATGGCAATCCTTCACACACTTCTCTAGCCACCACCTCAATCACTATCACAAAAGGAAACTGAATCACAACAGCCCACCTTTGCTTCATAACTTTCACAATTCCCATCTGCTGTCTTGACCACCTCATTCTACTGTCTTGCTTCTACATACATTGTAGCAGATATAAGCTCCAGAAGAAAACAGACCTCAATGTTTGAAGATGAAAGGTGGCTAGCTCTTGCGTATCTGCTGCTGTGCACACATTTCATCCACACCTTTCCTTATCCCATTTATACAAAGACACTAAATAGCTTGGGAGAGAATCTTTACGTCTTGCCCCACACATTTTCCTTGTCCTACAGAGAATGCACTAGCACTCAGTATTGGTCAACTAATGTAAGCCATTTTGGTAACTGTTACAGATGAGCAAAATATAAAGGAGGTTAATCAAGGACGGTATTAGAGCAGAAGTTTCCAATTTCAGTCCTGGAATACTGCAGTGGCTACAGTTTTTCATTCCAGCCCAGTTTAGTAATTAGAATCTAGATCTGGCTGCTAAAGAAGTTATAGCTCAAACAACATTTTTGTGCTTTATTTTTAAGAACTGGCATGTAAAGATTTACAGCCATTTTTCTTTGTTTTAGTCTTAAGCAGATACACTTAATGTATTGTCACACATGTACACATAGGTGGAAGCTGAATGGACCGAGTGAAGGTAATTCCACAACAGGCCAAGGGGTGGCGTGGTGCACTAAACCTTCCTCTGTTGTCTCTGCAGACCAAATACAAGAAATTCTGCCTGATTCAATTGCAGAAGACACTACTTACATTTCCGGCCCCAAGACTGACATCACTTCTGCCTCCAGGGCTAAGACCGATGTCACTTCAAGTTCTGGTGTGGAGGGGGGGAGGGGTCCAAGACGGACGTCACTTCCGGCTCTGGGGCTAAGACCGACGTCACTTCAGATTCTGGTGTGGTTCCAAGACTGATATCACTTCAGGTTCTGGCCCCCACGGACATCACTTCCAGCTCCGGCCCTCAATGACATCACTTTCAGTTTCCTGCCTCAAATAACAACCGCTTCCTTCTCAGTTCAGTTCAATCTTGGACTCCAAACAATTCACTTTAAGTGTGACTTTTCATATCCTTTTTGCACCCTGGGATAATATAAGGGTGGCTGCCCTAAACCTTTTTGTGTGTCGAGGCTGATTATTTCATAGTATCTAATTGCTTTGTGTTTTCTTAGTCAGTGCCTGATTAACAATAAGATGCAAATGAGAAAGGAGCCTGAGTTCACCATCTAACTTGGTCCTGTGCTAAGACATCAAATTAGAGAATAATTCTGTTTGAACAAGGTTCATTAATAATTAATGATTAGGGCTGCAACAAATTCGGCAGCTCTGTGGCTAACCAGGACTGAAGTTTGGATTTCCTACATTAGAGAACAGAAAAATTGCAATAATCCAAGAAAAGCTTAATAGGATGTGAGCTTACACAAGATTGTTTTATAGTATTTTTGTTTTTCTTATTCTTTTTGTAGGTTTCTCTCAAATAACAATGGTAAAGCTGTTCTAATGTCAGCACAGAAACTGCAACACACTGTGTCTCCAAAGTACTGGATTTTAAAGAGGAACATGAGCAAGATTAATATCCTTTCTGTCACCTCTTGGTGACAATGTAAGAGCACTTCAATATACCAAAAGCCATCTTCCAATGGATCACCCTGCCTCAGTTACCAAGTACAAAGAAACCTGAATTGTGCAGATCGGGCAACATGCACATCACAGTGTATTCATTTGAGCTGCATTGCATTTCCATTTCTTTTTACATGTTCCACCTACAATGGAACATCATGTTTATTCATTTTTTTATTAATCTGCATCAAAATTGATTAACAATGGAAGAGCAACTAGCCATTTCTTCATCTTCAAAATGTTTAAAAACTCATTTCAGTTAAATTTACTCTTATAAAGCACTCTCCCTCTTACAAGACCAGCACACTACCCCAGGAGAAATACACAATAGCTTAAACAAAGCACAAAGAAATATATTCACTGAAATATTCAGACATATATTTATATGTTTTTTACTACCAATTTGTAGATTGCGTTTACCACAACCATTCACAGTTCCCCCAATTTACTAATATCCTGATACTGTACACCTCTACGCAAAGAATTTTGAGCTGGTAGGCTCTCCTCTTTTTTAGGATATCTGCAGGTGTGCTGACCCAATGATCCATCAAGTAGCTTTGCTTTTGACTGAGTACTGCTTTTCATCCAGCCTTTGACAAACTCCGGTATTACACATCTTGTGCCAAACTTGCAATTTTATTCCCTGTGTAACAACTTTGTACTTTATAGCGACTAAGGTATTTTAATAATAATTACTTCTTTTTGCAATTCACCTTGGTTAAAGACATCTACTTAATGAAAATAAATAATGTTTACATATTTATTACAGTAAAGCATCACCATCTATGGGAAAAATATAAACAAAAATGCTATGCCATCTGTCAATATCACACAGCACTTCAACAAACTGCAGAATAACAGTTCTTATCATTTCTCTGCACATAGTACACGTCAGTATAGTTCACAAAATACACACATCGAGGTTTTTAAAAAGTCAAATCAACACATCTGGGGTTTAGTTGGTAGATTGAAATGGTCAGCTTACCTGACAGTAGAAAATAAACTGAAGCTGCTGATGTTGGCAAGAAGAATTTTGTTGGTAGTCTGGGAAGCTGAATGTCTGGCAAACTGTCAAAAGAAGATAAGAGATCAGCACAAGAAAAGTAAATGAGTGCTGAACACAGACTAATACAAAAATAAGTGTTTGTGACAAGAACAACACTTAGACACCATAAAGGTTAGGGGCAGCCACCCATATAATGTGCCTTGGCTACAAAAAGGTATTTTAATGGTTGTGAGTTGTTCACTCAACTGACTCCAAAACAGAACTGCAACATTGATTCAAAATTGGGGCTTTAAAGGCCAGTGTAGGAAGTGACGTCATCGGGCCTGAAAGTGGGAGTGACATCATTAGAGGTGGAACCGGAAGTGACGTCATTAGATGCAGGGACCGGAAGTGGCGTCATCAACTGCACCAGAAGCAGAACTGATATCATCAAAGGTACCGGAACCCTGTGGGATTTCCTGAGAATGGTCTGCAAGGGATAGAGAAAGACAGTTAGTGCACTCCACAGCCCGCTGGTCGGACATGGAATTGCCATTATTCTGGCCCCTTAGTTGACTCCTACTCGCATGTGTGTGGCAATGTGTAATATATTTACTACCCCCACCCCTAGCCCTCCAGTGTCAAGTTTAGGTTTCTGTGGTGTGTTTAAAGCAACTCTTCAGCCTAAAACAGAGAATTATAGAGATTTAATCACCCACAAATTGCACAACAAATACACACATCAAGCGAAATTAACAATACTGTTGATCCCAGGATTTCACTTCATTTGATAAATTGGTAAATTTCCCTATTAAGAGATGGTATACAGGAAAACTAAGGGAAGTGATTTATAGGGTTTTAGTCAGCCACTGAGGCACTAGTTCATGTCATGGCCCACTCACATATTCACATAATTTAGAACTGTAAATTAATCTAAAACACTCATCTATGTGAAAATTGGAGCACACAGAGAAAAACCCAGAGACAGAACATACAAACTCAATGCAGACAATAACTGAGCATAGGATTCTGGAATTCTAATATAACAGCACTAAGTACTGCACTACCATGTTGCACTTAAGATGAAAATATTTAATTTTGTCTCCAATATTTTTGATGTAAAGTGAGATACTTATTAGATTAAAACTGACAAGAATTGCACTCAGTGTTTCTCCATAATGATAATGTTTGATAATAATTGAGAACATTTTTTGAGTGCTCTGACACATGCCAGCTCACACTTGACGCACCTCTCAGCTTGAAGTTATTTCCCAGCCTGCAATCTGGCATTGGATTCTGAAGATAAAACGGCAGCTGCTCTAATGTCTTTGCTACCATATGGACACAGAAACTCTAGGGACCCATCGTGACCCGGCAGGAAAAAAATGCATATTTAATGCCCCAATTAACTGCTATTACTAAGGTGTTTAAAAGGATTAAATACCAAAGCACCAGGCATGTTTACAGCCTCAGTCTATAGCTGTAAAATCTTCTTCTTCTTCTTCTTTTGGCTGCTTCCGTTAGATGTTGCCATCACCTGCATGTCCTCTCTCACCACATCCATAAACCTTCGCTTAGGCCTTCCTTATTTTCCTTTTCCCTGGCAGCTTTATCCTTAGCATCCTTCTCCCAATATACCCAGCATCTCTCCTCGGCACATGTCCAAACCAACACAATCTCGACTCTCTGACTTTGTATCCCAACCGTCCAACTTGAGCTGACCCTCTAATGTCCTCATTTCTAATCCAATCCATCCTTCTCACACCCAATGTAAATCTTAGCATCTTTAACTCTGCCACATCCAGCTCTCTCTCCTGCTTTCTGGTCAGTGCCACCATCTCCAACCCATATAACATAGCTGGTCTCACTACCGTCCTGTAGACCTTCCCTTTCACTCTTGCTGATACCCGTCTATCACAAATTATTCCTGGCACTCTTCTCCACCCATTCCACCCTGCCTGCACTCTCTTTTTCACCTCTCTTCCACAATCCCCTTTACTCTGTACTGTTGATCCCAAGTATTTAAACTAATCCACCTTCGCCAACTCTACATCCTGCATCCTCACCATTCCACTGACCTCCCTCTCATTTACACACATGTATTCTGTCTTGTTCCTATTGATCTTCATTCCTCTCCTCGCTAGAGCATATCTCCACCTCTCCAGGGTCTCCTCAGCCTGCTCCCTACTATCGCTACCGATCACAATGTCATCAGCAAACATCATAGTCCATGGGGACTCCTGTCTAATCTCATCTGTCAACCTGTCCATCACTATTGCAAATAAGAAAGGGCTCAGAACCGAACCCTGATGTAATCCTACCTCCAACTTGAATGCATCCGTCATTCCTACCACAGACTGTCACACATCCCTCGTACATATCCTGTACAACTCTTACGTATTTCTCTGCCTCTCCCGACTTCCTCATACAATAGCACAGCTTCTCTCTAGGCTCCCTGTCATATGCTTTCTCCAGGTCCACAAAGACGCAATGCAACTCCTTCTGGCCTTCTCTAAACTTCTCCATCAACATCCTCAGAGAAAACATTGCATCTGTGGTGCTCTTGCTTGGCATGAAACCATACTGCTGCTCACTAATCATCACCTCACTTCTTAACCTAACTTCCACTACTCTTTCCCATAACTTCATGCTGTGGCTCATCAATTTTATTCCCCTGTAGTTACTGCAGTCCTGCATATCTCCCTTATTCTTAAATATCAGCACCAGTACACTTCTTCTCCACTCCTCAGGCATCCTCTCACTATCCAAGATTCCATTAAACAATCTCTTTAAAAACTCCACTCTCCTAAACACCTCCATGCTTTCATAGGTATGTCATCTGGACCAATGGCCTTTCCATTTTTCATCCTCTTCAAAGCTGTCCTTACTTCTTCCTCCTTGCTAATCCGTTTCACTTCCTGATTCACTATCTCCACATCATCCAACCTCTTCTCTCTCTCATTCTCTTCATTCATCAGCCTCTCAAAATACTCTTCCATCTGCTCAACACACTCTCCGTGCTTGTGAGTACGTTTCCATCCTTATCCTTTATCACCCTAACCTGCTGCACATCTTTCCCAGTTTGGTCCCTCTGTCTAGCCAATCGGTACAGGTTCTTGTCTCCCTCCTTAGTGTCCAACCTCTCATACAACTCATCATACGCCTTTTCTTTAGCCTTCACCACCTCTCTCTTCACCTTGCGCCTTATTTCCTTGTACTCTAGTCTACTTTCTGCATCTCTCTGACTATCCCACATCTTCTTTGCCATCCTCTTCTTCTGTATATTTCCTCATTCCGCCACCAAGTTCCTTTTTCTCCTTCCTCTTTCCAGATGTCACGCCAAGCACCCTTCTTGCTGTCACCCTTACTACATCTGCTGTAGTTTCCCAGGTGTCTGGTAACTCTTCACTGCAACCCTGTGCCTCCTCCCTAAACTCAACCTTGCAGTCTTCCTTTTTCAACTTCCACCATTTGATCCTTGGCTCTGTCCTCACTCTCTTCCTCTTCTTCATCTCCAACGTCATCCTACAGATCACCATCCTATGTTGCTGAACTACACTTTCCCCTGCCCCCACTTTGCAGTCTTCAATCTCCTTCAGATCAACTATTCTGCATAGGATGTAATCTATATGTGTGCATCTTCCTCCACTCTTGTACGTAACCCTATGTTCCTCCCTTTTCTTAAAATACATATTCACCACAGCCATGTCCATCTTTTTGGCAACATCCACTATCCTCTGGCCTTGTTCATTCCTCTCCTTGACACCATACCTACCCATTACCTCCTTGTCTCCACTGTTCCCTTCACTAACATGCCCACTGAAATCTGCTCCAATCACCACTTTCTGTCCCTTGGGTACACTGTTTATCATTTCATCCAACTCACTCTAAAAATCTTCTTTCTCACCCATTGCACTCCCAACTTGCGGTTCATATGCACTAACAACCTTCACCATCACACCTCCAATTTCCAGCTTCATAATCATTACTCTGCCTGACACTCTTTTCACCTCCAAAACACTCTTTACATACTGTTCCTTCAGAATAACTCCTACCCCATTTTTCCTCCCATCCACACCATGATAGAACAATTTGAGTCCACCTCCTATCCACCTGGCCTTACTCCCCTTCCATTTAGTCTCTTGCACACACAATATATCAACCTTCCTTCTCTCCATCATATCTGCTAACTTTCTCCCCTTACCAGTCATACTGCCAACATTCAAAGTTCCTATCCTCAGTTCCACTCTCTTTACTTTTCTCCTCTCCTCCTGCCTCCGGACACGTCTCCCCCTCTTCTTCTTCTTCTTCTTCTTCGGCCAACAGTAGCCCAATTTCCACCAGCACCCTGTTGGTTAACAGTACTGGTGGCGGTCATTGTTAACCCGGGGCTCGACCGATCCAGTATGGAAACTTGTATTGTTGTCCGCATATTGATTGGGCAAAATTTGACACTGGATGCCCTTCCTGACGTAACCCTCCCCATTTATCCGGGCTTGGGACCAGCATGAAGAAACACTGGTTTGTGCATCCCCTGTGGCTGGGCGAGTCTATAGCTATAAAATAGTTACCTTAAATAGTAACCTTATGCTTCAAACTGTGAAATTTTAGAATTAGGCAGATATTTTTACATAGTATCATGGACATCATGCTGCACTTGTCTTTCAACTCCCTCTGGTTAAGTGCTGTCTATATATCAACAAATGACGATTTCAGTCCTATAAATGATTTGCAGTGGAGAGTGGTTTTGTGCTACTGTGCTGGCCCAACATTGTCCATATGATCAAGAGAAGAGTCAGCCCTTTGTCTGTTAAAAGGGCCCCAATGAAACTAACAGTGGTGCAAAAAGCAAGCCACCCACCCTCAGATCCCCACAAGGAGAGCGATGGAATAAGTTGTTCCCAGGAGCTGAAAAGGATATGATAACCTTTAGTTCCTAGGAGGCTAGAACAAGCTACCCTTTAATCTCCTTTCCTAGTAGTGAAACTTTTTTTTCTCCCTCTTTTGCTCCCTCAGATTTTCAGTTCATTAAAAGCAGAGCTTAGTCAGTCATTCATTATCCAACCCACTATATCCTAATACAGGGTCACAGGGGTCTGCTGGAGCCAATCCCAGCCAGCACAGGGTGCAAGGCAGGAACAAATCCCTGGGCAGGGCACCAGCCCACCACAGGGCACTCACACACATACATCCACACACCAAGCACACACTAGGGACAATTTAGGATCACCAATGCACCTAGCCTGCATGTCTTTGGACCATGGGAGAAAACTGGAGCACCCGGAGAAAACCCACACAGACACGGGGAGAACATGCAAACTCCACGCAGGGAGGACCTGGGAAGCAAAACCAGGTCTCCTTACTGTGAGGCAGCAGCACTACCACTGCGCCACTGTGCTGCCAGGGTAACTAACATATAAAAATATTATTTTTGTGTAGAATATTCCATTAAATCTTATTAATATCATTACTGTATGAATAAAGATGTTACTGCAATCTTTTAAAACATGGGATGCAAAAGGAAACTTTCTTAGTGCAAAAATGAATTAATCTGTTTAAAGTCCTATTCCAACAAGATTAACTTTGCAATAGGAGGTACCCAATGTTGTTTGACGCTGATAAAGAATTTTTATTATAATCTTGTTTTCTTTTGGTTATTTTTTTTGTGGGTGTCTTAGAAGAAAATATTGTGAGCCAACAGTCTTCTTCTTCTTTCACCAGCTTCTATTTAGGGGTCATCACAGTGCATCATCTGTCTCTATTTATCCCTATCTTTTACATCAATTTTTTCCACACCCACTGCCTTCATGTTCTCCCTCACCATATCCATAAACCTCCACTTTGGCCTTCCTATTTTCCTCTTGCCTGGTGGTTCCATTCTTAACATTCTTTTCCCGCTGTACCCCTCATCTCTCCTCTGTGCAAGCACGAACCATCTCTATCTAGCCTCTCTCACTTGGTCACCAAACTGCCGTACCTCTAATATACTAATTTCTAAAAACTTAAACTCTGCCACTTCCAGCTCTACCTCCTGTCTTTTTGTCAGTGCCACTGTCTCCAAACCATACAACATAGCTGGTCTCACTATCATTTTACAAACCTTCCCTTTCACTCTTGCAGGTATTCTTCTATCACAAATTATTCCTGACACTCTTCTCCACCCAGTCCACCCTGATTGTACTCTCTTCTTCACCTCTCTGCCGCACTCTCCATTGCTTTGGACTGCTGAATCTAAGAATTTAAACTTGTCTTCCTTGATCACCTCTTCTATTGCAGTTGCACCCTTCCAACACCTTTCTTCTCATTTACGCACATGTAGTCTGTCTTACTTCTACTGAATCTCATTCTCTCCAGTGTGCACCTCCACCTCTCCAGGTTTGCCTCAACCTGCTGTCTACTCTCACTACAGATCACAATGTCATTCATGAACATCATAGTCCATGGAGACTCTTGTCTGACGTCATCTGTCAACCTGTCCATCACTACTGTGAACAGGAAAGAGCTCAGAGCTGATCCTTGAAGTACTAACCTCACACCTCACCACAGTCACATTGTCCTCATACATATCCTGTACCACCCTCACATACTTTTCTGCTACTCCCAGCTTCCTCACACAGTACCATAACTCCTCTCTTGGCACCCTATTATACTTTCTCTAAGTTCACAAACATGCATTTCTTTCTGATTTTCTCTGTACTTCTCCTTCAACACTCTTCAAGCAAATAATTTGTAATTTGTGATTTACTATCTCCACTTCATTTTATACAGTCATAAGTCCTTCAAAATACTCCTTCTACCTTTTCAACACACTCTCCCTGCTTGTCACTCTGACCTGCAGCACATCCTTCCCCTCTTGGTCCATTTGTCTAGCCAATCAATAAAAGTGCTTTTTTCCTTCCTTTGTGTCCAGCTTTTCATAAAACTCAGCATATGCCTTTTCCTTAGCCCTCGTCACCCCTCTCTTCTCCTTTCACTGCTTCTCTTTGTACACATGTCTGATTTTGTCATCTATCTAGTTATCCCAATTCTTATTTGCTAACCTCTTCCTCTTTCCCGTACTTCCTCATTCCACCACCTTGTCTTCCTTCCTCTGTCCAGATGTTACACTAAGAACTGTCCTAGCTCACTCCCTTACCACTTCAGCTGTGGTGTCCCAATCATCTATCATGTCTTCACCGACACCCAGAGCCTGCCTCAAATATAAACATAAAAAAATGAAATATAACAGTAATAAATGATAATAAATTAACAAAAGAACAGAAAAATGGTAGAGCATAAACAAAAAGAAAACACAAATATAATATTTCATTTGAATTAAACATTTTCCATGTTTGAATTAGTTTTAAACCATTTTTAAAATCTCATATTCTTTCAACTGGGACTTTGTTAGAAAAAATTCAAGAACTGATATTATGTTCAGTATATACAGTACATTCATGGCAGGATCAATCAAAATTAATCACAGTAAATCTCAACCGTTGAAGTATTTGAAAAAATATAAACTGCACAAAAAAATTAAAGGAATACTATCCATCCATCCATTATCCAACCTGCTTTATCCTAACTACAGGGTCACGGGGGTCTGCTGGAGCCAATTTCAGCCAACACAGGGCACAAGGCAGGAAACAAACCCTGGGCAGGGTGCCAGCCCACCGCAGTAAAGGAATACTTTTGAAAAAAAATAATGCTGGATATCTATACTGATATGGACTGGGTAATGTGTGAGGAACGAAAGGATGGCACATTGTTTGATGGAAATGAAAATTATCAACCTACAGAGGGCTGAATTCAAAGTCTCCCCAAAAATCAAAAGGAAAAAATGATGTGGCAGGCTAGTCCATTTTGCTGAAATGTCATTGCAGCAACTCAGACTTGTACTCAGCAGGTTGTATGGCCCCCACGTGCTTGTATGCATACCTGACAACGTTGGGTCATGCTCCTAATGAGACGATGGATGGTATTTTGGATGATTATCCTCCCAGATCTGGAACAGGGCATCACTGAGCTCCTGTACAGTCTGAGGTGCAACCTGGCGCCGCCAGATGGACCAAAACTTAATGTCCCAGAGGTGCTCTATTGGATTTAGGTCAGGCAAACGTGGAGGCCAGTCAATGGTATCAATTCCTTCATCCTCCAGGAACTGCCTGCATACTCTCGCCACATGAGGCCGGGCATTGTCATGCACCAGGAGGACATCCAGGATGTACTGCATCAGCATAGGGTCTGACAAAGGGTCCATTGATTTCATCTTAATACCTAACGACAGTCAAGGTGCCGTTGTCTTGCCTGCAGAGGTCTGTGTGTTCCTCCATGGATAAGCATACCCAGACCATAACTGACCCACCACCAAACCGGTCATGCGGAACAATGTTACAGGCAGCAAAATGTTCTCCATGGCTTCTCCAGACCCTTTCACGTCTGTCACATGTGCTCAAGGTGAACCTGCTCTCATATGTGAAAAGCAGAGGGCGCCAGTGATGGACCTGCCAATTCTGGTTTTCCATGGCAAATGGCAATTGAGCTCCATGGTGCAGGGCAGTGAGCACAGGGCCCACTGGAGGACTTTGGGCCCTCAGACCACCTTCATGCAGTCTGTTTCTGATTGTTTGGTCAGAGACATTTACACCAGTGGCCTGCTGAAGTTAATTGTGTAGGGTTCTGGCAGTGCTCATCCTGTTCCTCCTTGCCCAAAGGAGCAGATACTGGTCCTGACAATGGGTTAAGGACCTTCTATGAACCTGTCCAGCTCTCCTAGAGTAAACTGCCTGTCTCCTGGAATCTCCTCCATGCCCTTGAGACTGTGCTGGGAGACACAGCAAATCTTCTGGCAATGGCACATATTGATGTGCCATCCTGGAGAAGTTGGACTACCTGTGCAACCTCTGTAGGGTCCAGGTATTGCCTCAAGCTACCAGTAGTGACACTGTGGCTAAATGCAAAGCTACTGAAAAAACAGCCAGAAAAGATGAGTAGGGAAAAATATCAGTGGCCT
>JANRMT010062848.1:6384704-6412247 GCA_026402145.1 Polypterus bichir lapradei
GTTTCAATGAATCCTTATCTTCAACACACTCATTTTAAAGTTGTCCATGAATTATATCTTACCGTTATGCTTGAAGATTGTCATCTGCGCATATGTTTTGGAACTGTCCTTCTGTATTTAGTTTTTTGTCTGGCTATCTGATTTTCTTACTTCCGTACTCTCTATCAGCATCCACTTGCTTCCCCACGTTTTCCTGCTCCTAGGCTTTTCCTCAGTTCATTTATTTATTATCCAACACAGGCTATTTGCATTAGGGATAATCACTGGCAAAATTGCCCTTGACACTCACTGGAAATTTCCTGATTCTTTTTCTTTTTTGCTGTCTGGAAGTCTTCCTTTCTTAATTTGATCCTTTTGGTGTGTCAAGGAACAATGGGGCATCTGGCTCTTATATTGATAAATGGACAGATAAATTACAGCTGGTTCAAGCATGGATGCACCGTGGTTCTGGCTGCAACCCTAATCTTTAGCTGCTCTTCTCTTAAATGGGATTGATGCTGTGCTGTTCGCTCACTTGCTAGTCATCATGGGCTCCATTATTCATGACTTGGATATTTTCTTGTCTTCATTCTCTCACTTGTGTTTTTAATTACCTTTTCACAGAGTTGCCTGGAGTGTCATTGTGTAGGTTAGACCACCATACTGATTTTCCACAATTTGGACCTTGTAAATAAGGCACAATTATATTACATTCAATAACTATAGATAGATAGATAGATAGATAGATAGATAGATAGATAGATAGATAGATAGATAGATAGATAGATACTTATTAATCCCAAGGGGAAGTTCACATACTCCAGCAGCAGCTAACTGATAAAAAACAATATTAAATTAAAGAGTGATAAAAATGCAGGTAAAACAGACAATAACTTTGTATAATGTTAACGTTTACCCCCCGGGTGGAATTGAAGAGTCGCATAGTGTGGGGGAGGAACGATCTCCTCAGTCTGTCAGTGAAGCAGGACATTGACAGCAGTCTGTCGCTGAAGCTACTCCTCTGTCTGGAGATGATACTGTTCACTGGATGCAGTGGATTCTCCATCATTGACAGGAGCCGCTCTGTCACGGATGTCAAACTGTCCAACTCCGTGCCTACAATAGAGCCTGCCTTCCTCACCAGTTTGTCCAGGCGTGAGGCATCCTTCTTCTTTATGCTGCCTCCCCAGCACACCACCGCGTAGAAGAGGGCACTCGCCACAACTGTCTCATAGAACATCTGCAGCATCTTATTGAAGATGTTGAAGGACGCCAGTCTTCTAAGCAAGTATAGTCGGCTCTGTCCTCTCTTGCACAGAGCATCAGTATTGGCAGTCCAGTCCAATTTATTATCCAGCTGCACTCCCAGGTATTTATAGGTCTGTACCCTCTGCACACAGTCACCTCTGATAATCACGGGGTCCAGGAGGTGATCTCCATTTAACTAATTACGTGACTTCTAAAGCCAGCTCGCTGCGCTAGTAATGACTTATGTGTGTCATATTGAAGGTGAATAGTTACACAATCAATTTTTTTGCACTTTATACTTGTAATTTAGATAAAAAAAGCCAAATAAAATCCACAGTGATTCAATGTTTTATAATAATAAAATGTGAAAACTTCCAAGGTGGATGAATATTTTTCTAGGCACTGTACATGTGAAAATACTACTACAATTATATGACTCCTACATGCATGACTGGATCTATCAGCCTCCCAGAAGCATCTGTCTTTCTACACCTTCATGCAGAGGTGTTTGTCCTTGCCAGTGTGATATTTTCTCTCTTGAGGATATTTTGTGTGTGGGGTCCTAGTGATGCTCTTGCTTTTAGCAACCTATTGCCAGCTAGACACCCCACTACAATGCAAAGTCTCCCCTGATTCACCCATACCCTGAAGAAAATACCATTTACATCGAAGCAATATCAAAAAAAAAAAAAAAAATCAAAATGAAGTAAAAAGTGCCTGTGAGACTAAGTGAAACGGTTCTTGTCCCTTCATATTTAATTTGATGTCGCAGTCTCTTGCCCACCTCAGAAAATCCATTTCCCCTGTCACTATCTTTTTACTACTTTTTGTCTCCATAGTTATGTTTTCTCCAAATCATTTATCAACTGTAGTTTCACATGAGCTCTGGCAAATTAAGTAGTTTGTAGTGCACCTACTCCTCTACCTTCTAAGGTCATTAGATGGACCAGGCACCCAGGAGTGCTTTTAAGTTGCCTGTAATTGGTAATGATATTTGGAACACATTAACAACGCCAATGATTAAATATGATTGAAGTACTGAAGTGAATAACTAGTTTCCTTCAAATCACTTCTTCCATAATGTTAAGGATTCACAAAAGGAAGCTATTTAGGAGTACACTTAAGAGTACATTTTTCATAAACACTGCACATTGGGTATTGAAGGTCCTTAGAGTGCTAGTTTACATAAGAGTTTGAAAAGTAGCACTTTGAGGACCTTCTACTTAAGTACCAAATTTCTTTTGGGTGCTATAGATGCACAGGTACTGACTAGCTATTTAGGACTAAATGATCTTCTTCTTCCAAACTTTTAATGCCACTAAGATGCGTTTTCTATCAGAATTTCTTTTAGCTAGCTAGCAGCTTTAGTAAGCTGCTATCTGTGCCACCTCTGCAAGAGAACCACCTCTTTCAACCTTCGCGAACATATGCAGTTTTTAATATCTTGGAATTAACTTGCTTAGAGATCTTTATATAGACAACATCTTTGCATCCTAAGAACAATTACATTCCAAATTTAACATTCCAGCTACACATTTCTTTCACTATCTTCAAATCAGGAACTTTGTTAAACAGAACATTCCCGATTTTCCTCATCTTGCACCCTCATCCATGCTGGAAAAAATATTGCTCAATCTCAAGGACTCAGACACCATCTCTGCAATATATAAAATCATTTTACAGTCCCTCCCTTTCAAAGATCCAAGAGGACACTGGGAAAAAGATCTCTCAATTAATATATCAGAAAAGGAGTGGAAAGTAGCAATGCAGAGAATTCACTCGACCTCCATATGCGCAAAGCATACAATTATGCAACTCAAAATTATATATCGAGCATATCTGTCTCGTCTAAAACTCTCCAAAATGTTTCCAGAGCATGATTCAACCTGCGAACGCTGCAACCAAGTCCCAGCCTCACTGGGTCACATGTTCTGGGCCTGCACCAAATTAACATTATTCTGGACCAAAATTTTTAATTACCTCTCAGACAGCCTTGGTCTCACAATCTCTCCTAACCCATTAACAGCTGTGTTTGGGGTTCTTCCAGATGGGTTTAAAGCGGAGAAAGACAAGCAAACTGCTTGCGATTGCATTCACTACACTTTTGGCACGCAGACTTATTCTGCTAAACTGGAAGAACCCAAACTCTCCTCTTTTAAGTCAGTGGGAAACCGATGTGTTATACAAAAAATCAAATACTCAGTTAGAGGATCCGTAGAGACTTTTTTCAAAACATGGCAGGATCTAATCAGTAATATTTTAAAATAAGCTCTTAAAGCACAGAGGAAGCAATTATTTCCGTATTTCTTTGTCTTCTGCATTCATTTCTATTGGCTTATTATATTTATTAATTTAGGTATGTTTACAAGCCTTAAATTTCACGCCGTTTGCCTTGCTTTCTGTCTCAGGGGTGGGGATCGATTTGTCCTTAACTCAATTTTTCTTTTTGTAAAAAATTGATTGATTTGTATGGATTGCAATAAAATTAATAAAACTTCAAAAAAAAAAAAAAGAATTTCTTTTAGCACAGATAGCACAAGTCTACTAGGTATCATCAACGGTTGCACAAGCTACGTAGGACCAAAGAAATACTCCTCAAAAGGACATGGATATGCACTCTAATTATAACCGTTGATGGCTTATTCCAAGGCTCTCTTGCTCCAATTTGTAATAAATAAAAGAAGAATAGTGAAAAAAGAGTCATGAGTATTACGCTTAAAAAGCAAACTGAAAATTACAGCAAAATATTTTCATTAGCATGGAATGAGGAATGGAAATGATTTACAAATTGTAATTAGTAGTACATTTCATTATAGTAGCATACCAGATGAAACACATAAGTGCCAGACTGCAACAGAACATGATTTTAGCAGAAGGATGAACAAATGGGGGCAGATTTTTAGGATCTCCACAATATTAAAGTTGCCATCTTTAGCTGACGATCTCTGTGTTTGCTATTCAAGATGCTCACTTTATCTTTTTCATTTACTTTCCTCCCACATCACACATTACTTGCTGTGAAAGAGACTAATAAATTCAATGCATATTTAAAATGGATGTCTCACCCCTCCTCGAATCACCACTTTATCGTGGTGGAGGGGTTTGCGTGTCCCAATGATCCAAGGAACTCTATTGTCTGGAGCTTTATGCCCCTGGTAGAGCCACCCAAGGCAAACTGGTCCTAGGTGAGGGATGAGACAAAGAGCGGTTCAACTAAACCTCCTATGAAGAATTAAAAATTTGGACAGCATTTTCCCTTGCCAAGACGTGGGTCACTGGGCCCCCCCTCTGGAGCCAGGCCTGGAGGTGGGGCTCGATGGCGAGCGCCTGGTGGCTGGGCCTGCACCCATGGGGCTCAGCTGGACACTGCTTGAAGAGGCAATGTGGGTCGCCCTTCCCATGGGCTCACCACCTATGGAAGGGGCCAAGGAGGTCGGGTGCAGTGTGAATTGGGTGGTGGCAGAAGGCGGGGACCTTGGCGGTCCAATCCTCGGCTACAGAAGACTGGCTCTTGGGACATGGAAAATCACCTCTCTGAAGGGGAAGGAGCCTGAGCTAGCGAGGTCGAGAGGTTCCGGCTAGATATAGTCGGGCTCACCTCGATGCATAGCTTGGACTCTGGAACCAATCTCCTTGAGAGAGGCTGGTCTCTCTACCACTCTGGAGTTGCCCCCGGTGAGAGGCACAGAGCGGGTGTGGGCATACTTATTGCCCCCCGACTTAGAGCCTGTTCATTGGGGTTTACCTGGGTGGACAAGAGGGTAGCCTCCCTCCGCCTTCGGGTGGGGGGATGGATCCTAACTGTTGTGTGTGCGTATGCGCCAAACAGCAGTTTGGAGTACCCACCCTTTTTGGAGTCCCTGGAGGGGGTGCTAGAGGGCATACCTTCTGGGGACTCCCTCGTACTGCTGAGAGACTTCAATGCTCACGTGGGCAATGACAGTGAGATCTGGAAGGGCGTGATTGGGAGGAATGGCCCCCCCGATCTGAACCCAAGTGCTGTTTTGTTAATGGACTTCTTTTTTCATCACGGATTGTCCATAACGAACATCATGTTCAAACATAGGGGTGTTCATATGTGCACTTGGCACCAGGACACCCTAGGCCTCAGTTCGATGATCGACTTTGTGGTCATGTCGTCGGACTTGCGGCCACAGGTCTTGGACACTTGGGTGAAGAGAGGGACGGAACTGTTAACTGATCACCACCTGGTGGTAAGTAGGCTTCGATGGTGGGGGAGGATACCGGTCAGGCCTGGTAGGCCCAAACGTGTTGTGAGAGTCTGCTGGGAACATCTGGCAGAGTCCCCTGTCAGAAGTAGCTTCAACTCCCACCTCCGGCAGAACTTTGACCACGTCCCTAAGGAGGTGGGGGACATTGAGTCCGAATGGGCCATGTTCCGTGCCTCTATTGTTGAGGCAGCTGATCGGAGCTGTGGCCGTAAGGGGGTCGGTGCCTATCGTGGCGGCAATCCTGAACCCGTTGGTGGACACCGGCAGTGAGGGATGCCGTCAAGCTGAAGAAGGACCCTTTTATCCTGTGGGACTCCGGAGGCAGCTAATAGATACCGGCAGGCCAAGCGGAATGTGGCTTCAGTAGTTGCTGAGGCAAAAACTCGGGCGTGGGAGGAGTTTGGGGAGGCCATGGAGAACGAGTTTCGGATGGCTTCGAGGAGATTCTGGTCCACCGTCTGGCGTCTCAGGAGGGGGAAGCAGTGCAGTGTCAACACTGTATATGGTGGGGACGGTGGTCTGCTGACCTCGACTCGGGACGTTGTGGGTCAGTGGGGGGAGTACTCAGAAGACCTCCTCAATCCCACTAACATGCCTTCCAATGAGGAAGCAGAGCCTGGGGACTCGGAGGTGGGCTCCCTCATCTCTGGGACTGAGGTAACTGAGGTGGTCAAAAAACTCCTTGGTGGCAGGGCCCTGGGGGTGGATGAGATACGCATGGAGTTCCTTAAGGCTCTGGATGTTGTAGGACTGTCTTGGTTGACATGTCTCTGCAACATCGCATGGACATCGGGGACAGTGCCTCTGGATTGGCAGACAGGGGTGGTGGTCCCCCTCTTTAAGAAAGGGGACTGGAGGGTGTGTTCCAAATACAGAGGAATCAAACTCCTCAGCCTCCCTGGAAAAATCTATTTCTGTGTCCTGGAGTGGAGGGTCCGTCAGACAGTCAAACCTCGGATTCAGAAGGAACAGTGTGGCTTTCGTCCTGGTTGCAGAACAGTGGACCAGCTCTACACCCTTAGCAGGGTCCTGGAGGGTGCATAGGAGTTTGCCCAACCAGTCTACATGTGTTTTGTGGACTTGGAAAAGGTGTTCGACTGTGTCCCTCGGAGAATCCTGTGGACGGTGCTCCGGGAGTATGGGGTACCGGACCCCTGATAAGGGCTGTTCCGTCCCTGTACAACTGGTGTCAGAGCTTGGTCCGCATTGCCGGCAGTAAGTCAAACCCATTTCCAGTGAGAATTGGACTCCGCCAGGGCTTCCTTTTGTCACCGATTCTGTTCATAACTTTTATGGACAGAATTTCTAGGCGCAGCCAGGGTGTTGAGGGGGTCCGGTTTGGTGGACTCAGGATTGGGTCACTGCTTTTTGTAAATGATGTTGTCCTGTTTGCTTCATCAGGCCGTGATCTTCAGCTCTCTCTGGATCAGTTTGCAGTTGATCTGGGATGGGGATCAGCACCTCTATATCTGAGACCATGGTCCGCAGCCGGAAAAGGGTGGAGTGCCCTCTCAGGGTTGGAAGCGAGATGCTGCCCCAAGTGGAGGAGTTCAAGTATCTCGGGTAAGAATGGAGCATCAGATCGACAGGCGGATCGGTACGGGCTCTGCATCGGACTGTCCTGGTGGAAAAGGAGCTGAGCTGTAAGGCAAAGCTCTCAATTTACCAGTCGATCTATGTTCCTACCCTCACCTATGGTCATGAGCTATGGGTAGTGACCGAAAGAACGAGATTGCGAATACAAGCGGCTGAAATGAGTTTCCTCTGCAGGGTGTCTGGGCTTTCCCTTAAAGATAGGGTGAAAGATAGGGTGAAAAGCTCAGCCATCCGGGAGGGGCTCAGAGTAGAGCCACTGCTCCTCCGCATCGAGAGGAGTCAGATGAGGCGGCTCGGGCATCTGATCAGGATGCTTCCTGGACGCCACCCTTGTGAGGTGTTCCGGGCAGGTCCAACCGAGAGGAGGCCCCGGGGAAGACCCAGGACACACTGGAGGGACTATGTGGCCTAGGATTGCCTCGGGATTCCCCCGGAAGAGCTAGAAAAAGTGTCCAGGGAGAGGGAAGTCTGGGCATCTCTGCTCAAGCTGCTGCCCCCGCGAAACCGATCTCAGATAAGCAGAAGAGGACGGATGGATGGATGTCTCACCATATTTGATCAGGCTACCTTTCACTGAAAATACTACTGATTGCAAAGGCTGTGTACATAATACATAAAAATAAGTAATGATTATTGCACCCGGACCAAGGGTGGCACTGTCCACTAGCACCTTGTCTCTTTCCTCCATTGCAGACCTTACTTCTGGTTCTGATCCACCGAGACACACCCCTCTCAGCCCTATATGTAAATGCCATTTTGACTCTTTGTGTTCAATTTTGTTGTGAATGCAGTCTGTGAAGACCATTATTATTGCTCTATTTCATTGCTTATATAAAGTATATGGGGTGGTTACCCCAATTCTTTATCTTGTTTCTTGTATTTATTCAACAGTTGGTGTAGTCTGCAAATTTTGCTTCCAGAATGTGAGAGGAGAAACACCTAAACACCATACTTATGAACATGGCAATGGAACTCCATAGACTCAAGTCCTAGGTGGGAGAGTGCCACATCAAGCTCACTGAATATGAGACACGGTCACAAACAGGTGTGGCTGTCCAGCAAGACAAGTCACGGTTGCTGTCACAGGTACTGTTACCGCTTCATGAGAAGGGTGATATCAAAACGTACTTTTTGATCTTTGAATGTACTTTTACCAGGCATCACTGGGCCAACATACTGGCATTGCTCCTGAAGTGTGAAGCGCAGTGGACCTATTATGACCTCTCAGAGGAGAATTCTACTAACTATGACACCCTCAGTGTTGAGGACCTAAAGAAGTACAACCATCATGAAAGGATATGCCACGAGGTTTGACCCAGAGCAGCCATCTTGCGTGCAAGTTTTTGATATCTGGTTTAAAACAGGGTGCAGCATAAAGGGCCAAACAGGCAATAAATCATATGTTTTTGTATGAAAATTATTGGTTTATATATGAACATTATTGGTTTATGAATATTTACTATGGGTGTGCGTGTGAAAAATACTTGTTTCATTCATATGAACTATTTGATTTGTGTCCATATATTATCGGTTTGTGCGTAAACTATATCTGTTTGTATATGCATACCACAGATTTGCATATGAACTATAATGATTTGCATGTACAGTATGTCAGCGGTTAAAATACGTTTATTATTGGTTTGTGAGTGAACTGTATCAGTTTACGCTTACATGTTATTGGTTTGCATATGAACTATATTGGCTTGAGCTCTGTGTCAGTCTAATAATGGATTTGTGTATGGACTATTGGTTTTGTGCACATCTTAAACTGGTTTCATGTGGGCAACATGTCGGTTTTGCACTTTAACTCTTTTGGTTGTTTGTGTTGTGAGAGACCGTCAGTAGTTCAACTCGGCTGGGACGCCCCTAAAATGGAAAGATGGGGGAAGGCAGCTACTTGTCAACATGGCGACACTGCCTTCCCAAAAACGCTAGGTGGCAGCTTCCCTGGAATGTAGTGGCATGGCAACCTGGGACTTGGAGTTCGGTTTCTCAGCCCTGTTGGATGCTGTGGGTGCCATGAGGGTGAGCTGTCGAAGAACCTGGGGACTCATGCTTTCCCTATGGTCACGAGGGCGGAAGCCCTGAAGTACTTCCGGGCTGATTAAAGAACTTGAATTCTTCAGCTGACCCGGAAGTGCTGATAAGTCACATGGGAGGAAGAACAGAAGGACTATTTAAAGGATTGCTGGGAACCCAGCAAGGGAGTAAGAGTCTGGAGGTGGTAGACAGAGCTTGCTGGGAAGTGTGGAGGAGAGAATTGAGAGTATTGTGGTGAATAGTGAATTACTTGCCTGTGTTATTGTGGATGTGGTGCTTTGAGGGCACAATTATTGAGAAGAAAATAATTAAATATTTTCTTAGTGTTTTTACTTTGTGTCTTGAGCATCTGTCTGTTGGAGTTAAAGGGGCATCAGCGACCCCTAGCGTCTTACAGTGCGTACCAGGTCAGTTTCTCGTACAAAACATCCTGGTTATGCATATGCACCCTATCACATGTTTGTGTATGAACTTTATTGGTTCTGCGTGTGAACTGTATTGGTTGTTCACGTGATCTCAGGGCAAGAAACAGGATTTCAAGGGCCAGCAGAGTCATGGAGTCTGAAGAGAAGCAGTCAGGAGATGGATCTGTATTAAAACATTGCAGTATTTTCTTTTTCACACAATACATTTGAGAAAGGACTTGGTGGTAATTATTACTATTTAACAGAATCTACTCTTGATTCTGAAATGAAAAAAAGGCTGAAGTGAAGTATGCATCTGGCCATCTTCTTATTAACTTCCAGGTCCAAGTTTGCTCGCAACCAGTTACTGTACTTTTTCACACAACTTTTGAAACCAATTACTTATTCTAAAGGCAAAATATCGTATATTTATGGCTGACACCTATATCCAACATACAACATTTAGATACTACTAGTTACATTTCATTTGCCCAGTGCCCCCACTCAGGACCCACAAACTCTGGGTTTAAAACTGCAGTTTTAACCACTACACCACATCTATAACATGTACAGTATATTAATTGGCATAAAATAAACTTGTCCAGAAATGATTCCTTTGTTAAAGTTGAGTATAACATTTTAAACTAGTGCAAAAATCTGGAATATTTATTTTTTCAAATAATGAATCAGTTTGCCGATTAATGTACTCGCTGTAGAATATTTTGCCTTGCTGTTAACATAGAAGAAGCATTTATGTAGCTAGGAGTGAATAAAAATCCAGCTGAATGTGTAGATAACTTCAGTCCCATGGTCATTTCTGATGTTAAAAATAATCACCACCAAGCCCTTTCACAAACATACAGTGGCATGCAAAAGTATTTTATCTCATTGAAAGTCATCATAATTTTCTGAAAGAAAAAGATTTGTACACATATTTATTCATCCAGTATTTTTTCTTATGCTGTAACAAAACATTTACAAAGTCAAAATAAACCATTTTCTGTAGAGATTTAACTGAAGAAGAAAAACTCCAATGTTAGTGTTTACATAAGTATTTAAAACTCTGTGCTTTGAAAGCTCCAGGTTTATACCAATGACAAATTAATTACAAAGGTGACAGCCATTTGACAGTCATAAATAAATGCAATGAAGTGCTACTTGTGGGTCCTTTTATATATCTATGGATATAAACAGTCCCCTTTGTAAGGGCTGTGGTCTTTGTTGAACAGTAACTACAAAAATGAAGACAAAGGAGCATTCTACTGATGTGAGAAACAAAGTAATTGAAATGCACAAGGTAGCAGGAAATGACTATAAAAATTTCAGAGTTTGAATGTCCCATTGTGCACGGTTGGATCCATCATCAAGTGGAAGGTACTTCACAACAGCCAGATTTTTAGCAGAACCAGCCATCCCTCAAAACTAAACATCAGAGTGAGACATCGACTGGTGAGAGAGACGGCTAGTAATCCAACTGTTGCTCTGACGTCTGCAATACTCTTTCGCTGAAAATGGAGTGAAGGTGCATGGGTCCACAATTTCAAGAGCTCACCATAAAACAGGCCTCTATAGGAGGGTAGCAAGAAGGAAGCCATTCCTTAAGAAAGTCCACATAAAAGCATGTATGGCATTTGCCACAAAGCTTGAGAAAGACCCAGTTAAAATGTAGGAGAAGGTTTTATGGTCAGATGAGACCAAAATAGAACTTTCTGGCCAGACTTCAAAGAGGTATGAGTGGCATAAAATGAACAATGCCCATATCTCAAGAAACACCATACTTACAGTGAAATATGGTGGTGGCAGCATCATGCTATGGGGATGTTTTTCATGTGCTGGGACTGAGAATCTTGTCAGAGTTGAAGAGACAATGGATGGGCACAAATGCCATACAATATTGCAGGAGAACTTGTTCCAGTCTGCTGGTAATCTAAAGATTAATCTTTCAACATGACAATGACCCTAAGCATTAGCCAAAGTGACACTGATATGGCTCAAAAACAGAAAGGTGAATGTTTTGTAATGGCCAAGTCAAAGCCCTGATCTGAACCCTGTTGAGAATCTGTGGCACTATTTGAAAACTACTGTTGACAGGTTCCATCCCACCAACATAGAGGGTCTCTTGAAATCCTGCCAAGAAGAATGGGGAAGTATCACTCCTGAACAATGTGCAGAACTGGGGCATACTTACATACCCCAAAAGAATGAAGGCTGTTACTGCAGAAAAAGGGTTCTTGATAAAGTATAAAAGTGTTGGGCTTGAATTCCTAATGCAAACACTCACTTTGGAGTTTTTCTTTGTCAGTTAAATATCTACAGAAAAGGGTTTATTTACACTTTAAAAATGTATTGTTACAGCACAAGAGTTCACATTAAAAAGACTGAATGGATAAATAGGTGGACAAATCTTTTGTCATGCAGAAAATCTGGATGACTTTTAAAGGGACTGAATACTTTTGCACATCACTGTATGTTTGTGAAAGGGCTTGGTGGTAATTATTTTTACCAGTATTTTCACTTAATTCTGAAATGATCAGGGGGCTGAAATTTGGTACACATTCGGCTGGCTTTTTATTCACTCCTAGCTACTCCCAGTACATGCTTGCAGTCAGCTACTTATTCACACAGCTTTTGCAAGTCAGCTTCTTATTCTATTATAATAGCAAGGCAAAATATTCAACAGCATGTACATTAATCAGTATCATTACAAACCAATCCATTATTTGAAAAAATAAATATTCCACATTTTGGGCCTGCACAGGTCAAAAATGTTAAACTCAACTTAAAAAAATGCCTTGTCACAAAACTGTGCAAGTTTCTTGTGTTCGTTACAGACTCAAAGGTAGATTCCGTTAAATAGTAATAATTACATCCAAGTCCTTTCACAAATGTATTGTGTCAAAAAAAATATTGCACTGTTTTAATGCAGATCTGCCTCCTACCCAATTCTCTTCAGACTCCATGACCCTACTGGCCCTTGAGTTCCTGTTTGTTGCCCCTCCCATTTATGCTGAAGATCATGAGAATAACCAATATAGTTCGCACGCAGAACTGATATAGTTCATACACAAAGTTGTGATAGGGTGTGCACACATAACCTGTATGTTTCATACGACAAACCGACATAGTACACACATACAACAAATAGAGTTCAAGCGGAAAACCGACATGATACCCACATGAAACCAGTATAAGACATGCATGAAACCATTATAGTGCACACACAAATCCATTGTTAGACTGGCACAGAATGCAAGCCAATATAGTTCATACGCAAACAGATAATATGCGAGTGTAAACCGATGCAGTAAACACAAACCGATAACATGCAAGTGTAAACCAAAGCAGTTCACTCACAAACCAATAGCAAATGCAAACTGACAACATGCGAGTGTAAACCGATGAGTTCACTCACAAACCAATAACAAACGTACTGGAACCAGTGATATACACATGCAAATCAATATAGTTCATATGCAGACCAGTAGTATGCATTATAAAAATGGATGTAATTCACGCATAAATCGATAATATACGGAAACAAATCGATACAGTTCATATGACTGAAACCAGCATTGTACACACACAAACCAATTAAGTATGCATGCAACTGATAAATATTCACATGTAAACCAATAGATTATGCAAAAATATATGTGATTTATGGCCTGTTTGGCTCCTCATAGCACTGGCTATGGCTAGATGTCAATGATGCCTGAAAAGTCGTTGAGCAGGTCGTTTGCGATATCCTTATTAATGCCCTTCCAGTGTGTCTCACCCAGCTGGTCTGGAGACAGCCACATAAGAACATGGAGACTCTAATAGACATCCTGGAATGATATAGAGTGACTTCATAAGGTGAGAGAGCAGAAGAGTCCACTCATCAAGCCCAGATGGGGTGGGTTGCCCACCATGAGCCCTCATGCCACAATGCGGAATGCACAATGGGACCGAAGGAGAAACACATGACACCCCAGTGCTGTTTCAAATGCAGGGAGTTAGGATGCACCATCCCCAACTGCTCTCTGCTCGCCTATAAGCCTATAAGCCTATAGACTGCAGCTTGGCAAAGGGAGAAAGGTACTATGCACTTGCTAACCCTCTATCTCTTCCCTGTACAGGAGTGGTGCTTATAAATGGCCATAAGGTAATGGCATTGTTTGACTCCAACAGCAACATTTCTTTGTCACTCACTGTTTTGTTTAACCGCAACAGTGGCTTGAAGGAAAGACCAGTATAACCTGTATTCATGGGGAAACTTGCTGGTACAGGTCTGCTTCTTGTTTTATTAAATTCTAAGGGCACTCACGGTAATGATCTTTTAGAACTTGCCTTACCCAGTGATACTAGGGTGAGAGTGGTCTGAAAGTAAAATTAGTCTAACACTGCCTTCACACCATGTTTACAGCCAGTATCGAGTAGTCCTGTGGCCTTTCAATGTGATATGATGGAACATCCATCCATCCATTATCCAAACGTTATATTCTAACTACAGGGTCACGGGGGTCTGCTGCTGCCAATCCCAGCCAACACAGGAAACAAATCCCGGGCAGGGCACCAGCCCACTACAGGGCACGCACACACACACTAGGGACAATTTAGAATCGCCAATGCACCTAACCTGCATGTCTTTGGACTGTGGGAGGAAACCCACGCAGACATGGGGAGAACATGCAAACTCCACGCAGGGTGGACCCGGGAAGCAAACCCAGGTCTCCTAACTGCAAGGCAGCAGCGCTATCCACTGCGCCACCGTGCCGCATGATGGAACATGCAATGTCAAAAGTCAAACTAATATCAGAAGACTCCACTTCATCCCAGACAAAAACCACACCAATTGAGGTTGGCCCTAACCCTTTCTGTTCTACATTTTCAATTTAGGTAAGCACCGGCATCTTTAAAACGAGAACAGCCAAAAATGCACTGTTTCTGGTAAATGGCCAGTGCACGCATCATCCCATGCCACAAGGGCCACACTTTATTTTGAATAATGATCGTATTCTTTATCGAGTAACAGAGCATAATGGGGAGGTAAGGTCATTGTTGTTAGTCTCACAGACCTTCTGGCAGCAGGTCTGCAAGCTAGCCCATACCCACCTCCTAGGTACCCACTTATAGGCTGAGAAAACTCTTGAGCACATTAAGCTCTGATTTTATTGGCTAGGGATTAATGAGGAGGTCCGTTGCTTTTGTACTTCCTGTCTGGAGTATTAGCTGCGATAGTTTCTTAAGAAGGACCGCGGTCCTTTGATACCCCTTCCTCTTATTGACAACCCATCCCAACTTATTGGGGTCGACATCATAGGACCCCTAGATACCTCAGTGAGAGGACACAAATAATTTAAGTCTTCATAGATTATGCTCCCCATTATCCAGAGGCTGTCCCATTGCATATGGCCACCTCGGAGATGTTCAAAGAAGTGGCCAAGTTATTCATAATCAAGCACTTGAAAACCTCAGTATACCATCCTCAAACTGAAGGTCTAGTTGAGCGCTTCAACAAAACTCTCAAACACATGCTATGCAAGATGGTCAATGAGCATGATTCCAGTTCCTCCACCTCACATTATTTGCCTATCAGGAAGTCACTCAGGCCTCTACAGGATTCTTGAATTTCGAATTACTATTCGGACATCAACACCAAGGCATATTAAATATTCTAAAAGAAGGCACTCTAAAAGAGGCCCTCCCATCTACAAACATATGGAATATACTGCGTAATTACGTGTTAGACTCAATTCAACCCATTCTCAAAGGATATATGGAAAAGGCACGAGCAGCACAGGCCCGCTATTATGACAGTAGCACATCTCATTAGAAGTTCTACCTGGGAAATTGCGTTATGGTCCTTGTTACCACCACCCACTCTAAATTATTGGCCCATTGGTGAGGCCTGTGCAAAGTTAAAGAGAGGAAGGTGAAACAACCCAATTGTTGACTGAGTAAATGGGTTTATTACATTAATCTACTGAAACAATGGTAGGAAAGGGCCCCAGTCATTCTTTGCTCACAAAATGGTCCTTAACTTTAGTCCTGATTTAACAGACAGAGACAGGAACTGAAACAGTCATCCTGTCTGTCCCAGAGGTGGCAAGAGATAAACATGGACAGACCTCTCAGGTAGTGCATGACATTTTTACCTAACCTGGGATGATCACCAGAGAACACCCATATTGACTCCCAGAGGCAAAAAGAGCAAAGGTGGAACCTGAAATCAAGCACATGCTGGACTTAGGTATAATACAAAAGAGTCACAGTCTCTGGTCCAGTCCAATAGTCTTGATTCCTAAGCCCAATGAAAGTGGAAGGTTTTGCAATGATTTTCCGTTAGCTTAATCAAATTTCACAGTTCAAAGCCTACCCGATGCCACGAGTGGATGACCTCCTTGAGCAGCTCAGCATGTTTTTGACTACACTTGACATGACGAACGGATACTGGCAGGTTCCTTTAATAGACTCCACAAAGGTAAAGACAACATTTAGCACCCCAAGTGGACACTGGCAGCATCGTGTTCTTCTATTTTGATTGCACAGGGCACCGGCAACCTTCCAACGTCCGGTGGATACAGTGCTTTGTCCTCACAATGCCTATAGTGTTGCCTACCATACAATTGGTAAGGGAGGTCTTTAGATAAACCTGAAGAAATATTTCTTTGGGCTAAGTCAGGGTTAGGTTAGCTTTCATTTGATTTGGCTATAAATTATGATCATATAGTGTTGATAATGGATTTTAATGTACACAGTGATGTGGAAACTGACACTTTTAGCAGGTTTTACTTATTTGTTAAATTCAGTAGGATTTTGTCAGATTGCCAAAGGTCCAACTTATAATCATAACCAAACATTAGATTTAATTATAATTTACAGAGCTGAAATTCAAAATTTAAAAATTACACCATTAAATTAAGTTTTTTCTGATTACTAATTAATTATGTTTGATTTAGTTCTGCCATTACCAATACATTCACAGATCAAAACAAAGACAATGCGACATCTAGATTGTAACTCTGATTCAAAATTTGTACATATTTTGAGTAAGTCAAGTGTAATCCTGCTAAACAATTTAAATCAGCTGACATCACATTATAATATGACCTTGAGAGGGGCTTTGGACACAGCAGTGCCCCTTAAAACAAATATGATCAAAGCACATAGAAACTCTCCCTGGTTTAATGAAAGCACTCAAGCTCTTAAATTAGAGTGAAAACAGGACTGCAGATGGAGAACAACAAAGCTGCATCAGACTGCTATTCTAAAATAATAGACAACAACAACAACAATAATCCTTGGGTACTGTTTAGAACAGTGGCTACATTAACAAATGGGAATTCAGATCTACAGTGCAAAATACCAACAGATATTAGCAGTACAGATTTTATGAAGTTCTTTAATGAAAAAATAAAAAATATAAGATCCCATATCTCAGCATCACAGTGCAAACCGCTTACTAGCTTGGCAGACCCTGTCAATCCTTGCATTGAACACTTTAGAAATTTTAATCCTGTAACAGAACAGGAAGTCTTAACCTTAATTTGTAAAATGAAATCTACTACTTGTTCCCTAGATCCGGAGCCAACAAAACTAGTCAAAAGCGCAATGGACTTTGTTGCAGCACCTGTTCTTAACATTATCAATAGTTCATTATTGCATGTTAAAGTACCTGATGCACTACAAGTGTCAGTAATCAAACCATTACTTAAAAAGACCTAAACCCAGACATTCTTAATAACTGTAGACCCATTTCAAATTTACCCTTTCTCTCTAAAATACTTGAAAAAGTAGTCCTCAGTCAGCTTTAGTCATTTCTTACGCATCACAAACTATTTGAGAAATTCCAGACTTGCTTCCACACTGGTCATAGTACAGAAGCAGCACTAAAGTGTGTTGTAAACAACATTCTGATATCCTCTGATGAAGGAAACTCCACTGTAATTATGTTGTTAGACTTAAGCACAGCGTTTGACACCATTGACCATTCTATTTTACTGCACAGGGTGGAAAATGACATTGAGCTTACAGGCACTGTCCTTGCCTGGTTTATTTCTTATTTATCAAATTGATTCCAGTATGTCCAGAAGTATACTGACAGTGCTCCATCATTATACACACAAGTATATAAAAAAATTTCACTTTACATGCTTCCACTTGGATTTATCATTAGAAAACATAAATTTAATTTTTACTTGTAAGCAGAGGACACCCAGTTATAACTTTCTTTTATATCAAATAAAGTTTCTGTGATGTTGTCCTTCAATAGTTGTGTTAATGAATTAAAGGAGTGGATGGATGAGAACTATTTGTCTTTAAACACTGTTAAAGCAGAGATGTTAATTATTGAAGGGAATGATGCTGATCACATTATTGTCATTATTTAATTCAGCTGGAATCACCATTATTTTCACTGAATAAGCCTGTAATCAAGGCATTTTCTTTGACTCTAGCATGTTATTTAGTGTGCACATTACAAAATTGTCCAGAAAATGTTTCTTCCATTTTAAAAATGTTGGGAAATCAAGGCATTTTCTTAATATGCAGGATACTGAGAAATTAATTCATGCATTTATTTCTAGTAGGATTGTCCACTGTAATGCAGTGCTCACTGGAAGTTTAAATAATTCTTTATATAGCTTCTAGTTAATCCAAAAATCTGCTGCAAGAATTATTACAATAACAAGAATATGCAAACACATAACTCCAGTTCTTAAATCCTTACACTGGCTCCCGGTAAAGTTATGGACAGATTTCAAAATCCTGCTATTAACATATAAAGCCTTAAATGGCCAATGTCCGACTTACTTATCTGATCTTATCATTACTTACAAATAAGAACACATTAAGATCTCAAGATGGCAGTCGTCTTATGATTCCAACAATTAATAAAATATCAGTGGGAAACCAAGCTTTTAGTTACAGGAGCCCTAAACTGTGGAATGGTGTGCCTGCTACTATAAGAGATGCCCCTTCACTCTCAGGTTTTAAATCCCGGCTGAAGACTCGCTACTTCAGTTTAGCATATCCTGACTAGAGCTGCTAATTAACTGTGCATACTGCATCTCTGCTGTTAGTCATTAGCACTAAAGCATAAGTAACATGATAGTTATAATTTGTTACTAACCCCCATCTATTCTGTTTCTGTTCTTGGTACTCAAATGTGGCACTTGGTGCCACTGCCCTATTGCCAAGTTGTCTGCCTGCCTAAGGAAAAATCATCTCTGATGGAGGAGCAGTGGAATCGTCAGGTAGAGGGATCCTTTCATCACATTGTCCTGCTCACAATTGACTCAGCTGTGGAATGGCCAGTAAGGGGGTGGCAGCTTGATAGCCGAGGTCCCCAGGACTTTGAACAAATATGAATCATTTTGTGTGATATCATCTACTCTTGCATTTTGCTCTGTACTTGTAATATTACTATTGTACTATTATATTGAATTAAGAATTACTTGTGTTCTTTTCTGTGTATTGTATTGTAAAGGGTGAGCCAAAAAGAAGTACCACATTTCAAACGTATATTCTACAAAAATGCTTCAACATAAAATAAATTTCACTACGACACAAGAAAGGGTATACAAAAAAGATTTTTTTCACTGTGTTTTAAAAATTATGACTTCAAGGTCATGGCCATCATTAGCAATACATTCTTCGAGATGATTTTTGAACGAGCACATGAGTCATTCGGCCATTTCAAGGGGAATGGCAGCAAATTTGTGGTGAATAGCATCCAAGGCTTCAAGGTTTTGAGGTCGGTGTGTGTGTGTGTGCATACCTTCGGCTTGAGATAGCCCCACAAGAGGCGTAAATGTGAAAGCCACCCAGGGAGATCAGCCTCACCGGAAACATCTCCCACAAAACTTGCATGGATCTCCATGCTATACGAGCTGTTGCTCCAACCTGTTCAAAACAGGCACCCACCACATCCATTTCTTTTAGTTGGGGCTGCAAAAAGTTCTCTAGCATTTCAATGTAACGTTCTGAAGTGACAGTGACCATTGGTCCCACTTCCACACAAAAGTAAGGGCCTACAATGCCAAATTATGCAACGGTGCACCAAACTGTAACGCACTCACTGTGCAGGGGTCTCTGATGAAGTTCAGCCCAATAGTAAAAGTTTGGTTTATTTGTGCAACCATTCAAATGGAAATGTGCCTCGTCGCTGCACATGACGATGGCATCTCGATGAACAGTATGCAGAATATTTGTTCACAACTCTCCTATGGCTCTTCCAGTCTCTCAGTGAGTTCCTGCACTGCCATCATTTTACATGAATGGAAATTAAGGTCCTCATGCAAAATCCTCTTCAAAGACATGTTGGAAATGCCTAAGGCAGAAGAATGCTTGTGAGCTGAAATGTCTAGGAGACTACAAAATGTATGCTCTTATAGCTTGGATGTTTTCAGCCGTTCGTACAGTTCGAGGATGGCGTGGAGATTTTCTGTTCAATGTTGTACCTGTCTAAATGTCTAAATTTAGCCACCCACTGAAGAATTGTTTTCCGATTTGGGATGTCACCATTAGGAGGAATGCTGAATTGTGTTTGGAAGGCGTTTTGCATGGTGATGATGGATTCGTTGTTTTTGAAGAACGCTTCGACAGCGAAAGCACGGTGTGCATCGGAACAAGGCATATTGTTGACTGAACTACAAGGGATCACCGATGATAGGACCCCCACTCCAACCCACTTGGCTGCCTCTACCTCGTGCAATGACCTTGAGAAATGTGGTACTTCATTTTGGCTCACTCTGTATTTACCCCTTTTTTTGTCACCCACTGCTTTCCCAACTTACCTGGAAAGGGGTCTCTTGTTTGAATTGCCTTTCCCACGATTTCTTCAATTTTTTTTTAAGTTTTTTCTTGTCTTGTTAGAGAGTCAAGGCTGGGGGTCTGTCAAAAGACAGGGCCTGTTAAAGCCCATTGCGTCACTCCTTGTGTGATTTTGAGCAATGCAAAAATAAATTGAATTACATTAAACAGTTCAAAATATCAACAGACATCAGCAGTACAGACTTGATAAACTTCTTTAATGAGAAAATTAAAAATATGAGATCCTAGATCTCAGCATCCCATGTTAACCTAATGCTAGCTTGAGAATCTATATCTTACCTTGCTTTCAACACTTTAGAAATTTTAATCCTGTAACAGAACAGGAAGTCTTTAATTTATGCAATGAAACCTACTAGTTGTTCTTTAGATCCAGTGCCAACAAAACTAAAAAAAATGTAATGGATGTCCTTGCAGCACCTATTCTTAGCATTACCAATAGTTCATTATTGCATAGCATAGTACCTGATACACTAAAAGTGTCAGGCATCAAACCATTACTTAAAAAGTCAGACTTAGACCAACATATACTTAATACGCGTAATTATAGACCCAATTCAAATTTCACCTTTCTCTCTAAAATAATAAAAAGAATTATTCAATCATCTTCAGCCTCACCTTACACATCACAATTTACCTGACTATTTCCAGTCTGGATTCCACACTGGTCATAGTACAGAAACAGCATTAATGCGTGTTATAAAACAACATTCTGATATATTCTGATAAATGAAATTCCACTATAATTATGGTGTTAGACTTAAACGCAGCATTTGATACCATTGAAAATTCGGTTTTACTACACAGGCTGGAAACTGAAATTGGGTTTACAGGCAATTTCCTTGCCTGGCTTAGTTCCCATTTATCAATTTCAGGACGTAAAGAAATGTGCTGACAGCACACCATCATTATACACAGAACTGAGATGTGATGGCCCGCAGTGTTCAGTACTGGGATCGTTACTGTTTACACTTTATGTGCTTCCATTGGGATCTATCATTAGGAAACATAACATTAATTCACTTGTACACAGATGATACCCAGTTACGCCTTTCTCTTATACCAAATGACATTTCTCTGATGTTGTCCTTAATTAGATGTGTTAGTGAGTTACAGGAGTGGAGGGATGAGAACTACTTGTCTTTAAACAAAGATAAAACAGGGATGTTAATTATTGGAGGGAATGATGTTGATTGCAACAATATTTTGTCATTATTTAACTCATTTGAAATCACCATTAGTTTTACTAAATCAGCTCGCAATCTATGCATTAACTTTTATACTACCATTTCATTTAAAGTGCACATTACAAAACTACCCAAAACATGTTTTTTGCATCTTCAAAGGCTTAATAAAATAACTGTGGGAGGTTGAGCTTTTAATTACAGGGCCCCAAATCTGTACAATGGTCTGTCTGCTACTACAAGAGGTACCCCTTCAGTTTAGCATACCCTGAGTAGAGCTGCTGATTGCGTGTATACAGTATGCTGTATCTCTGTGGGCCATTAGTACTAAAATATGAGTAATATATTTATATAATTGATACTGATGTTCACCTATTATGATTCTCTTTTGGGTCCACACATTTGGCACTTGGTGTCGCTGGTTTAATGACAAGCTATTTGCCTGCTTATGGAAAAGTAATTTCTGATAAAGGAGCACTGGAATCATCAGGTAGAAGGGTCCTTTCATCAGACTAGTTGGGCCAGCACTAATTCAGCTGTGGAATGGCCACTAGTGAGGTGGCAGCTTTTTGGCCGAGGTCTCTGGGGTTCTGAACATATCTGTATCCTCATATGTGATAGTTCTATATTTAGTGAGTGATATAATCTATTCTTGCATTTTGCCTTGTAGTTTTAACTGTCGTATTGTATACCTGAGATGGCAATGATAGATTGGCCATCTAGCTCTGTGTTCTGTTTAGTGTATTTACCCCATTTTTGACACCCATTGCATGCCCAACCTACCTGGAAAGGGATCTCTTTCTGAATTGCCTTTCCCAAAACTTCTTCCATTTTATTCCTATATGGGTATTTTTTTTGGAGTCAAAAAGTCTGGTTAAAGGCCATTGTGGCACTCCTTGTGTGAGTTTGGGCTATATGAGTCATAAATTATGTTGTTGTTGTATTAAAAACAATAAAGAAGATTAGAAATAGTCAGTGATACAATAAAAAGTAACAAGAATTTTTTGCTTTTTTTAAACAAGTTCTGTGTCCTACTTTTCAATATAAAACTAGCAATTTCCTTTGATACACAGCTCAGTAGGCCACTAGGGGGTGTTCTGCTAACAAAGAGAGCATGTATGTAATAAAATGTAAAACCTCCAGGCATGCTTATTGTGTTTATTTCACATTTAATTTTCGATTAACAGAGTGAGTACCTGTTTTACTGAATTTAACAGTGTCTAAAAGGCAGGCACACACTCAGTTTCTGCAGTTATCAAAGTGAGTCCTCTGAGACAGTGTCAGCAATAGAGCTCCAATCCCTATGGCACACAGATAAAATGGCCTATTTTTCTCTCTGTCTCATTTTTATATCTCCGGGTGTTCCGACCTCCCTGAGCAGGACTAGTTCCCTGGAAATTGAGATTATTTCTTTACACTTTAAATGCTACTAAAATATGGCTTTATAAGGCTAATGCCTAGAACCTGTGCCTGGTATGTACTGAACATGTCACTAGACATGTTTCAGCATTTTGTTCTGTGTTTCAGGACAGATTAAGAATTACTCACTTAACTAAAATAATGTAAATATATTATTACAAAAAAAGGGGTTTTGTTAATAAGGGGACAAACAGGACAATAAATGTTATCGGGGTGTGTTCTTGCTCCTACTCCGTTCAATGCTTGCGTGGGCTGGGTGTTGGGCAGGGTTGTGGGGTCCAGCGGCTGTAGGGCATCTGTTCTTGAAGAAAGATTCACTGATGTAGACTTTTCTGATGATGCTGTGACCTTCATGGAGTCAATGGAGGCTCTGATCGAGGTCCTCGAGTGACTGAGCAAGGAGTCAGAATATCTGGTCTTGTGAGTGTCCTGGATAAAAACAAAGATCCAGGCCTTTAATGACCTTTTAGGCACAGCCATCAGCAGTGTGTCTGTCTGTGGAGAGAATGTCAACCATGTGGAGAGATTTACTTACCTCAGCATCAACTTTTTTCCGGTGATTCTTCCTATGAAGTCAGTAGACGGATTGGGAGAGCATGGGGGATGGGGTTATTGGAAAGGGGTGCATGGCTCTCCCAATATCTTTGCAAAAGGACGAAGGTCCAAGTTGTCACAAACCATCTTCTAAAGCAGATGGCCTGCTAGTAGTTTGGGACTGACCAGGACTAAGGGGGTAATAAGAGAGGCATATGTTAAAAAAAGGTAATTGCTGATGCACAAAAAATATAAATAATCCTGTGACAAAACAAATCTAATTATAAAAAATGTGAAGATGAAAAATTGAAATTATAAAATACAGAGGCTCTTACCCTAATATATATACAGTCACTTTTAATTCATGTAAGAGCATCAGCAGCCTTAGAATAAAACCAAACTGGACTCTGTTTCAGCCCAGGTCATAAATACAACTCCTCAAAAAAATAAAAAAATCTCAGGAGCCTAACTCCACTTCTTAACATCAAGAAGCTGCTCAGCCACCAGACACCTATTAGTCTGGCATACCTTACACTACCTAACCCTTCTTCTCAAATCTCTCCGAACAATCTGCCCCATCTTGCGGCCACAACTGTACTTATAAAGGCTTCTAAATTCCAGGGTTGGCTTGCCTAATAATAGGGAGATACCTTTTCGGGCCTGCTGGGGAAATCATACACTTCAAGTAAAAATAAAAATATCCGACAACAAAATACACATAATAAAACACTAAATAACAAAACAACAAAAATATTTATACCTAACCTCGAGATTACTAAGATACAAATGGAAACATTACAGTACACCTATACTACTGATCATAACATGGACTCCCCCTATAGTTGTCTTTCGACCTTCCCAGGCACCCGTGACTACGTTTAGCTTCGGCGCCAGCTTTAAAACACAGGGTGGTAAATGTGGAATATTACGTGCAAGGCCTGTACCCGAAACAAATGGTGAAACATCTGGAAAAAAAAACTAAAGAAACACAAAAGAAAAGACCTGATGGTAAGTCCAAAAACCCTGCTAAAGTATTTTTTTCCCCCATTGTAAACTCACTGGCATATTGCTCATTGCGGTTCATACCTAAAGCTTATTGAGAATCTTGCCCCAGTATCTGTCAGTACTATACTGTATTAGCGTCTTTAGTGTACTGGAGCTTCCTGTTTTGCTGTACGGTTGCAAGACATGGGTGCTGTCCAGTGACCTGAGATGAACATTGGACTCCTTCGGCACTGTTTCTCTTCAGAGAATCCTTGCGAACTGCATGTTTGATTTCATGTCGAACAAGTGGTTGCTCACATATTCCCGAACGAAGTACATTACCTGAATTGTGAGGGAGTGTCAGTTATGGCACTACAGTCATGTGGCACAATTCCTCGAGGATGATCCAGCTCACAAAATCCTCATTGTTGAGTACCTTAGAGGCTGGACCAAGACAAGGGGACAAACATATAACACCTGGCTGTGAAAGAGAGAGGGGTGTTTCTGTAGGGGGGACTAGACTGCATTTCTAACTGAGGAGTTCCCGAACTGTTTTGCCTTGTGGCAGGTGCGGCAAGGCACTGTACCAGTGCATGCTCCCCAACCTGACAAGACTTCTAGTTGTTAAATAAAGTGTGGCGAGTGGCTGGGGCTGTTACCCCGCCAGGACGCCCAGGAGGACCGGAGGAGGGCTTGTGCTTTCTCCAGACCATGAGGGGGTGACCGCTTGGAAGCTCAACCCTGTAGGGGCCCATGGTCACCACCGGATGTGCTGGGGGGAAGAAGAGCAGGGACATACGGAGTGCTTCCGGGGATGCAGCCGGCACTTCCACCACACTGGGGCGTGTCAGTGGAAGATTGCCGGGAAACACCTGGAACACATCCGGGTGATTATAAAAGGGGCCGCCTCCATTCAGGGCTGCAGTCAGGTGAGGAGGAGGACAGAGCTCGGGAGGAGAGGCAAGGAAGCAGCCGGAAGAGAGAAAGAGGCAGTATGAGGCCTGGACTTTGAGGGTAGTTTGTGGGTTGTGTGCACTTTACTGTATATAATGTGTGAGAATAAACATGTGGTGGTGCATTTTAAATATGTCTATCTGACTGTGTCCGGGGCTCGTTCCACAAAAGCAATAAATAGGCTCACAGATGGTTTGAAGGGTTGATTAATAAGAAAATGTTAAATTGATTGAAAAATTAAAACAACAAAACAAATTTAGTAATACAACTTTACCTGTAAAGCATCTAAATTTTAAATGCAGTTGGGTTGAAAAAGCAAACAAAAAGGGATAAAAAGAGACTGTAGCACAGTCAGGTTTTGCCTTGGAGGAGAGCCATTGAGAAAGACTTTAGGCAGTGGTTTGTATTTTATATTTGAACCCTTACTGATGCTAAGTATGACTATGAGGTGATCTGCTTAAGGCCAGAGTGAACTCAGAGAACATCCCCCTAGGAATGGAGTCTGGGTGGATGCAGTACATACTACACAGGTCAATCAACAACAGTCCCATAGAACTCATAAAATTAGAATGTATAATAAAATTAAACTACACCCAACATTTAAACAAGTTTTTTCATACTCACACCTCAGCAGTATATAAGTCTAAGGACACCTTGTTTCCCATCGACAGAAATCTAGACTTTGATATTTCCTAGATATTTAAATTTTCATCTGACAATGGAAAGCTTCCAGGCAATAAATGTACAATATTGTGATAACTTTTAAAACTGGAGGTCCCAATGCAATCAGGAACCTGTGCGCATTTGTAGAATGAGATCATTCAAAAGAGGTGTATACAGACAGATGTCAAAGCTTGAAAATATTTTGAAGCAAATTATTCTATTTTATTTATTCCATTTGTGTTTATACACCTTCCTTAGTTAGTAACAATGTTCTTCCTTTTTCAGAGTATAATTGCACTTTTTGAGTTTTTTTTTTTTTTTGCTTCGTTTTGTTGGTGAAAATGGAGCATACTAGTTATACTGCACTTTTAAATATTAAACCAAAGAGGTAAGTACAGTAATTTTGTATCACTAAATCCATATATTCATTTTACATTTTATAGGGTCATTATTGTCACCTCAACAAAATACAGCAAAAGTCTTGCTTGAGTGTGCAAATCAATGTGCAACACAACATTATTCCCCTGCACCATGATTAATGAATCCCACCACCTAACCATGAAACTTTGTTCTTTCTTACCTGAGAAATTTCATGATTATTTAAAAAAATGCATTTTATGTCTGTCCATATTGTCATCAATGTGTCATATGTCTCCTGTATTAAAACATGACTTAAGAACATGTTAGTAAGCAGTATAAACTGTTATGAACCACCACATATATTGTATAGAGCCTTATATTTTGTATTCAAGGTAAGAAGTTTATTTTTAATATACACTTTGAAATCTTTAATGTTAAAAATCTAAATGTTAATTATTGCAAACAAATATAACGATCATAGTACCTTCTCTTCAACACAAAGCAGAACAGAAGCCAAGAATTTGTTGAACAAGGTATATATCATTTTTTGTGATTTTACTGAATATTTCTAGACAAACTAGGTGTCAGCTTATATAGACTACCCTGATGCAGCAAAAGGACATACTGTGACTTTCTATCAGAGAAAATATTACTAGGGTTTTGTACCGTGTTAGCCATTATGAATGTATTGAAAAGGTGTCATTTTGCTTGACTTTTCAATACTTATCAGAGAAAGGAAAATTAAATATGGTCGGGTTGCCCCCTCTAGTGGCTAAACCATAAGTAGGAAAACTTCCTTTTGAATGTACAGTACTTTCATTAATTCATGACAATGACTGATGTCTAAGCTTATGTTAAGTGCTTAGTAACTGCAGGTGTAGTTCTTAAACAAGAACTTTTTTCTTGTTCTTTTTCTGCAATTATGAAAATCCCTCCAGTTTTTCCCCTTTTCTGTGTGGAGTTGACATGTTCTCCCTGTGTCTATATGATTATGTTTTTTATTCCCAGGTACATTGGTTTATTTTACATCCTATATACTAGGGTAATGAGTGACTACAATTCCATTCAAATTTTGCTATCTATCTATCTATCTATCTATCTATCTATCTATCTATCTATCTATCTATCTATCTA
>JANRMT010062848.1:6412257-6422315 GCA_026402145.1 Polypterus bichir lapradei
CTATCTATCTATCTATCTATCTATCTATCTATCTATCTATCTATCTAATAAATGCATTTCACAGTATTACAACTTATAATGCTACAAGCAACATCTACACCAGTAACTGAAAAAGACAAACCACAGCCAAATGGACACAAAAAAGGAAAATCTTACGGATGGCATGCAGACCCATCACACAACTAAAATGCTAACTGAGCTGTCAGTGTGCTTTATACTGGGAGTAAATCACAGTTTCCTGTGGAAATTGTGAACAACAAAAATTAATGCAGAATGCCAACACCAATGTAAATAATGTGAGTTGGCAAATCTATATGAGGCATCCCCGAAGGAAATACAGTAAGTCCAATAAATAACAAAGTAACCAGAGTTATTGATAAATTGCAAATGGGTATGCCTTATTTGAATCTAAATATACCATAGTACTTGTTAGGAAATGTCCAAGAATGGAGAGTCAGAAGGCATTTTATTGTTTTGTGTAAGCCATGATTTTTTAATTAGTACAAAATAAAGATTCTAAAATATTAAATAAATAATAATACAAAACTATTCCATCTATTACGGTATGGCTTCTTGCTAGGTATAAGTTCTGGTGTCAAAATATCTCATGCAGGATTTGGTCTCGTCCGTTGCGAGAGATGGACGTCTGAAGCAGAGCTCCGCTAGCAGCGGTGTTATTTTTCATATTATCTTCTTATTATCCTGAGATATCCTGTATTTATCCAATCTGAGGGGCACTACTACAGCATATGCAAGCATACGCGTATATAAACAAGACCAACAAGAAAGGGGTTCAGAAAGAAACGAAAACTAAAGCTACATCCAAGCTCAGATCGGCAAACCCAAGTACAAGCTCAAGATACGGCCTTTCAGAGACTGACCTGGATCAGATGGGTGAAAGCCCAGACTCCTCGGGACCACGGTCCTCTACATCATCTCCGGCTGAGAACAAAATGGGGAGCAAGTGTACGAGTGCGAGTGATGCAGGTCATGATAGCTCGCCGATTGGAGAAGATCATCTGAAACTGGAAAAGGCCTTGCAGTCTGCGCTCTCAACTACTTCACACGAGCCGGGAACACCGGCTGCAATAGAGCCCACAGCCTCACCTACAGTGCACGAAAGCAGAAATGATCTGTCTGAACTGAAGGTGATGATCGCTGAGCTCAAGCAAGCTCAAGCAGAGCTCAAGCAAGAGACAAAGAAAGACATAAAGAAGAGAGAGAAGGCAAATGAGAAGGCAAGGGAAAAAGCAAATGAGAAGCTGTGACAGGAGCTGCAACAGATGTGGCAGCAGTATAGTAAAGACTTGGAGGAACGCATATGTATTAGCTGTGAGGCAGTCTTTAAAAATATGGTGGGTAAAATTGAAGAGCACATTCAGGAAACCTCGTCTAAACTGAGCACACTTGCTGATCAACTGGAGGATGTCAAGGAGACATTCACGACTCGGATTGAATCAGCTGAAAATCTAGCTGCCAGTACTGAAGAAAAAGCAACAACTGCCAGCTCCAAATGCAAAAAACTCGGAGTCAGACTTGCTGCTTTGGAAGATGGAAGCAGAAGGAATAATATTAGAATCGAAAGTCTAACTGAGAATCAAGAAACTCCAAACCCAGTGAAATTCGCAGCTGAACTATTTTCTAAAATAATTGGAGAGGACTTTAAAGCAGATTCTGAGATAGCAGCGGCTTATTGCGTACGCGGATCAAATACCATTAGACCTAGATCTTTTATTACTCACTTCGAGAGATTATTATTTAAGCTAGAGGTGATGGCACTCCTCAGACTCAAGCAAGAGAGTATATATGAAAATAACCACATTCGTATCTTCCCTGATTTCTCTCCAGCAACAGCTACTAAATGTGCAGCCTTCTATAACATCAAACAGCGGTTATGGCAAGCCAATGTCAAATACAGCCTCTTGTATCCTACCAAACTGAAAGTGGAATTGCACGGTCAATTTTATGCCTTCGTCAGCAAGGAAGAAGCAGAAAAGGAATTAAGAAAGCTGATCCTGACACTATTCTGATACACAATAGTGAGTCGTAGCCTGTCATGACATGGCAAGGATAAATAACCTGCTGTCTGATCTATTTGTTAAGATACGGGTTTTTATCATTATATATCCTCTTTATTACTCGGACGCTATCTGTTTATGTTTTAATTACAGTTATAGACGTTAGTGCTTAATTCTTGTTTTTTTTTTTATCTTATTTATTTATTTTTTCTCTACCCTAAAGGAGAATGTTTAACAACATACCCTTGGTTTATTTTTATTGTTATTATTGCATTAAGACTTAGTATGCTTATTCTGGACCACTTTCTAACACCATTCCCCGGGTTTATTATCTTAATACATAGGATTGCTGAAGATTATATATATTTTAAGTTCATAGTTTGTTAATGATTATATTTTAGGCATATAGTATTTAGACTATATTGGCAATAGATATCTCTGTTTTTTTTAATACTAAAATGCCACTGCGTGGGGGCTTGTTTTGCTTTGGACATGCTCTGTCTCTGGGTATGTCAGAGGAACGGGATTGTGTGAAGTGGGGTCCAGCCTCATGTGAGGAGGCAAAATGGGAGGGTGGGGGGATTATGGGGGGGAGAGAAAGAGAATAGGCTATATCTATATCTAATCTATCCTTTTAATCTTTATAATTATAACTACCAACGTAACAATAGGCTGCATGGCAATAACTCTTGGGGAAATAGAAAATTAAGGATAAAACTGTCTCACTTCCAGTTAAGACTATAAAATGACATCAAAAAATCAGAATGAATGTCTCCATGATGGGGCAGTTAACTTTGTGAGCTGGAATGTTAAAAGCCTGAATCACGAATTAAAGAGAAAGAAAGTACTCTCTCACCTAACAGGTTTAAACGCTAAAATAGTATTTTTACAGGAGACCCACTTACTAAGCAAGGATCAGTTCCGGCTGCAAAAGGACTGGACTGGCCAAATATTCCATTCTAGCTTTACAAAGAAAACTAGAGGTGTGGGAATTCTCATACATAGAACAGTCTCACTTGTAGCATCAGATGTAGTATTGGATCCCGAAGGGAGGTATGTGATGGTCATGGGTAACTTATCTAACTGTAAAATGATTTTGATAAATGCTTATGCACCTAATGTCAATGATAAGGAATTTATACTAAATTTATTTGCATCCATTCCCAATGTGAACACTCATAAAATTATAATGGCTGGGGACTTTAATTATGTTTTAAATCCACTCTTAGATACGACTTCTATCACAGGGGGGATGACATCTAACACTGCAAAGATAATTACAAAGTTTATAACTGATCACAACTTATCAGACCCCTGGAGGTTTTTAAACCCAAACTCAAGAACATATTCTTTCTACTCAACAATACATCATTGCTACTCAAGAATTGATTATTTCTTTATAGATAATAATTTCTTGCCTATGATTAAATCTTGCAAATACTATGCTATTGTTATTTCTGACCATGCCCCTCTGATCTTGGAGCTAAAGTCATTATGCCTCACACACTCACCTCGCAGATGGCATCTCAACCCGCTTCTATTAGCAGACGAGAATTGTACAGAATTTATATCCAAACAAATCCGTATCTTCCTAGAGACAAATACATCCTCAGAGATTTCTGCAGGAATACTCTGGGAAACTCTTAAGGCCTTCTTTAAGAGGACAGATTATTTCATATCTTTCCCACAGAAATAAATTAGAAACCAAGAAAGTATCAGAGCTAAGAAGCGAAATTACTAGAATAGATGAAGAACATGCCAGGCTTCCAAGCGAGGTTCTACATAGGAAAAGGCAGGCTCTGCATTCAGAACTCAACCTATTGACAACTAAAGAAAATGAACAACTAATTTATAAATCCAGACATCATTACTATGAACATGAAGAGAAAGCTAATAAGCTTTTTGCTCAACAAATTCACAAGCAAGAAGTCCGCAACGCAATCCCTGTAATCACCAACATGAACAGAGACAAAATCATTCACCACAGAATTATAATGCACACATTTAGAGACTACTATAAATTCTTATATTCTACTGAGTTTAAAAAAGACAACATACAACCTAATACATTTCTGGATACATTACAGATACCACAAATAGACACTTTTAGTGTGGAGTAACTTGATAAACCTCTGGCATTATCAGAATTACTAGATGATATAAAGTCACTTCAAGGTGGGAAAACAGCAGGCCCTGATGGCTACCCTCCAGAATTTTATAAGAAATTCTCCGCTCAGCTAGCTCCCCTCCTATTAGCAACATTTACAGAAGCCAGAGACAATCAAACTCTTCCTCAAACTTTCTGCCAAGCATTAATCACAGTTTTTCCTAAGCAAAATAAGGACTGATTACAATGCGCATCATACAGACCAATTTCACTTTTGAATAATGATGTTAAAATACTCTCAAAAATCATAGCTAGAAGGATAGAGAAAGTGCTCCCTTTGGTAATATCACAAGATCAAACTGCATTTATCAAAGGTCGACACTTATCTTCAAATCTTCGATGCCTATTTAATGTAATATACTCACCAACAAAGTCAAACACCCCAGAAATATTATTATCATTGGATGCAGAAAAAGCATTTGACATGATTGAATGGAAATACCTTTTTACTACATTAGAGAAATTTGGGTTTGGCCCAAACATTTGTGCATGGATCAAGCTACTGTATACCAATCCAGAAGCTTCAGTTTGTATCAACAACATTTGTTCAGACTACTTTAAACTAGAACGTGGTACCAGACAAGGATGCCCCTTGTCACCGCTGCAATTGCCATTGAACCACTGGCAATACACTGTTGAAATGCTGATCAGATAAAAGGGATTATCAGAGAGGGACTGGAACAGAAAAATTCTCTCTGTGCAGATGATATGGTACTGTATATATCAAACCCACAAAATTCTGTGCCTGCAGTCTTAACAGCACTTACAGAATTTCAAAAGATCTCTGGTCTCAGAATTAATCTGAATAAAAGTGTACTCTTTCCAGTGAATTCTCAAGCATATAATATTAGATTAGACACCCTACCTTTTATCATTGCAGATCAGTTTAAATACCTCGGGGTAAACATCACAAGTAAACATAAAGCTCTTTATCAATAAAATTTCGCCGTCTGCATGGAAAAAATTAAGCAAGACTTGCATAGATGGTCAACCCTTCATCTCACTCTAGCTGGAAGAATTAACACTGTTAAAATGAATATTCTTCCTAAGCTCCTTTTTTTATTTCAAAACATTCCAACATACATCATGTTACAGGTGGCTGGGTGTGGTCGGCAATCGGCCGCCTACTTAAGCAGCCGCCGCCCTGCAATCAAGGCTGGAGTCGGGTGAGGAGGAGGACAAGGTCGTGGCAGAGGAGGCGAGGCGAGGAGAGGCCTGAGTGTTTGTGTGACGAAGACTGTGCTTATTGACTTTGGGGAACTGGGGGTTTGGTGGTGGTGTACTTTGTAAGATACTGTAAATAAACGTGGGTGATGATTGAAACGGTGTCCGCCTGTGTGTGTCCAGGCCGTCCGTTATCACAATCAATAAATCATTTTTTAAGCAATTAGAGTCAGCAATAACCTCATTTATTTGGAACTCAAAACATCCACGTATCCAAAGAGCAACCCTACAAAGACAAAAGGCAGAAGGTGGCATGGCTCTACCTAACTTCCAGTTTTATTACTGGGCAGCAAAGATACAAGCTATAAAAACCTGGACACAAATAGATGAACATACACAGGCCTGGTCCGCAATAGAACTAAAATCCTGCAGTACTTCTTTATATTCCCTGCTCTGTGCCCCAATAAATGCAAGCTATCGGCAGTATACTAATAACCCAATTGTGCTTCACTCACTCAGAATATGGAACCAATGTAGAAAGCATTTTAAGATGGAGAAACTTTTATCAGTGGCACCTCTGCAAGAGAACCACCTCTTTCAACCTTCACAAACATATGCAGTTTTTAATATCTGTAAAAAATTTAGGATTAACTTGCTTAGAGATCTTTATATAGACAACGTCTTTGCATCCTATGAACAATTACAATCTAAATTTAACATTCCAGTTACACATTTCTTTCACTATCTTCAAATTAGGAACTTTGTTAAACAAAACCTGCCCGATTTTCCTCATCTTGCACCCTCATCCACGCTGGAAAAATATTGCTCAGATTCAAGGACTCAGACACCATCTCTGCAATATATAAAACTAGCCAACCCGCGGCGTACCATACGCCGCATAATCAGGCCGGTTTTTTAATGATTTTTAAGCACAGGGAGAAAATTAACATTTGAAAAATCGGTAATGTAATAAATCAGCAAGAAAATCAACATTGTAACAATGCATGGAACGAACCAACACACAATCGTCCGTGAGTGAAAACTGGCGGACCGCCATCGCGCCTTCTTCTCCCAGACGGAGGGATGGGGGTGGACGGCGCTCAGGTGCGAAGGGTGGATCGGGAGGAGAGGAGAAGGACGTTCGTTCCACTCCCTCCGTCATGCTAGTCTGCTGATTTCTCGTTCAGTATGCACTGCCTGCTCATGTGCCCACCTGGAACTCGTCACTTGAGTCGTTGTCGTCTTTGCACAGTCCAGATGCACCTGTGACTCACGTATACTTTTCATTGCTCTGTGCGGTTTTGGCTGCTTTTCTATATATAATCCACCAAGACACCCGACCACGGTAGTAGCGAGGTGGGAGGGGGGTCTGTACAAAGGGTAGGGACGTACTCAGTGGGAACGTATCAGTCACATTTGGTGGGGATTCCACGGTTTGCATCCCGAATGGGGTTCAACGGCTTACCCACGCCTCTCTGCGCCGGGTAGACACACGCTCAATCTCATGCATAATTAATTATTGAATGCTAAACACTTCTGGAAAGACACGGTTGTCTAAAACGGGTTGGTGTGAGAATACAACAGTAAGTGAATGAAAAGATGGAACTCTGGAGAGAGCAAAATACAACACAATAGTGAACCCACAGCAAAACAAACGCCGCATAATTATTTATTGATGGTTGAACACTTCTGGAAAGACACAGTTGTCTAAAAAGGGAGGGTTTGAGGATACAACAGAAAGTGAATGAAAAGATGGAACTCTGGAGAGAGCAACATATAATTGCCTGTGAGTGAAGACTGGTTTTGGCAGATACAGGCATATCTTTTTGAAAGTTTGTCCTTGTGCCTTATTAATTGTCATCGCAAATGCCAATCGAACAGGAAATTGTCTTCGGGTAAAAGTAAAAGGCAAATTTGAATCTGACGGGGTCAGGCATATCTGGGGAATAAGGACAGTTTGTGAGGTTGCAGATGTGATAGTTTTACACTCCAGTACATTACGATGAATGGTGCTAACAGACAGTCTAGTGCCATTAAAAAGACCTTTTGCAGGCAGGAGGTTTCTGAGAAGCATGATGACGGATCCATTTTTAATTTTGAGTTTATGTGGAGGCATGCCAGTAGGAGTAAGACTATTAAGAAATTCCTCGGGGAATAAAAGTTGATCTGCAGGATCATCTGTGACGATGGAGTCCACGCTCGTGAAAGTCACCTCATTGTTAGGGATAAGTTTTAGCACTTCTTCATTAAGGAATAGCGAGTCTTCGTTGGTGACGCTTAATATAGCTTGCGTGCTCAGTTGTTCCAGAGTGACAGTTGAGAAGTCGAGGTCGCCATACAGTTGTTGAACGGGATCAGAAATTAAAGGAAAACAATGTGAAGGCAATGTCACAGGTGTTCCGTTTATCCCGTCTCCAACATCAAGGAGCCATTGTGCGAAATGTTGTTCTTCAGGAAGAGCTCTCATATTTGTTGTCAGTGAAAGAACATGCATGTGACGCCACAAAGGGTGCTTGTTAATGCAACTGGCGACAGTAAGCGCTCGGGAGCCACGCATAATGACGGAAAGAATTTGTTGGAAATCTCCATCCAATAGTATTGTTTTGCCTCCAAAAGGCTGCGTGTCACCCGTGAGATCACGTAATAACCTGTCAACTGCCTGGAATGCGTATGCGTATGTCATTGGCGCCTCGTCCCATATAATAACTTTGGATTGTAGAAGATGTTGAGCATGTGGTGAGGAAGGTTTAATGTTGCATGTGGAAGTAGTCATGAGCTTCAACGGTATTTTAAAAACAGAATGGGCAGTTCGTCCACCCGGTAATAATGTTACACCTATTCCTGTAGATGCTACGGTTGTAGGAATGTCTCCCCTAAGTCTGATGGTATGAATCAGGGTTTTGTACACAAAGGTTTTCCCTGTTCCTGCAGGACCATCCAAGAAGAAACATCGGGGATGGGAATTGTTATATGCAGCGTGTAAAACAGTATCAACAGCGTGTTTCTGTTCTGTGTTGAGTTTGTCGTAGTGTTCTATAGCGTGTAAGATTTCAGCCTGAGCGTCGAAGGTGGGAGATGAATGACACAGTGGAGGAATGTCAGTGGGGGGGAAGGTGTAATTTGTGCAGGTTGAAGCCATGTGGTTGCAGCATGTCATTAATGTCAGCAAGAGCATACATGCAAGCGGTGGTTGTGGAATATTTTGTGAGAAAGTCTTCGGAAAGGGAGAGTGTATGCGTGTCCCAAAGGTGTGGAACGTTGTGTGGTTTACCGAAGACACAGATGAAAATGAACATTTCTCACAAGAATCGTGGCATTCGTATCTGGGTGGTCGGTGAGTTTTTTGCATCCAGGCACATGGGCAGGCAGTGTGAATGCCTAGAGAGCGAGGGTAGATGCGGGCCGGTGAAAAAGGAGTGTTGGTGGGCAGGGAAACGTCTTCCATATTCCTGCAGGAGCATCTAAGAAAACGCATGTTTGTCGCGGATGCGAATTGCTGTATGTAGCGTGTAAAACAGTTTGCTATGGTGCATGCGGTCGTGCATCGTAACCGAAAACTCGCTTTTTAAAGACTGCTTACTTCATTGTGTTTTAACCTCAGTTGTAAAGGATTGTTTTAAGGATCCCATGGGATACCCCTCGCAAACCTTTTTACACGCTGCATGTGGCGATTCACCTCCGTGAGAAACATGCCTCTATGAACAGTCAACGTGGCTCGGAGGTGCATGTGGCCTCTACGACAGACGAATATAAATGACGCCGTTTTTTCTGTGTCGTCACATCCGAGTTGGTGGGCGTGGCTCTGCGAGTTGTCGTCGTATCCAATGGTCTTGGAGTTGGTGGGCATGGCTCCTTCCTGCGTGCGCCATAGGTGTCTTACTTGTCGGCAGCTTAGTGAATCCACGCCCCTTCTGGCGCTCTTTCCATGGGTGTCTTGCCTTAGTGAATTATATATATAGATTATCTTACAGTCCCTCCCTTTCAAAGATCCAAGAGGACACTGGGAAAAAGATCTCTCAATTAATATAACAGAAAAGGAGTGGAAAATAGCAATGCAGAGAATTCACTCGAGCTCCATATGCACAAAGCATACAATTATTCAACTCAAAATTATATATCGAGCACATCTGTCTCGCCTAAAACTCTCCAAAATGTTTCCAGGGCAAGATCCAACCTGCAAACGCTGCAATCAGGTCCCAGCCTCACTGGGTCACATGTTTTGGGCCTGCACCAAATTAACATCATTCTGGACCAAAATTTTTAATTACCTTTCAGACAGCCTTGGCGTCACAATCGCTCCTAATCCACTAACAGCTGTGTTTGGTGTTCTTCCAGATGGGTTTAAAGGGGAGAAGGACAAACAAACTGTGATTGCATTCACTACACTATTGGCACGCAGACTTATTTTGCTAAACTGAAAGAATCCTAACTCTCCTCTTTTAAGTCAGTGGGAAACCGATGTTTTATACTATTTAAAATTGGAAAAAATCAAATACTCAGTTAAAGGATCTGTACAGATTTTTTCAAAACATGGCAGGATCTAATCAGTAATATTTTAGAATAAGCGCTTAAAGCACAGAGGAAGCAATTATTTCTGTATTTCTTTTCCTTCTCCGTTCATCTCTATTGGCTTATCAAACTCATCAATTTAGGTATGTTTACAAGCCTTAAGTTTTACTCTGTTGGCCATGCTCTCTCTCAGGGGTGGG
>JANRMT010062848.1:6438311-6466954 GCA_026402145.1 Polypterus bichir lapradei
TATATATATATATATATATATATATACTGTATATGTGACAGCAACACTCATCACTCACAACAGTGACAAAACAATTACATTGTCAATCATGTTACGTTATTTTCAAAATGTTTCATTTTCTTTTTCATTACTTCTTTAACACACTACTTCTCCGCTGCGAAGCGCGGGTATTTTGCTAGTAAACAATAAAAGGAAGTTGATTGAGTGACATAGAGTAACGGAGAAACTCAAAAGTTCAAGTTCAGAAAGTCGTACAGTGGCTGTAATAAAAAAGAAGTGGTCAGATATTCAAGTCGCCGTGAAAAGGCTGAGTGTCATATGGAAGCGTATTAGGGTACAGAGAAAAGAAAAAAAAATAGGGACACAGTGGAAAAAAAGGCTGAATTGTCAATTTTAAACTTGAAATTTACACTTTAATCACGTAGTTTATTTTGTCATTAAAGTAGAATGTCATAAACTTAATATTAAAATTGTTTAATTTACTAGTTTCTCAGATCCCATCGTAACTAAAGTAGCATGTTAAATGCTTTGTATTGTATGTGTTCTTCTACTGTGTGTACTCTATGTGTGTGAATCACTATGTGCTTCTTAAATGGGCTTTCTTTTATGCTGACAGGGCACAAAATAGATTACATTCATGATATTACAGCTCTCTGAACAATTTAAATACTAAGATGTATACTTGATATCATTTTCATGATGATAGGAATTAAAGCATGTATTAAACATGGGGGCACAGTGGTAGCGCCCTGTCCAGAGATTGTTCCTGCCTTCCACAAGATGCTTGCTACGTTGTGCGTGACCCTTGTTGAAATAATTTATTGCAGCAGTATAATCACTTTCAAATGTACTAACCCCCAATTCCTGTCCTTCCTTTTCTTTCTCCAAGTAACCAAACACTACACAATAAGCTCTGTAATAAATGTCAAGCCATCTGTAAGCTCAGAACGACAATTCTTCAAAACTTTTAAGGAACATTGAAATATCTTTGTAGTGCATGTTTAATTTTACCAAGCAAGCATACAGAGCGAGGCAGGAACAAACCCTGAACGAGGCGCAAGCTCATCACTACTGCTGTGCTACTGTGCCAACACATTTATTTTATTAACAGTATACAATATTTAAATGAAGTTAAAAATGTATCTGTATAATTTAATATACATACTTTACTATATTTCATCTTAAAAATGATATCAAGAGCTCCAAGAAAATAGTGCTTGGAAATCTAAATCGATTTAGAAGCCAGTCATAATCATATATAAAAATTTGCTCTCTTTTATTGAATTGAATTGAATTCCTTTACTTTTATTGTATGGTACAATGAGATTCAATATGCAAATCCTCCAAAAACCTATTTTCCTATAAAATAAAAGTAATAATAATAATATGATAAAAAACAATGAAATATATACAATATGAAAGCATAAGTACAATGTACATGTACGTATAGTGCAGATAGTGCAAATGGTTCATAAAGTGGCTGAGGTTGTGCAATATTACAACTATAGCGCAAATTTACAGTGAGGTAATTGTACTTATAATTACACACAGTTCCACCAGGAGCACTTGATTGAATGATTGAGTGCATTTAGAGCTCTTGGATGAAACTTTTTCTGAACCGTAAGGTCCCTACAGCAAAGTCTCTGAAGAATTTACCATATGGAAGCAGTTCAAATCGACTGTGCACATGGCTGAGGCAGCGTGTGCTAGATGCTGTATCCCGATGATCCTCTTTCCAATCAGCTGCTGTAGAGCTGTAATTCCACACTTAGATACATATAATAATATGAGTGGTACACTGAGAGTAACAACGCTAAAACTGCTATGGTATTTGGAATAGTTTGGCCATTCTGTGGACCATTATATTGTTACAGGTTGATTACAATCAGATGCCTTAAAGTAATAAACGATATGAAGTTAATTTCAGTGAATCTAAAACATAAAGGGAAACTACACAGGAACAGTAGCACTGCTTTGATGCTGGGTGCTGCCAGTTTGCAAAACCGAGCCGAAAATTTGCATACATAGTGGATTGAGCTGGTGTGAGAATGTGTGTGGCTTTTTGCCAAATTTAGTTTTTATACATCGCGATGTGAGTGTGGAAATGGGCGTATGCAACATTTTTGTGCATATGCACCATTTATACGTGAGGCCCAAAGACAGGAGAATTCCCTTTTCTAAGATAAAAATGCTTATTTTAAGATTTGATTAATTAGATCTTTCCATATTAAAAAAAAACAAACTTTTGAACAGATCCTCTAAGTGAAAATTAAATTTTTCCAATTTGAAACAGTATAGAACATCAGCTACCCACAGACTACTTGCTAGTAGTGTGGTATAGGCAATTACAGTCAATTTGTCCTTCTCCACTTTACACCCATCAAACACAGCTGTTAATGGTTTACAAGTGATTGTGACAAAAAGGCTGTATGATAATCATTCAAACATTTTTGTCCAGACTTATGTTAATTTGGTGCACACCCAAAACATGTGGCCCAGTGAAGCTAGAGCTAAATTGCCACATTCACATTTTGAGTCTTAACTGGATACATTTTGGAGAATTTTAACAAGGTAAATATACTTGATTATGGATTTTACATTGAATGATCCTTTGCTGATATTTAGCTGGAATGTATTCTATGCATGGCTGCTTTCCACTCCTTTTCAGAGATGATAAGTGACAGGTTCTTTCCCCATTGAACACTGGGATCTTTGAAAAGGAAAAGATGTTTTTATATATTATTGAGATGCCGTCAGAGTCTTCAAGACTGATCAGTATTGCCTATGGATTAGAAATGGGTGGAATGTGAAGAAAATTGTGCAGGATCAAGATTCTGAAATGAAGATTGTTCTTACCGTTCATTGATTGGGTAAGTGTCCCATCTTCAATTCTCTTTTCAGGTACTGGATTTGAGCTTTCAAATATTTGGGTTTCTTTTTGCCTAGCTGGGCAAAACCTCTTCATGTGACCCTAGTGGTAGCAACTTTGACAAATGATAATTTCCCAACTACTCTTATCTAGGACCTTATCAACTCGGGGGGGAAAAAGCACAACCCGTATCAAACCGAGATGCTTCTCTGGGTCTACCTTCTGTTCAAGGATTGTTCTTGACTTTATCTTGTCTTTTTGCAGGATCTTCCTATGTTGTACCATCAGGTATGGTTCTGACAATCTACAGCTTCTTCTGATCATACTAGTCGACACGCTTCCTCTCAAGTCGAGAGCTCCCTTGGAAATACCTGTAATAGACATTCTAAAACAATAAAGCCAATTGTTTGCTTTGCAGTGTTCTTTACAGGCTGTAGCTACTTTTTACCCAGGTCTTCCAACTGTGCCACTACTTGTTTGAGAGGCTGTTCTTCTAGCCATGGTAAAGACCAAAACACCTGCCTGCACTTCTCAGTGTTGATCTCAGGTGTAGTCATGACAGGCTGCAGATGCATAGCGATCCTCTTTTCCCATCTGCAGTCTCATCTGAGGCTGGAGACTTTGTCTGCTGCACTCTCTTCACTTCCTCCTCAAGCTGACTAAATCGGTACTGGGAACTTTCCAACTCCTGCTCAATGAAACTTCTGGGATATTGATCTGGTCATTTAAGTAGCAGAGGGGGTTGTTAATCAGTTTCAGCTGCTTTGGTGTTAATGAAATTAAGAACAGGTGCACTAGAGGGGCAACAATGAGATGACCCCCAAAACAGGAATGGTTTAACAGGTGGAGGCCACTGACATTTTTCCCTCCTTATCTTTTCTGACTGTTTTTTCACTAGTTTTGCATTTGGCTATGGTCAGTGTCACTACTGGCAGCATGAGGCGATACCTGGACTCTACAGACATTGCGCAGTTAAGTCCAACTTCTCTAGGATGGCACATCAATACGTGCCATTGCCATAAGGTTTGCTGTGTCTCCCAGCATAGTCTCAAGGGCATGGAGGAGATTCCAGGAGACAGGTAGTTACTCTAGGAGAGCTGGACAGGGCCTTAGAAGATCCGTAACCCATCAGCAGGACCAGTATCTGCTCCTTTGTGTGCAGAGGAACAGGATGTGCACTGCCAGAGTCTTACAAAATGACCTCCAGCAGGCCACTGGTGTGAATGTCTCTAACCAAACAATCAGAAACAGACTTCATGAGGGTGGCCTGAGGGCCCGACATCATCTAGTGGGCCCAGTGCACCGTGGAGCTTGATTGGCATTTGCTATAGAATACCTGAATTGGCAGGTCCACCATTGGGGCCCTGTGCTTTTCACAGATGAGAGCAGGTTCACCTTGAGCACATGTGACAGATGTGAAAGGGTCTAGAGAGGCAATGGAGAACGTTATGCTGCCTGTAACATCGTTCAGCATGACCGGTTTGGTGGTGGGTCAGTGATGGTCTGGGGAGGCATATCCATAGAGGGACCCACAGACCACTACAGGCTAGACAATGGCACCTTGACTGCCATTAAGTATGATTTTTTTCCCATTCAGATCTGATGTGTTTCCATAGTTTTCCTTTAAATTTTTATATTATACTAGCTGTACCCGGCCACGTGTTGCCGTGGCTCAGTCTGGTTAAATGGAAAAGAAAGAAAAGAGAAAGCGCATGTTTCTAATATGTTTAATTTCACAATGCTTGTGGGTATACAATATGTTTTGTTGTTCCATTGTGTGTGCAGATATAGAGATTGTCTGGTTTGCTGACTCTAGAACACACAACATATAATTGTCCATGTGAGAAGCAATCCGTGTCTAGATCTTAACCGCACAATTTCTAAAGATTGGCCCTGAGCTTTGTTGATGGTGATTGCAAACGTCAATCGAATTGGGAACTGCAATCTCTTAAATTGAAATGGCATATCCATTGGAATCATAGGAATGCGAGGAATGAGGACATGTTCACCTTTGAAAGGTCCTGTCAAGATTGTTGGTTCTACGACGTTGCTCTTTAATTTGTTTACTGCAAGCCGCATGCCGCTGCAAAGCTTTGGCTGGTTGATATTTCGTAATATGATAATTGGGTCGCCGATTTTTAATTGCAGTACGTGTGGTGGCATGCCTGGCAGATCGAGTGAATTCAAAAATTCTGTTGGATAATTATAACCACTTCATCTGCTTCCACAACAGTGTCGATGGACTTGTATGTGACTGCCTCGCTTTGAATGTTAGACTGAATAATATTGTTAAGTTCGTAGATGTCTTTGTTCTTGGCTGCAAGAATAGGTCATTCACTCAGCCAATCGTGATTCTTATAATTGGTTTGAATATTGGGAAATACTTTCTCAACCAATTCTTCTTTTGACATCACTAAGTTGCAGAAGTTATGAGGCAATGAAATTCGTCCTGAGGTCAGATCAACCGGCACCTTTCCATTCCCATTTTCCAGCAATTGATGTGAGAATATCTCCGCTGATTGATCGTTTTGTAGCTGGACACGCATATTTGTAGTTAATTTTAACGTCTTTACGTGTCGCCACAAAGTAGAGTATTTCAGGCAAGTATTTATTTCGTCCACTGGTGTTGATCAAGGAATTACAGGTAATGTTTGCCTGAAATCTCCTGCAAGCAATATTAATGCGTTCCCAAATGGTCTGATGTTTCCACGCAAATCTTGCAATGTTGGATACTAATGCTTGAGGATATCGCTTAGAGCATTTTCCGTCTATCATGCATGGTGAATTTGGATTCAGTGTACCGCAAGGACCATGTATCATATTTTTCGTCACAATTTCATGCAAATCCTTATCGAGGTCGGCATCGGGCATTTCAGAGCATATTATATCATTGATTTCGTTTGAAGTGATTTTGTTATAGAGCCAGATTAGTATATATGCGTGTGGCAATCCTCTCTTTTGCCATTCCACTGAGTACATCTAGCAGCGCACAGACCCAAACATTTCATGTTTTAGCTTCTGTCTGAAAACACGTGCTGTGATGTCATGCCTATCCACCGGTGATTGCCCAGGAAGTAAGAGCTGTTGTATATCGTCCCAAGCTGCATTGCATGTGAATGTAATGAATGGGTCTGGACACCCGTAGTGACGAACATAGGCAATTACATCTTGAGCGTACTCATGCATATGACGTGGACTGCCTGCATATGAAGATGGCAAAATCGTTAGTCTTCCAACGTTAGTTGTATTATCGTCATTTACAACTGCATCTCGCAAATGAACGTATTCTTCAGAGCGAAGCCGGCACACAAAGTTTTTAATGACTCTGGCGGTTCTCCAAGTTGAGGCAGTTTAATTTTTTTAGTTTAATTTTTCCGGAAGCGCAACACATTCCTTTTGTTTCTCCATTAAATTTCAGAGACTTGCAATAAGGACACACTTCAGTCATAGTGCCGATGAGAACATGCCAGCTCAAACTATAATCATCAGCTGGGTTATACCGGAATGCAAGACGATTGTAATCGCTTGAATGCTGAGCACGGAGTTGTGTTTGACGATGATCTGCTGTTTCTCGTTGACATCTTTCAGCCACTCTCAGCCTGTCACGTTCATTCTGTTGAGAACAAAGCAGATCCGAAGCTGCAGAACGCGATCGCCGTGCTCGCAACTGTGCATCCTCAAGTCTGGCTGCACATCGCTCTGCTGCTTCCTCGGCACGTATTTGAGCCATTCTTTGTCTGTTTCGCTCGTTCGCTGATGCCCGTTCTTTCTCAGTTTGATTTGCAATTACTTGTCGCACTGCTTCCGCTCCGCGAGTACGACGACCTAAGTATGATCTTCTGCGAGGCATTATTTAGTATAGCGTGTGTTGCTTTTACGTCCAACAGATGCCGCTGTTTTTCAAAAAAGCATGTTTTTACCTGTCACAGGTGTTTTTCAAAAAAGCATGTTTTTACATGTCACAGGTGTGACATCTATATAATAGTAGGTATATAAAAACATGCGCGTATTCGAATGCAACGTTGTGTCAAAATTTCAAAGCAATCGGTGAAGAACTTTAAGAGATTTATGATTTTGAGCAAACGAACATTTACATTTTTATTTATATAGATATAGAAGATATATATATATATATTTATATATATATATATTAGTGTACTGTATATATGTTGTGGTAATTCTTTTGAGTAAATAATTCTTCACACAAACAAAACAAAGTTTTGGGGACTGTCCCTGTATATTGTCATGCAGACAATGATGAAAAAAAGCGATTCAGAGTCTTTAGAAGTACAATGAATGATTTACTTGTAACAAAAATGGTGGTTTTATAGCAAGAATGAATCATATGACAGGAAATGGTTGGCAGGAAGTGACGTTGCAGCAGGAACCGGAAACAACAACATCATGATGGGCCGGAAGTGAGGTGATTTGTGAAGGCCGGAAGTGACGTCATCGAGGTTGGCCGGAAGTGACATCATCACAGCCATTTTGGAACCCAGAAGTTGCGGGCATTATTTTTCTTCAGTATTTCTGTTGATGAAAAGAAGTTCAGGTAAGTACCACGTGATGACCCGCTATCTCGCGATATTTCACTCACCTTTAGGCTCTTTGGCTGCCTCCTAATCGCACATGTGTGACAATGTATAAATATAACAATACTCAAAAATAAATGATCGTGAATACATACAGTATTTACAATGGCTCAAAATAAAGATGGTGAAAATCAAAATCAAAAGTGTGGAAAATGGCACAAGCTCAAAAATAGAGGAAATTCAGTGATAAATAAATCAATATACAGGAATGCTGTACGAGGATCAGTCTCTATTTTATTCAGCTAACCTTGTCTCTTATGCCAGAGAGTCAAAAGATGACTCTTGTTGGGTGGCCCTTGGTTTTATATAACAGGCTTATCTACCTGACCAGTCATTAATGCTAGCCCAACATAATCCAGTCAAAGATGCTGCTTGTGACCTTTCACAGCTGTAGCCTCAGTTTAGGTGGAAGTCTTTCTACAACTCAGCATCTTGTTTACTCACACACATTCTTTCTACTTCAGGCAGCTTCTTATAGCTGCCTTCATTTTTACTCTTCTCTAGGACTTTCGATTTCACGATGCCTCCACACACCTGGCTTACAGTACATACCTCAGTTTTTCAGCCAGTTACTCTGCTGCAACTCATGGGGCCAAACGGATGTCCTTCACTGGTATAGCAGGAAGTAACTATGGGGTTACAGTGTGTCAGCACTCGAGAGTTAAATTCATGTAAAACTTTCAGCAACAGTTTCACCCGTGGTGAGCCTCCATAACACTACTACAGCCATTTGTTCCCAGAGTCTTCTCACTTACCCTGCAGGTAAGTGCAGTTTTTTATAACTAAACTATACAAAAATAGCCAGCTATATTCAGTTATTATATTGTCTCCAAATGTCCTGTGATACGGCCTATCACAGGCTGGAAGTGCCCGGCATAGAATGTCTCTTGCAGGATGTTCTAGATGTAGTGGTCCTGTTTGTCACCAGAGCATAGTGGGCAGAGCAGATTTCAAGGGCCCAAGTTTGTTGGTATGGTATGGTCACTGCCATTTCCTGTCATGGAGAGCTAAAGCAATTGCCATGAGTCCTGCAAGCAAAGAAGGTAGGAGAAGCTCTGGGACATTCCCCAGAAAGAGAGTGTCTCCTTACCAGTGTCTGAACTCTCAACTGATACATTTAACTGGTTGAGTAATGTGGCCACTGCTCAACGTGAAGATTTATGACTGCATACTTGTTTTGACAAGGTGGAAAGGGGATTTAAGGCAAAGACTGGAGAGAACCCTGTCATCCTCAATAACTTGATTAGTGTTGCCTATAAGCTTAAGGAAAAAACTACTGCAATGAAGCAATAGAATATCTTGGCTAGGTCATCTGGAATAAGCAAAAGTTTCAGACAGGCACGCTAAGCTCTTCTGTATGCCAGGATTGACTAATGATGTGGCTAGATATATTAAAGGCTGTGCTTTACATCAGAAAGTAGGACCAGTTTAATGAGGAGACAAGGTACCTTTAATACCTTTGCCATAGTAGAAGAGCCATTTTCACATATTGCTCTGGACATTGTAGGACCATTAGAAAGGAACAGGAATCAATACAGGCATACTAGTCACTTGTGATTATGTCACTAGATTCCCAGAAGCCTTCCCCGGAAGAAGAAAAATGCAACTACCATTGCTAGAGCTTTAATACAGCTTTCCTCAAGGGTAGGAATTCCTAGATAGGATTAGGATCAGGGTTCCAACCTTACGCCCATCTGTTGAGACAAGTGTATAGCTTCCAAGGTATTAAGGGGGTGAAGACCACACCTTATCACTCGCAGACTGAGAGGAAGGTGGAGAGATTTAATGCCAGTCTCAAACAGTTGCTCTGCATGTTTGTATCAAAAACTGGATGTGACTGGGGTCAATCGTTATTTCACCTGTTGTTCATATACAGAAAAGTGCCACAGTCATCAATAGGGTTTTAACTGTTTGACCTGTTACATGGTTACCATGTAAGGGGTCCCTTGTCAGTCCTAAGGGAGACATTAAAAAGACACAAGAATTAGAGTGATGCAAAGAATAAGAAGCTGCAGAAGATATTACTATTAGGTATTGTAGAGATTCTGAGATTCTGCATAGATTAAAGCGAGAAGTCAAGCAAAATTACACCTTTTATTGGTTAACTAAAAATTAAAAAAGCTTGCATATTGTAATCTTTTTAGTTAGCCAGTCAAAGGTGTCATTTTGCTTGACTTTTCACTACATCCATAATGGCTAACACAGTACAACACCCTTAGCTTACACTGGATTACAGTAAGCTAAATGCCATTTCAGCTTTTGGCACTTATTCTATGCTAAGGGTAGAAGAATTGGTGGAGAAATTGGGCCAGACAAAATATTTCACCACCTTTGACCAGTGTCAGTGGTACTGGCAGGTCCAATTGACTCCCAAGTCAAAGCACCCTACTACATTTAGAGCACCTGGGGGATTATACCAGTTTAATGGATTGTATGAGGCAGAGGCAAGTTTCCAATGACGAATAGGCCGTGTTTAAACTTACATTGGCGATGTAGTAGTGTACAGCCTGTGAAGATGCAAATATACAGGAGACATTCATAAAGGTTTGGGACCCCATCCCATATACTGTCGGCTGCTGATGAGTAATCGTATAGTACTAATACCAAGTACATAACAGACTTTCAAGAGAGACAATGATGAGTGAAACAGGGGGATTTTTATAGCAGATTGACAGGAAATGACATGCGTAATGGAAGTGATAAACTGGAGGTGATGACACAGGGAAAATGCGGAAGTGAGATCATTGGGAGTGGACCGGAAGGGAAGTCATCAGATGGAGTCAGATCTTCAGAACCCGCAAGAGGATTGCTTCTTGTGATTGCGTCTGTTCTGAGCCGAGTTCTGAAAGGTAAGTGTTCTATTCTTCTTTTTTCCTGGAGAGAGGCATAAGTGTTCTGTGTCCCCTCGGTTGTTATTTTCATGCTGTGTTGGGCCCATTGGCTGCCCCTATTCGCACGTGTGTGACAAGCCATACACAGGAAGAGCATATTTGACACCTGGCAGACATTTTTGACTGATCAATGCAGCATGATTAACCTTGGCAGATATGTAATAGGGAAGGAACAAGTGCAATACCCAGGTTATACCACTGGAGTGGCATCATAAGGTTGCAAGTCGACAAGGTAGCATCTATCCAAACTGACTGTGTCTGGAGACCAACAAACTGTTGTTCCTTGGACTGCTGTTGTGATACGTGAGATTTGTGACTTTTCTAGCGACCTGCTCAGGGATTAATTCTCCAAGTCATTAAATTGCCACCTGTGAAACAGCTTTTTCTGAGCTGGAAGTAATATTTTGTGAAGATGTAATTTTGCATTGTCCTGATTTTATATGTCAATTTATCTTACAGGTGGATGTGTCTGGGGAAGGCTTGGGGACTACAATAATGCAGGGTAAAGCCGAGGACAGCAGACCCATTCTGTTTATTAGCAGGAAGCTATTAGGTAGAGAAAAGAAATACTCAGCCTTGGAAAATGAAAGTTTAGCAATTAGCTGGGCTATAGATGGTCTGAAGAATTTGTTGAAGAGAGTGACCATAAAGTTCTTCAATGGATGCAACAAATGCACACGTAGCAAGGTTGTATCTGGCACTCCAGCCGTACTAGTTCCAGTTATACTCTGTTATTTAGAACAAAGAATATGGTGACAGATTATTTGTCCTGCACATGAGGTCAGTAGTTTTGAAGGTTGGGGAGTGTGATAAGCTGAGTCCTGAATCAATTTAAAAACAAAGACTAGTACAGCTGCTTGTAGCTTATTGCTGTAGGTGTAAATAGTTATAAGAAGTAATTGGCACTTAGCAGTTGTTTTAGTGCTCTATTGAAGGTTATTGCTGTGATGAGACAAAGAAGCCCCAGGTGTTCAGTGTCTCCCCTTATTTCTAACATGATTTGGAGGTCTACAAGTCAGGGGGCTTCTCTTGGTTTGAACTGACCAACACTGAGATGTTCTTCTGAAGCTGCTATTAGTGTGACTTCAGATTTAGACCAGCCTGATGCCAAGTTGTGCATCTGAACAGCTGCAGGAGAAAAGTGCATTAAGTTTAAGGAGAAAAAGGCAGAAGCAAGCAGAGTGCTGAGTTTAGGAGACTGCAGACAGAAACATACATGAGCATGAAAAGACAAAGGGAAGGTTTGCAGAGAAACTTATTGATAAGGAGAATGAGCAGATAGCATGATGCAGTTGCAAACTGGACCTGCACGTTGAGAAATTAAATAGATATAGGGAGGGCTACACCTGAACAGAGGGTCATGTGTGGTGTATTGGAGAACTCTGCAAGACCTGAGTGGGGATTAGCTAGGTGAAATTGCAAGCAGTATAAAAGTGTAGTCCAGCCTGCCAGGGGCCATCTTTTGACTAGGGTGAACTTCAGAACTGCTGAGTTTGAGGAGCAGTGAGAAGAGTGCTTAATTTTGAATATATTAGTAAGAACAGCTTTATTTCTGATTATACATATTTTTGGGTGAAAGTAAACTGTGGTTTTAAATACTATTTTTTAATAATTTTCTTTGTGCTTGATTTTTCACTTTCTGGTTTTGATTATTTTCTATATGTTGTTTGTGAAAGAATAAGTAGGGAGATGAGCCTTTCTGTAATTATTGCTTTGCTTTGTAGTCACTGTAATTATTGTATATAGCACCTGCATTTATTTTTGTTGATTTTATGAATATTCTTGCTTTGAACTGTGAATATATTTGCAAGACATTAATTTTAAATAGTTTTTGGCAAATCTGGATTAAACGATCGGGATTCTGTTTCTAAACAGTTATTTTTGTCTTTGACTCCATTGTCTCTTCCCCTGGCCTCTCAGTTATGGCTCCAGGTGCCTGGAGTATGAAACTGTGCAATGGTGCCATTGCATGGGGCACTGCAAGCCTGCACTTTGATCAATTTTTTGGGAAACAACTACTGTACTCATGCAATCAAGAAGGGGATGTGGAAAAAGTTAACGCACTGGACCTATTTTTTAATAGATTTTCCCACCTTTCACCAATACCTTCCTCCAATGACCAGTCTCTCCACATAATGCAATCTCTACTTCATCAACAACTGCTACAACATCCACTGGTATGGCCAGTGATGAGTTCAGCTCTGATCATTAGTATGAGCTTTGAGTAAGTAATGAGCAAGTAAGGAGACAACTGAGGAGTCAACACATAGGAAAAGCTAAAGAACCAGAAAGATTCAGTCCTTAAGTACCTAAGGCCTGTGCTGTGCATCTTTGTGATATCTCCTGTTACTTGTTCACTGAGGTTACAAAAAGTGCTGCTGCCATGCAGAAGATCCTCTACAGTTCCTGTTCCAAAGAAAGTAGGCAAGTGCCTTTTCACCCAATTTCTACAGACCAGTAACCCTTAAGTCGGTTATATTTGTTAATGTGATGTGTTAATATAGGAATACCCAATGTTATTTACACAATGTTTAAATGAATAAATTGTAAGAACAAAAATGTTGAGTCCCAAGCAGTAAAGGGTTCCAAAACAATTCCAGTAATGCCTACTGGAGGGGTACATCACTATCAAACCCTTGCTAATAATAAGGGCAAGTTCTGAATCTTAATAAAACAAAATATTTATTCAAAGCAGAAGGAAGCTCCTTGTCACACAAATTTAAAATGGAATTGTCTCTAACAAAGGCAATCCAAGTTGAACAAAGTCCTAATACAGAATCCAAAAGCAAAGTTAAAAAAAGCAGAGCAGAAAATCAATAAATCAAAGATCCAACATTCACAGAAATAACAATAAACACAAATATACTAACCAATTCCTTAATGTAATCATAATGATCCGACAGGAACTGTGGAGAACCCTTGGGATTTATGGGGTGGAGGACAGTTCCTGGTGGTGATTGTCTGGTGGCCCCATCTCTTGGGGTACCATCCACAAGACACATGGGACATAACAAAGTCAGTTTATATATATATATATATATAGGCAAAACATGAAAAGAATAAAAAAAAATGAACAAAAGAGACATTAAACATTAATTTGAACCCCAGGCAGGGGAGGAACCTTAGGTGAGACATGATAACTGTATTGTAGTGGTTGTAAGAAAAAGCTAGAATTATTTTTGATTGTGCATATTTAAGCAGGAGTTTAACAGGCAAATGCCTTTTTTTGAACAGAAGGTTTGATCTGCAAACATATGACAATGAGCGGGGTGGCTTGGCAAACATTTACTCGAGCCGGTTAAAATGTAAAGATGTCAGTTTTGTTAAGTTCAAGTCCTTTGAGTATCTCGCCGTTGTTATCCATGGAGATTCTCAAGTCCTAGTATTATCAGTGTATAGACCTCCAAAATTCAACGTGTCTTTTTTTGAGAAATTCTCTGACTTAATGTCAATTTTAATTAAGAACTATGACACACTCTTAATAGTCGGCAACTTTAATTTTCATATAGATAATCAGTGTGACCAAAAAGTAAAAGAATTTATGAACCTCCTTGGCTCTTTTGATTTGAGACAGCTCGTTAATCAGCCTACACATAAAGCAGGTCATACGTTAGACTTAGTGATTACTAAAGGACTAAAAGTTGATATAAAGCAGATCATTGATATTGGTCTATCAGACCGTTTTCTTCTACTTTTTAATATAGAAATAATGATAGAAAACACCCTGCTATTTCTCTAAGATTACAAATAACAATACTAGTAATCCCAGAGTCTTATTCTCTACAATTGATCGTCTGCTAAACCCAGGTAACTCAAAGGAATGCCTCCTAAGTACTTCCAGTAAAACCTGTGAGGCTATTGCTGTATTTTTCAACCAAAAAATTAATGATATTAGAAATAACATAGTATATCTCCGTAACACTAAGGATCCTCCTAAACCCCAGCATTCCGTTATAAACAAATTAAACTCTTTCACTAGGATAGATTTACCTGATTTACATAAAATAATATCTCAATTAAAACCCTCCATCTGCGTCCTTGACCCAATACCAACAAATGTTTTCAAAGAAGTATCAGGCGTGCTAATTGACATGTTCTTGACATAGTAAATTCGTCATTAGATACGGGGGTCTTCCCAGACTGTCTTAAGACTGCTGTAGTTAAACCCCTACTTAAGAAACATAATCTCGACCCCTCGGCTCTTAAAAATTTTAGACCCATCTCTAACCTGCCTTTCTTAAGTAAAATTCTGGAGAAGGCAGTCATTATGCAGTTAAATGACCACCTAAATAAACATGCTATTCTTGATAAATTTCAGTCGGGTTTTAGAACAAATCACAGCACAGAAACTGCACTCGTTAAAGTAGTAAATGATTTGCGGGTGAATGCAGACAGAGGCCATTTATCTGTTCTCATCCTCTTAGATCTGAGTGCTGCATTTGACATCATTGATCATAATATTCTTAGAAATCGCCTTAGTCAATGGGTTGGCCTCTCTGGCAGTGTCTTAAATTGGTTTGGATCCTACCTGGCAGGGAGAAAATTCTTTGTTAGTTGTGGTAATTACAACTCAAAGACACATGATATCTGATATGGTGTTCCACAAGGCTCTATCCTGGGTCCTCTGCTATTCTCAATCTACAAGCTTCCGTTAGGTCAGATTATCTTAGGGCACAACGTGAGCTACCACAGCTATGCTGATGACACCGATTCTCTTTATTCACTAACACAATGTCTGACTTGTATCTCAGAATGGATGAATAGTAACTTTCTCAAGTTAAATAAAGAGAAAACTGAAATCTTAGTGATTGGCAATAATGGATACAATGAGGCTGTTAGAAATAAACTGGATACATTAGGATTAAAAGTCAAGACGGAGGTAAAAAGCTTAGGGGTAACTGTTGACTGTAATCTAAATTTTAAATCGCATATTAATCAGATCACTAGGACAGCATTTTTTCACTTAAGAAACATAGCTAAAGTTAGACCTCTTATATCACTGAAAGATGCTGAGAAATTAGTTCACACGTTTGTTTTCAGTCTTCTAGATTATTGTAACGCACTCCTCTCAGGACTACCCAAAAAAGACATAAATCTTTTGCAACTAGTGCAGAATGCAGCTGCTAGAATCCTAACTAGGAAAAGAAAATCTGAACACATTTCTCCAGTTTTAATGTTACTACACTGGGTTACCTGTGTCATTCAGGATTGCCTTTAAAATTCTGCTTATGGTTTATAAAGCCTTAAATAATCTCGCCCCATCTTTTATATCGGAATGTCTGACACCTTATAGATAGATAGATAGATAGATAGATAGATAGATACTTTATTAATCCCAAGGGGAAATTCACATAATCCAGCAGCAGTATACTGATACAAAGAAACAATATTAAATTAAATAGTAATAAAATAAATAAATAAATAAATAAAAATAAAATGTTAGCATTTACTCCCCCGGGTGGAATTGAAGAGTCGCATAGTGTGGGGGAGGAATGATCGCCTCAGTCTGTCAGTGGAGCAGGACAGTGACAAAAGTCTGTCACTGAAGCTACTCCTCTGCCTGGAGATGACACTGTTCAGTGGATGCAGTGGATTATTCATGATTGACAGGAGTTTGCTTAATGCCCGTCGCTCTGCCACAGATGTTAAACTATCCAACTTAACTCCTACAATAGAGCCTGCCTTCTTAACAAGTTTGTCCAGGCGTGAGGCATCTTTCATCTTTATGCTGCCACCCCAGCACACCACCGCGTAGAAGAGGGCACTCGCCACAACTGTCTGGTAGAACATCTGCAGCATCTTACTGCAGATGTTGAAGGATGCCAACCTTCTCAAAAAGTATAGTCTGCTCTGACCTTTCTTACATAGAGCATCAGTATTGGCAGTCCACTCCAATTTGTCATCCAGCTGCACTCCCAGATATTTATAGGTCTGCACCCTCTGCACACAGTCACCTCTGATGATCACAGGGTCCATGAGGGGCCTGGGCCTCCTAAAATCCACCACCAGCTCCTTGGTTTTGCTGGTGTTAAGATGTAAATGGTTTGAGTCGCACCATTTAACAAAGTCTTTGATTAGCTTCCTGTACTCCTCCTCCTGCCCACTCCTGATGCAGCCCACAATAGCAGTGTCATCAGCGAACTTTTGCACGTGACAGGACTCTGAGTCATATTGGAAGTCTGATGTATATAGATTGAACAGGACCGGAGAAAGTACAGTCCCCTGCGGCGCCCCTGTATTGCTGAACACAATATATATTCCAAATCGTGACCTCAGATCCTCAAATGAGTATCTCCTTAGAATTCCAAGAACAAAACTTAAAAGAAGTGGTGAGGCGGCCTTCTGCTGTTATGCACCTAAAATCTGGAATAGCCTGCCAATAGGAATTCGCCAGGCTAATACAGTGGAGCACTTTAAAAAACTGCTGAAAACACATTACTTTAATATGGCCTTCTCATAACTTCACTGTAATTAAAATCCTGATACTCTGTATATCCAACTCATTATAATAACTATTCATTGTGGCTCTAAAATCTGTACTAACCCCTACTCTCTCTTCTGTTTCCTTTTCCGGTATCCTTTTGGTGGTGGCTTGCGCCACCACCATCTACTCAAAGCACCGTGATGTTCCAACAATGATGGATGGATTAAAAGCCAGAAGTCTGTATGACCTTCAACATCAAGTGACTCCGTGAGAACCCTAACTACAAAGAGAACTGTTTCATTTATGTTAGGTGGAATGCCCAGAGGGGATGGGCGGTCCCGTGGCCTGGAACCCCTTCAGATTTTATTTTTTTCTCCAGGCGTTTGTAGTTTTTTTTTTTTTTGTTTTTTCTGTCCACTCTGGCCATCGGACCTTACTCCTTTTCTATGTTAACTAATGTTGTCTTATTTTAATTTCTTATTTTGTCTTTAATTTTTCTTTTCTTCATTATGTAAAACACTTTGAGCTACTTTTTGTAAGAAAATGTGCTATATAAATAAATGTTGTTGTTGTTGTTATAGTAATGACTACATTTCTTTTTTCAAGAGGAATAGGTTGATGGGATATATGCAAATAGACTGATGAATATTGGAAAAATATGCAAATTAAAAAACAATAGATAATATAGTGTTATAACTAATAGATTGTATAAGCTTTAAGTTCAGATAAATCAACCAGTATGCATGTGTCTGTGTTTATAACAAGGTATGAAACAAGTGTTTTGGGACTTTTGGTCAGCATGTTATTGTGCTTAGCTAAAAGTAGATTCACTGAAAGGCAACAAGACCATTGAAAATTATCAATTATCCAATTTAAGATGATGCAACTATTTCTAATTCTTGCACTTTTTAAATCAAATGATTTGGAACCTTCTTCAACATCATTGTCAGGCTACCTACTATAGCATTTTAATGTTCACAAGCATCACAACTGACCTAAGAGGAACAAGACAATGGCATGTCCTTTAAAAGAATATTTCGCTGGTTTAAGAAAGACTGCAACAGCTAAAACGCCAAACAATCTGATGTGAGGCCTGCTGTATGGACTTTGGTTTGAACCATTCAGGTCATATGTTTTCTTTTATGTTAACCTTCTTAGTGTTAAATTTTTTTCTCAAAAAAACATGTAAAATGCATTGCATTTTTTGGCTTGAAATACAAAGCATAATAATGATACAAATAATGATAACACAATAGTATGAGCACCACACTGCACATGTGTAAGTGTCACTTTTGGATTCACCACAACCCATTTTGGTTTCATTGACTGTTTCAGTTTCACAGCCTTAAGACACATTCACCTCGTCATCACATCTGATGAGAGGCGTTTCTTATGAGGCTAGGAGAAGATGCAACTACACTGTTGCCCTGGTAACACTTGGGCCTGATGCTTACGCAAGACACGCCTATACCGTTGCCCGAGTAACCCTCAGTGCTAATGCTTTTGGCACTTTTACAGCCTGAGTAATCCTTGGGTCTTATGTGAGACTCATCTATACTGGTGTCCAAGAGACACTCGGGACTAACGCTTTCAGCACTGTTTTTACAGGCAGAGCGATGCTAATGCTAAGGAGGTTAACTTCTAGTTTTGATATGTCTGGGTTTTCAGCAAATAAGTTTTGAGGTCCAATAAAGTTTGTTGTTATCTTGTTGAAAATACCTTGTGTTTACTGTGGCAATAGCAGTCAGGAGAAGTTGGAGACTCTACGGGAAAAACTGTTGATATACTTAACCAGGTTCTGTAGGATTCTAACCCTGGCCATAAGAGGTCAATGTAAGATTTAACGAGAGCCATAGAATGTCTAAGAATAAAATGTCAGCAATATAACAGGAAGATTCCCATTCAGGTTTAGCCCTTGCAAGGGTGGAAAACTGGGAGTAAAACTGGTACATCCTGTCCTTGTTAAGGATTCCATGGGGTATACATGCAAAGTAAAGTTAGTAAGCTGAGGAACATTATTTACTCTTTTTTGAGATTAATCTCTTTCCACTATTAAAAAGACCCTTTGGAAGCTAAAGTGCCTTTCATTTACACTTTCTGAATAAAATGATAAGTATATTTATATAAACAATTTGTGTTATGTTTCAGTTACTGAGCCAAAAGCTTGTCAATGCCATATATACAAAACACACATTTGTAGACACATTGTATCTTTTCTAGTATAAGCAAACTGAAAACCATAACATGAACACAAACACCTAAAAATTAGAAATTCAGGGATTATATCTGCAGTACAAGTGACTGATCACAAGCACTCTAAATTGTGTGGTCCGCTAGGAGCTTATTTGAATTTTAAATAAATGGAGTCAACTCAGGAGCTGTGGTAGGAAAGATATGAACATCTTTCTGTTTCTATGGCAACACATGTCCATTGAAGCTGCAGAATGCTCATGAACTCAGACTAGATTCTAAGACTAAAACTTTAATTATGGATGAACAGCCACAGAAAAAAAAAGTAAAATCTGCATACCTGCTCTTTTTCTTCTCTTCTTTCCCTCCCTAATAGCATGTAGTAATTCTATGTTTTACAGTGAAGCACATTATTCCTCGTACTTAATTTAAACATTTGTTTTGAGATGAACTGAAATAGATCAGAGAAAAGATTACAGAATGAAAAAACAAGGAGAGAAAGATTTATTTTCAGAATATATCAGTGTTTTAAGCAAAGCTGAAGTTGTTTTAAAAAATATGAGATTGAATTTTTATTTTATGAAAATATAAACCAAGAACAGATTAACCTAATAAACAGGAATGAATACAGCAGTACTTGCCAACATATTTATTTTGTTCCAGTTCTAGTTGTGCGGTCTGTTGGTCCTGACAGGTCTCCCGCTTGTTTCTAAATATTCTTTTTCAAGCATCCAAGCATGCAAATTGTCATTATACAGACCTTTCTCCCTTTAATAGACTGACTCAGAGGAATAACTAGAATAATCTCCTTTCATGTTTTTCTAAGACACCTTCCTAGGTGTTAAAGGTACAATTTTAACCACAACAACCTCATAGTTAAGTAAGTGGCATCATAGTAAGAGAATCTGGCTCACTATCAAAGATGGCTTGCCATGCCTAAATAGAAGAGGGGCCAGGGGGTTGAAAAGGTTAACTGGGACCAAAATATTTTAAAAGAAGAAAAGTGACCAACCAGAACCTCTCCACATCCATGAAAAGAGCAATGGAGATTCAAGTATATTAAATAAGTGTGTTATTTTAAAATAATACACAATCTCCACAGCTGGTGCCTCTTCCACTCATATATGAGTATTCACCCAAGATCTTCTCCTGTTTCAATTGTTCTTTACCCTGAAGCAGGTTTTCATCTCTTGCTGCTCCTAAATAACTGCCAGTTAGCGGAGGTCCTCTTTGACTAGAGTCACACCAACCTAAGAAGACTCCTGGTATTTTTACATATCTGAACTCAGTGGATCCTTAAAGAGAATTACGGCTGCATCAATGCCACCTACCTTAAATAAGAACCTAAAGTGCTAAAAGGCAAAGACAATGGTAATTTTTTAATGGACACCCACGGTGAATCAGTGCTGGGCTCTCTATGGATTGTCAGTGGCAAGGGGACCTCCTGGTTGGTAAACAGGAGCTTTGAACCAGACAAAGGCCCTCCCATACAGAGAACTGGTCACACTACCTTCAAGAAACATCTTCTTCTTACCATAGTGGAAATTCAGGGACTGGTTGTGAACAGCGTGCCCCTGAATGGTAATAGACAGGAGAAGCAAAGCAAACGATTCAGAATCGTGACCCGGTAGTAGCAATCCATGTTAACCCAGGACTCTGGTATCAGATGAAAGATTTACTTGACTTTTTGTTACGAGAGAGTTTGGCCAGGAAAAAAATCAGCAAGCTGGGGTCAGGATGTTCAATCAAAGGTAAGTTTAGAAAAGCCCTGCACAAGGCCAGTGTTCTCTCCCTCATCTGCTAGGAATCCGTATGATGTTACCCTCTGTAAAGAGTGAAGAACTAGCTTTTTAATGGTAACAGAACGATCAACAGTGAAGGGATACAGGAGGTCAACACAGGAAATCTAAGCCTGGTGTAAATGTAGAATTACCCTGACCAATTTATACTTCCATAAAAATGGACACCATTTTGTATGCTTGGAAAGCTATTAATGGTGTGCACATTAGGTATGATTTCAGATTTTGACATTTTTCTTCCATATCTCTCTATTATAATAAGAAAATCCTGGGACGAGATGTGACTTTTTCAGGGAGATACTTTCACGTCCCATGAGATGAGACTTTGTGCCAAGAGATTTAACCACGCCTCGGGCCAGAAATAAAAGACAAAGAGTAGATGACAAAGTAGAACGTCATAAAGAATTCAAAAATGTTGACGTGATAGACATGCAGAGCAGGTTAGAGACAAAGAAAGTACTAAAATTCGAAAGTCTCAAAAAATGATAGTAAAGATCGCATTAGTGCAAACAAAAAGAAATCGAATATATTGTTCAGATTTAAACTTTTAAGTCTGAGACTTGTAGATTGTCTACTTCATATTGCCATCAGTGAAAAGTAGTGTTTCTTCCCAATGAAGAGGCGTATCCACGATAATTAAAAGATTTGTTGTTTGGTGAAAGTGAAATACACATACGCGAGCAGCAGTGATGCAAAGTGGCTGGCGCAAATTGCAGGCCAGGAGGGTTGGCAAGCGAAGCAAGCAGGAGGCGAAGCCCCCTAGTTTAAACAAATAATAAATTGAGAACCACATGATATATAGTAATAGCAAAAGTTATGGGATGTAGTACAGTAAAACATTTAAGCAATACTTTAAAAATGATAAAGGGGATGAAATTATCAAAAAATCAGAAGATCTAACCATTTTATTAGTTAAAATAAAGAATCAAGAAGAAAAACCATAAGATGAACAAAATTGTATCTTGGAAATGGCTTACAAAGAAAGGAGAGCTTTTAGGACCATTCTAAGTAAAGACATCCCCATATCATTTTAAGAGGAGATTAGTCACATAAGTATCTTAGGACAGATCGTTTAATGATTTTAAAACAAGAGACCTGCAAGCAGAGGTTGATCTTGCCTGTAGTTCATACACAGATGATGATGATATCCACAAGAAAGGTTATTGGTAGACTACTACCACTAACTGCAGACCATGATTAAATGTTCTGTGGTCAGGAGACTGGGCTTAGAAAAGGAATTGATGTATAAATGTATTTGCAGCCAACATTTTACTGAACTATTTATTGAATACTTAATGATTGTCTCACTGCATAGGTTTGCCTGAGATTAATTATACTCTTCAAATGCTCTCTTCTTATTATTATTAAAGTTTTTCACCTTGTAGAATACATCTAGGTGTAACAGAATGTACGTCAAGCAATTTTTCCTTCATATTCATTTTTTTGATTTTAAGTATCAACTATCACACTCCAGTTGCTCTCTGATCTTTGTTGCAGGACACTTTCTCATTTCTAACTGACACCAGTATAAGAAGAACTATATTGGGAAGTGGTGCAGCTTTGATTGAGATCTCTTTTACTAATGTATATTGTGACAGATAGGGGACGCTGTCATCCCCTTGAACCCTCAGACCAGACGCCAGACACCAGATAAAAGTCCAAAATGTTGACTTTTTATTATAATAAAGTGCACAAAGCACCCTCCACTCCACAATACTCATAAATAATACAATACTCAAATCAATAATCAAATCCTCCACTCCCAGACACGTTGTCACCCTTCCTCCCAAATCAGCTTAACCGTCTGGGATTTCGCACAGTCCTTTATAGTCATTGACCCAGAAATGCTTCTGATCCCTCAGTCCATGTGATTACTCAGCACTTCCGGGTCAGGTGAAAACTCCTCTTTTTCTTCAGCCCAGAAGTACTTTATTTCTTCTGTCCTCGTGACTGTAAAGTACTTCTGGGCTATACTGAACATATGAGTCCTTGAGCCTCCCTGCAGCGTCCTCTGGTGGCCCCCACGGTATTCGGGGCATCTCCATGTTGTAGGGAGGGCTCAACCTGTCGGCTTGGGGGTATTGGCCGGGATAGGCTGCCGGTCATAGTCCACAATATAGACTTTAGACTTTAGCATCATTTTTTGACTTCCATTTTTTAAATTGTACTAATCAATGTCATCCATCCATCCAGCTTATCAAGACAATTGACAAATAGTTATTTTAAACATACTAGAATCTGTTCAACATCTTTGTTTGGTTTAATCCTTATTGATGGATATTAAAGAACTTGGAATTACAAATCAGCCAAAGGTTTTCACTAACAGCCCAGTTAGTCTGAGAAGATCTTTTATTTAAAGATGAAATGGGAGAGTACCAGACATGGGCAGAGTTTAAGGGGTGGATGGCTAAAATAAACCTCCAACAAAGTTTTTTTTTTCCTCATGTGATTGTTTTAATGTAAAAACTAATATAAATATGTTAATAATCAACAAACATTATAATTAAATTAATTCTACCCTAAGCAGCTGTCTCTTGCACATTGTCTATCCTTCAAGCAAACAGAGAAACATTCTGTACAACATTGATTATGAATTTATTTACTGTTTCATATTTACCTTGTCAGGAATCATTCCAGCTTGTATATTTTGTGTACAGTACTTTCTTCGTTCACATGACTTATTGGTAAACAAATCCTCAGCAATCCATCCAAGTTATTCAAATGGCCCACGGCTTATGCCTGAATGTGCTGCTTCTACAAACAGCAGTGCAGCAGTTTGAGCAAACCTCCATTACACATCACACACACCACCATGACAAGATACAAAATGTCTCTTTGATAAAGTAAAAAATTAAAAATGCTGAAACTATCAAAACAGTTAACCCAATCTCAGAATGCATGCAGATAGTATGCCATACATACAATGTCTTATTTTTTCACACTTATGAAAAATAGATATCTGTCATTTAAATAACATGAACAATATTTACAGATTGTTTTGTAAGTTCAAAGTTCTAAAGATGTACAATAAATGAGATTAGTTTATATTTATATAACTTTATATTACAAATAATTTATAATATTTCACTAAGGATTTGATGTAAATATGTAGCAATTCGTCTGTATCAGCCTAAATGACAAACTCCATCCATGGTACCAAGATTATAAAAGTCTTAGTAAGTCTTAGTAATAGCAAGTCATCATGGAAGCAGAATAGCAGTAGGAAAAGCTACATGTAAGTAGATAGTAACAAAAGGTAAGGATATATTTACTAAAGGTAATGTGCCATGTTGCCCTGAAACATGAGAAGGCAGACAAACCAGTGGTGGGAAGGATTATGTGACCATCTAATAAAAAAGGAATGACCCTTTAATGCTTTCTAATGGATCAATGATGAAGGGACATCAGAGGCTGGTTAATGGAACTTTAGCTGGGGTTTCTTGAGCAAATGGAAAGCCTTAAAGGCATTCAGAATGGTATAACACTGCTGTTTTTCAAATGCAATGTAGAGTTGAATAGGCTGTCAAGAATCACTCAACATGTGGGATGAATTGGACGACTAGTTACCCAATTACTATATGTCACCTCATGATCTGGTTCAACAGCAACAGTTGTTGTATATTTTGATTTTATTTTCTTAAATAAAAAACATTTTCTTATTATTCTTTGGCCTTCTTGATGTTATTCTGGATTTCAGTATGGTGAGAGAGGGACCCATAGCAATCACAAATTGTTATGAACAATAAAGGTAGCATACTTCCCAGCAAATTATACTTATATTGCTAGATATATAAACTAGCTTTGCACAAGACAGTGGTTATACTGCTGAGGGTTAATCATATATATCAAAGGTAAGTAACTGGATACATTCCTGTAATAAATATTTGTTGCCTTTTTTCCCAGGGACTAATATTATTATTTCACTGGAGTTCCAAATGCTTGAACATGTCACATACAATTGCACATAAGTAAAACATTCCTGCCATCGATCAATTTTTGCTTTTCCTAATAACGTATAATTTGTTGATGGTCATTAGAAAACACTATTTTAGATTAAACTGTATTCTTCTTAATTCAACCAGGTAATTAGTAGGAATAATGGAAATTTGGTGTATAAATAATATACATCTGTAACAGATCATGTAAAAATGGTAGCTTCATTCAAATTTGAATGTAACGCTTTGATCTGTAATCTTGTGCCATTGCAAAGTTTTAATGGATTTAGATCAAAAGTGATATACACTCTGCAGTGGGCTGGCACCCTGCCTGGGGTTTGTTTCTTGCCTTGCGCCCTGTGCTGGGATTGGCTCCAGCAGACCCCCGTGACCCTGTTTTAGGATATAGTGGGTTGGATAATGGATGGATGGATGGTGATATACACTGAATCATGGTTTCTTTTAACTTATTACATGCAACTTTAATGTTTACAAGCTGAACATTTATGTGTCACATGGAATGAACTAAACGTTTTAAGCACTGCACAGCTGAATAAAAGGAATACCATGTGCTATGTACAAAGTCTACCTCCTCTATGTTCTGTTCTCTATGTTTTGGTTGACCCCTTTATAAACTGACAAAGACAAGGTGTTGCTCCCAGCTTGTGTTGCACCCAGGGCTTGAATTAGACCAATACACTGTACCAGCAGCTCTCTCTTTCTGCATTGTGAACTGAAGTGTAGTGGCACATCACTGTCTGACCTCCAATGGAACACCTTGGTTCGCCACAATATTGTATGTACTTAGCCAAAATGAAGTACTGCATTTCTTAAGGTCATTACATGAGATGGAGGCAACCGAGTGGGTTGGGGTGGGGGTCCTTTAATAGGCAATCCCTTGTACTTTACAGTTGGCAACATGCCTTGGTCCGGTGTGCACCATGCTTTCACTGTCAAAACATTCTTCAAAAACAACAAATCCATCATCACTATGCAATGTACCTTCTGAACGCACTTCATCATTCCTCTTAACGGTGACGTCCCAAATCGGAAAACAATTCTTCAGTGGGTGGCTAAAATTAGACAGATGGGTAACAACATTGAACAGAAAATCTTCAGGCCGCCCTCCGACTGTACGAATGCCTGAAAACAGTCTCCTAGACATTAAGGGCACAAACATACTTCTGCCTTAAGCATTTCCAACACATCTTTGAGGAGGATTTTGCATTTACGGACCTTAATTTCCATCCATATAAAATGATAGTAGTGCAGGAACTCACTGAGAGAGACTCAGAGAGCTGTAGAGAGTTGTGTGCAAACATTCTGCAAACCGTTCATCGAAATACCATTGTCATGTGCAGCGACGAGGTACATTTACATTTGAATGGCTGCGTAAATAAGCAAAACTTTTGCTATTGGGCTGAAACCCCTGCACAGTGAGTGTGTTACAGTTTGGTAAACCGATGCAGAATTTGGCATTGTAGACACTTACAATGGGGAACAACAGTCACAATCACTTCAGAATGTTACAATGAAGTGCTAGAGATCTTTTTGCAGTCCCAACTGGATAAAAATGGATGTGGTGGATGCCTGGTTTCAACAGGATGGAGTCACAGCTCATATGGCGCAGAGTTCCGTGAAAGTTTTGCGGGAGATGTTTCCGGGGAAGCTGATTTCCCTGTGCAGTGATGTTAGCTGGCCTTCACGTTCGTCTGATCTCGATCCGTGTGATTTCTTCTTGTAGGGCTATCTCAAGTTGAAGGTATACACACACCGACCTCAAAACTTTGAAGCCCTCAAGGACACTATTTGCCACAAAATCTCCACTATTACCCTTGAAATGGCCGAACAAGTCATGCAAGCATTCAGAAATTGTCTCGAAGAGTGTATTGCTAATGATGGCTACCACTTTGAAAGACATTGTCACAAGAATAACATGAAGACATCAAAAATGTTTGAAGCAGCCACCTGTATATTGTGTCCTGTCTGCAAAAGGGTTGTTTTTTGATGAGTTGTATTCAGGTTTGAGTCCAGAGCAGAACTGATTTGAGAGTGAGAAGATGGCATCTTTAAAGGCCAGGACAGGAGGTGATGTCATCTGGACTGGAACTGAAAGTGACATCATCAATGGCGCCGGACGTGCTGTCATCAATAATGCTGGAATCTAGTGGGATTTCCGGTGGATATTCTGCAGAGGATTGAGGGAGAAAGTCATTGTAGCTTGCCACCCCCTGGTCTGGTGTGGTACTACTATTATTCAGGCCCTTTAGCTGCCACCCAATCGCACGTGTGTGACAACATCATTTTTAAAACATTATTTATTATTCTTTGTCTGTGCATGTCTGCCTCAGTTACATTCCTTGTGTTTTTTGGTTGGTTTAGTGGATTCTTTGAACCTGTGCTCTGTTTTTGACTTTGTCTCTTGGATTCTGTGTTGGGGTTCACTATTGGATGCCCATTTTGCTTTGGCAACTCCTTTACCTTTGGTACACCACAGGGCATTTTTGTAAAAAATACTTCCTTCATTTTTTTAAACATCCTGAACTTGCCCTTGCCATCTCTAATGGGCATTCTTGAAGTTTCAGTGATTCACCTGCATTGCCATAGCTTGAAACTGGAATCAAGAAGAAGCTAAATGGTTAAGATAATACAGGAGCACATATTTTCGATAAACAGAAGTCAAAAGATTTTGAGTATAAAGTTGTGTAGGATTTGTATTTTTATCTATAGATGCACTTAATGTGTAGGAACTGACCTTCCTATGCAGCTGAAAAATTCCTGTAGAGAAGCAACCACTTTGATATACTGACAGTGCTAAATATTGTCACTGCATTTGGATTTCACTTCTTTTCCAGGTACATGCAGCATAGACTGTGCGGTTGTACTTATTACTTATAAGTACTTATTACTTGAAAATCACCTTATCAATCAAATGATGCTAAAGCAATCTGTCACAATTTTTGTTTTACAGTTCTAGCTGAGTTTGCATTGTTTATTGCCATCACTGGCTCTGCAGACAGTTGATTCTGTTCAATAATTCAGAATGCAAGCCATATTTAAGCTTAACATCAAGCAAACAAATTACCAGAAAACTTTTTTCTTAATTTATTCTTAAAAAAGTTGATTTTTGAAATGGACCAACCAGATTTGTCGATTGTGACCAACAGGTGGGTGCTCCACAGCCCCATACTCCAGACACAAGTGCATGTACACAGACAAGGGTTCAAATAAAGTCAATTTTATTTCGCACAAATACATTTTTCAGGTCATTTCTTCTAAACCAGTACTCACAATGACAAATCCCATATTAATTCTCCTCTACTCTCCTCCAGGCGAGCCTTGTCCTCCACCTTCAGACTCCAGCTTCCTGGATAAAGTGGAGCAGATTCTTTTATACCAGACCTGGAAGCACCTGGAAGCACCACACAATTACACCCAGGAAGCACTTTCTTAAAATGTATGAGTCCTTTTCCTGTAGTTCCCTCAGGCAGCACCCATGTACCCTGACAGGACTGTCCATCAGGACTACAATTTCTAAAGTGCCCTGTGAGTATACAAATGGGAGCTCTTCCCAAGGGATAATGCCACCTGGCATGCTGGAGGACTAGGTGGTCCCAAGACACAGTCTTTCTCTGTCCTTCCAATATATCTTCTCTTATGGTTTCCCATACGGGTAAGGGACTACCCTGCCTCCTGGACCCAGCAGGCCTGTCTTCTGGAATCCAGCATGGCCTGCAGGCACCCATGTGGGAATCTGTCCCTTGGCTCACTGCCATCTAGTGTATTGGGGGAGCTAAAGCTCTGTATAAGTTGTCTCCCCAGTCGTTCCATCCTGAAGGCACTCCGGCTGGGTAAAGACACCAGCCGTCTTTAACACTATCTATCTATCTATCTATCTATCTATCTATCTATCTATCTATCTATCTATCTATCTATCTATCTA
>JANRMT010062848.1:6466964-6509521 GCA_026402145.1 Polypterus bichir lapradei
CTATCTATCTATCTATCTATCTATCTATCTATCTATCTATCTATCTAAGTAAAGCAAAGCTGAAACAGTGGCTCAAAACATCATGCAGATATAACTGATGTTTTCCATAAGGTAGAAACATCAGATTGGCAACAAGCAAACTTGTATTTTACAGTCTAAGTTTTTATTGGCCTTGGCCTTACATTGCATAAACCAAATCTGGAATGGCTGCCAGTACACAGCACAGTATTACTTAGCTGCCTGGCTTCAGGACATGGAAAGACATCCCTAAAGAGAAAGCATAAAGAAACATGTCAAGATTCAAACCAAGGTTCCTGGAACTGTAAGGCAAAAGTGATAACACTTGTATCACTAAATTTTTGTTTGTTACTTGGATTTGACTAATCATCCCTTCGTCCACCTATTTCCAGCAGCTCCTTATCCAATTCAGAGTTGCAGGGAGCATCAATTTATGCTGACATGAAAGGTCACAAGTTAAAAGCTAATCTTGGACTGAGTGCCAGTTGATCTCAGGGGCACTTTACTTTACAAACCCACATAATACAATACGTACTTTTTAGGGTTGTGGAAGAAAAACCATCATACCTGGAAACAAAAATAAAACAAATCTGCAAACTCTACACAGGCCACAATCTGAACCCAGTCTTAGGGCACTAAAACAGCAGTACAAACTACTGCCCCACCTTGGCACCTTTTTAAAACATTATTGCAGTTATACATTATACAGTACATTGTAAATTATTTCTCAGTTTTCACTGATTATAAATTTTGTAGTGAACTCATTTTAAATATTATTTCATAAATCTTTTGAATCAGAGAATATTGAATTAAATTTCATACATCATTTTGGATTTCAAAGAATACATTTTAAATAAACAAATTGCTCACAGAATATACTGAACCATTGATATTTTTTGGATATTTCAGTATCCTTAGGTGATCACTTCATACTTAACTGTTCCTTTTCCTCACACTCTCCTAGGGCCTCATTTATAAAGGCATGCGTTGAATTCACAGTAAAACATGGCATATGGACAAAAGTGGAAATGTGCGTACATAGAAAAAAATCCTGATGCATAAATATGTTCGTACGCCAAGTTCTATGCATTTCCCCTTTACAAATCCCAATGAACAGGAAATTTAACACATGTGCACATGCCTACAGCCCCATCCCAGCTATTCCCAGAATTTTGTATATTTTAATATGCAAAGCAATATAAATATCATTTGCTGCTCAGTGTTTGGTTAAAAAGCAATGGAAAAGGTACATAAAAAAAAAGAATTTCAGCAAATGCAAAGTGGAGGCAAGTAAAAACATATTATTTGTTTGCTTGCACAGTGGTATAAGCAACAACAGTGTGGCAGACACTTGAAAGTTTAAGTTCAGAATGTCACACATTGCCGGAAAGAAAAAAGAAGTGGTCAGATATCACAGTCGACATGAAAAGGTGACTCACAGCCCACCATCTGTTTACTCTGTTTCAGACAATAGTACAAAAGGTGACTCCCCTGTGATGCTCAGGTTTTGATGGTACTGCTGCGCTGAGCTCATCTTCGGACCCTGGCTGCACAGACACCTGTGCCTCGGAAACCCCTGGGAGGCCATCTTGCTGTGTGCTGGAAGACCCTCTTCTGGAGTCACAAAATGCAATAGTGAATGCTGTAAGAGATGTGGCCAATGAACTAAGGAATATAAGGGCTGTACTATGTGATATTGACCACAAATTAAATGAACTGGTTAAAAAATAAATGCTGCATTCAAACGAAGTTGTAACGCTGTCTGATCTGGCTGATCATTTGGTGGCTCAGGGTCAGGTTCATCATAACGCATCTCTTCAGGTACATACTTTCTGTGCACTATAGAGCAGCACATTGGTGGACATGCTTTCTATTTACATAAGCAAATTAATTCTCTGAAGGTGCCTTTATAGCATAGCAATGGCACTGAGCGCCACAACAGACCAATTCTCTGCTCTTTAGTTTGAGGTGAATCGTTATCCTTAAAAGGACTGCTTGCCTTTTGCCTTTTTTAGCTGGAAAAAGCACCTGTAACTGTGCAGAGCTGCCTTTTTTATAGGTTTTCCAGCTATATATACTGTATGATATTTGGTGATTCATCCTTGGCTGATGTAACTTGTTCAGCGTCATTGCAATTGCAATTTGCATGCAGTTGACTGCTTTGATTACATTTGGAAAAAAGGACATTGCTGTGAATCTCGCTGTTATGTTTTCAAGTTCAACCACAATGTAAGGAAATTTTCTTTATCTGGATGATAAGCGGATAATACCATCCTATACAGGTGGCGTGGTGCAACTCAGTGATGTTTGTGAAATACCTGATGGTCAGCAAGTTCACTTTGAAAAGCTCCTGTGGCTAAAAACCTGTGAGTGGGCAGAACTTGCAATGGAACAGATAGAGCACAATTCACAAGTCTGCCTTTGTAAAGCTAGTGCCAGTTCAGCACACAGCTCCAAGAGGATAGCTCTTGGAAATCAAAATTGATTTAAAAGACAGTCATCATCATCTGTAAATATGTGCTGTCTTGTAATTCTTCCATTTGCAATGTCTTCTATCAATTCTAAAGCAGCCAGTGTAGTTGGAATAGTTTGGCCATTCTGTTCACCATTATATTGTTACAGAATGATTACAATCAAGTGAATTACATTTGTAAACGATATACAATTCATTTTGGTACATTTAATTAAACCGACATCATAGATGTGAATCAAAAAAAGAAAGGCAGACCACAGAAATAGTAGTACTGCTTTGACGCTGGGTTCAGCCAATTTGCAAAACTGAGCAGAAAAGTGCATACGCAAGGTAGAGCCCTGCCATGAAAATGTGCGTGGTTTTAAACCAAGTTTAGTTTTTACATATCTTGAAGTGTGCGCAAAAACGGGCGTATGCAACATTTTTGTGTGTATGCACCATTTATATATGATGCCCCTGGTTTGTAAAGGAAAAGTTTTCGTTTTGAATAAAATGAAATACTGTTTGTTCTGCTGTTATATACTTCTGTATATACTGCACAATATAAAGATATTTTGAAGTCAATAAAATAAAGTAAATATACACAAATGTAAGAAATCTTTCTAGACAATGAAGCTATGTTCAATGCTTCTTCTATTTTGAATGTTTAGACCTTGAATCTAATCTAATCTAATCTAATCAATTTGGTGGGAGTAGCAAGTGTGGTGTGTAACTCTGACCAAGCTGTGGCACTCACCAAGCTCTCCTGTGAATATGCTGCTTTCAGTATGTTGTTGCGTCAGCACAGAGGGATCTTAATATATGTAAAATTTCATGTTTTAAATGTATTTACTTATGTTTGTCTACATCTTTTGATGGCAGTCCAGAAATTAAAAAGTAGCTATGGTAAATTTCTACTGAATGAAACAGAAACATATGTAAGTAAGACATAGATAAATTAATGCCCTTTGCTTTGCTCTTAAATCTTTTTTTATGTTTTGGTTATTTAAGATTTTATTTAGTAATAAGCATGAAAGCGGGCAACACTGATTTAGCTGCTGCATTTTGGTATTCAATGTGATTGGCCCAGGTGTCTGCTCTGCTTGTCATTAACTGTCAGAAGTCAGATCAAACTTCACAGGAAAAAGTGAATTAAAAAGAAAATGATAAAACATATTTAAGTACTTAAACATCTGACAAAAAATAGATATTTCTTAACTCCTTATAAATGTTAATCTCACACTGTTACACTTTCATAACTGATAAAAATGATTGATGAATTATGAAACTAACTGGGATGGAAACCTGCAGCAATTTTGTGTCCAATCACTAAATATATATAGAAAATTATTTTTAAACCTAGTTACTTATGCAGTAAGTATTTTTGTGATTGTGAACACGCTATATGACATACAGAACAAAAAACTAGGCTTAAAAATATTTTTTACTTGATCTAAAACATTTTGCACAGTACTGTATATTATATACACTCACCAGCCACATTATTAGTTCAACTGCTTGTTAACGCAAATATCTCCATCCATCCTCTTCTGCTTATCCGGGGTTGGGTCGCGGGGGCAGCAGCTTGAGCAGAGAGGCCCAGACTTCCCTCTCCCCGGCCACTTCTTCCATCTCCACCTCATCTGACTCCTCTCGATGCGGAGGAGTAGCGGCTCTACTCTGAGCCCCTCCTGGATAACTGAGCTTCTCACCCTATCTTTAAGGGAAAGCCCAGACACCCTGTGGAGGAAACTCATTTCAGACACTTGTATTTGCGATCTCGTTCTTTCGGTCACTACCCATAGCTCATGACCATAGGTGAGGGTAGGAACGTAGATCGACTGGTAAATTGAGACCTCAGTCCCAGAGATGGGAGAGCCCACCTCAGAGTCCCCAGGCTCTGCTTTCTCATTGGAAGGCATTTTAGTGGTATTGAGGAGGTCTTTGAAGTACTCCCCCCACTGACCCACAACGTCCTGAGTCGAGGTCAGCAGCGCACCATCCCCGCCATATACAGTGTTGACACTGCACTGCTTCCCCCTCCTGAAATGCCAGACGGTGGAGCAGAATCTCCTCGAAGCCGTCCGAAAGTCATTCTCCATGGCCTCCCCAAACTCCTCCCATGCCCGAGTTTTTGCCTCAGCAACCACCGAAGCCGCATTCCGCTTGGCCTGCCGGTACCTATCAGCTGCCTCCAGAGTCCCATGGGACAAAAGGGTCCTATAGGACTCCTTCTTCAGCTTGACGGCATCCCTCACCGCCGGTGTCCACCAACAGGTTTGGGGATTGCCGCCACGACAGGCACCGACCCCCTTACGGCCACAGCTCCGGTTAGCTGCCTCAACAATAGAGGCACGGAACATGGCCCATTCGGACTCAATGTCCTCCACCATCCTCGGGACGTGGTCGAAGTTCTGCCGAAGGTGGGAGTTGAAGCTACTTCTGACAGGGGACTCTGCCAGCCGTTCCCAGCAGACCCTCACAACACGTTTGGGCCTACCAGGCCTGACCGGCATCTTCCCCCACCATCGAAGCCAACTCACCACCAGGTGGTGATCAGTTGACACCTCTGCCCCTCTCTTCACCCGAGTGTCCAAGACATGTGGCCGCAAGTCCGATGACACGACCACAAAGTTGATCATCAAACTGAGGCCTAGGGTGTCCTGGTGCCAAGTGCACATATGAACACCCCTATGCTTGAACATGGTGTTCGTTATGGACAATCCGTGATGAGCACAGAAGTCCAATAACAAAACACCGCTCGGGTTCAGATCGGGTGGGCCATTCCTCCCAATCACGCCCTTCCAGGTCTCACTGTCATTGCCCACATGAGCACTGAAGTCTCCCAGCAGAACGAGGGAAGGTATGCCCTCTAGCACCCCCTCCAGAGACTCCAAAAAGGGTGGATACTCCAAACTGCTGTTCGGCGCATACACACAAACAACAGTTAGGACCCTTCCCCCCACCCGAAGGCGGAGGGAGGCCACCCTCTCGTCCACCGGGGTAAACCCCAATGCACAGGCTCCAAGTCGGGGGGCAATAAGTATGCCCACACCTGTTCGGCGCCTCTCACCGGGGGCAACTCCAGACTGGTAGAGAGTCCAGCCCCTCTCAAGGAGATTGGTTCCAGAGTCCAAGCTGTGCGTCAAGGTGAGTCCGACTATATCTAGCCGGAACCTCTCGATCTCGCACACTAGCTCAGGCTCCTTCCCCTTCAGAGAGGTGACATTCCACGTCCCAAGAGCCAGTTTCTGTAGCCGAGGATCAGACCGCCAAGGTCCCCGCCTTCGGCCACCACCCAATTCACACTGCACCCAACCTCCTTGGCCCCTCCCATAGGTGGTGAGCCCATGGGAAGGAGGACCCACGTTACCTCTTCGGGCTGTGCCCAGCCGAGTCCCATGGGTGCAGGCCCGGCCACCAGGCGCTCGCCATCGAGCCCCACCTCCAGGCCTGGCTCCAGAGGGGGGCCCCGGTGACCCGCGTCCGGGCAAGGGAAAGCGTCGCCCAAAGTTTTCGCTCATCGTTGGAGGTTTGTTGAACCGCTCTTTGTCTCATCCCTCACCTAGGACCAGTTTGCCTTGGGTGGCCCTACCAGGGGCATAAAGCCCGGACAACATAGCTCCTAGGATCATTGGGACATGCAAACCCCTCCACCACGATAAGGTGACGGTTCAAGGTGGGGCAAATATCTAATCAGCAAATCAGCAGCAACTCAATGGATATAAGCATATAGACATTGTCAAGACGACCTGCTGAATGAAGTTCATGGCATTAAAACCACTGACAGGTGAAGTGAGTTATTTCATTACATTAATTATCTTGTTACAATGGCACCTGTCAAGGGGTGGGATATATTAGGCAGCAAATGAACACTTATTTCTTGAAGGTGATGTGTTTGAAGCAGGAAAAATGAGCAAGCATAAGGATCTAAGCATCTTTGACAAGGACCAAATCATGATGGCTAGGTTACCAACTAAAAGTGGTCTAAGAAATGACAACAAGTGAACCGGCAACAGGGTCATGGGTGCCCATCTGGTCCAATCCCACATAATAACTACTTTAGAATAAATTGCTAAAAAACTTAATACTGGCCATGCGAGGAAGGTGTCAGGACACACAGTGCATTGCAGCTTTCTGCATATGGGGCTACGTAGCCACAGAATGGTAAAAGTATACATGCTGACACCTTTCCAGTGTCAAAAGTGCTTATAAGGGGCATGTGAATGTCAGAACTAGACCATGGAGTGTCACACACAAGAAATCTTGCCAGGTCCCCAGTGCCAGTGATGACATCACTTCCATTTCCGGTGCCAGTGATGATGCCACTTCTGGTCTGGGGGTTCCTTGGATGGTGTCATGTCTGGGATAAAAGACAGCACTTCCATTTCCAGTGCCAATGATGATGATGTCACTTCCGGTTCAGAAGAGGTTACTTCTGGTTCCGGTTTAAAGCCGCCATATTTTCCTGTTATATTCAGTTCTGTTGTGGACTTGAACCTGTGATCATCTTGATCAATTAAAAACCCATTTGCAGCCAAGCCAAACCTTTTTATATCTGTGGTCTGCTTTTGTGACAGGAGCAGTGGAAGAAGATGGCCTGGGCTGATGAATCATGTTTTCTTTTAGATCAGCCAACCATGTGCGTGTGTGTCATTTACCTAGGGAAGAGATAGCAGCAGGATACACCATATGAAGAAGCCAAGCTGGCAGTGTTAGACTGTTTCACTGGCCAATGTTCTGCTGGGAAACCTTGAGTTATGTGGCTGTTAAGTTGACATGTACTGCTTACCTAAAGATTATTGCAGACCACGTACACCATTCATGGTAACAGTATTCCTTGATGGCAGTGGCCTCTTTCAGCAGGACAATGTGCCCTCACACTGCAATAATTGTTTAGAAATGGTTTGAGGAACATGCCAAAAAGTCATTCCTCAAATCTTAATCTGATCGAGCATCTGTGGAATGTTCTGGTAAAATAAGCCCAATTCAATGGAAGCCCAACCTCGCGACTTAAAGGACTTCAGGAATCTGCTACTAACATTTCGGCGCCAGATACCATTGGACTCCATCAGAGGTCTCATGGTGTCCATGGTTCAATGGGTCAGAGCTATTTTGAAAGCACACAGAGTTAGACAGGTGAGTTTAATTTTTTGGCTGATAAATACATTTTGGTTAACAGAGGAAATGACAGTTTGAAAGAAAAGGAAAAATGCTGGAATACTAGAAAGAAAAGGAAAAATGCTGGAATACCAAGGCAGCTTTTCCTTTTACTTTCAAACTATAAATGAAATAGCACTCGATGATGCAAATACAAACAAAAGTACCGCTCTATGGTCCTCTGGCCTACTGCCTATCAAGGCTTACTTGATAGCTTTGCTTTGGGATTGAAGTAGGTCTGTCTACTTGTTCCGAGTGGCTGGGCTTTTATGGTCCTGGGACTGGAAGGGGTGGAGTCAGTTGCCCTCACTGGGCAGTTTCTGGTCACTGTAGTGGCAAAGGAAGACGACACAGTTACTGGCAGTGCACCTTCTCAACCTGCGGAGGAATTGCATACCTGAGAGGAACCCGGAAGGCGAATCTCTGATGCACATGTGTGTCAACATATATACTGTATATATATTTGTGAGTGTGTGTGTGCGTGTGTGTGTGTCTCAAATTAGATACTACCATCAATACACCCATTAAAAAGTTTTTTTATTTTACTTTTAAGTTTTTTGCAGATGTGTTTATGTATGTTATAACAAAACCTAAAAAGACAGCCACATGCCTTGTATTATCAGTGAGGCTCTTGTTTTCGAAGAAAACAGTCTAAATCTAAGAGATGGGCTTCTCGAAGTTATTCTATATGATGATTAGAAATATCAAAAGGTTTTAACAGTAAGTCCTGTGTTTCTCTTATTTGGGGCTATTATGGATGAAAGGTAGGTTTGTCTTTCATATTTTAAATTCCACACACATTTCTAGGTGTGTGAAATATTCCACAGCAGACATAGCTGCTTCAAAAAGGGTGCTTCTTCTTAATTAAATGTCAATGTGGGAATACACCCTCACCCTTGCAAGTTATTTTGTGTTAATATGATTTGTTTTCTGCTCAAATTCAAAAGCATCCCTCGCTGAGTGACCGATAGCTGTGAGCAATCTAGTCTTTTAGACACAGTGGAGGTCTCAACAGAGCTCTAATGCTTTATGTGGAGGCATTATTTCCTGAGCATTGCCATGGCAACTTCATAGGAAGAGGATGCTACAACTGACAATCCTTTCAAAGAGGTTTCAGGTATCATCTGTATTCTTTCGATTCGGATGGCTATTCAGAGAGTTGCATATGAGAGTTTCTAGACAAGGACTTGTTGGCTTACTATTTGTCCTGGATGTGGATTGCACTGCATACAAACAGACAGACATTCTGACTGGTTATGGAAGATACCTGAATTCAAGAACTGAGAAAAATGATCTGTGAAAAAAAGAGACTAGAGTAAATGTAGTCAATAAGGGGCACAGTAAAGCACCGCTGAGTTGATTTGATAGAATCAGTTCAGGAGTAACACTTTTCCTGTTGAACAGGTAAAAGGCCAGGATGTAGCTTTGATTTACAGTAAGTGCTACAAACAGACATCTTGAGAATGTGTTCCAGAGACAAGGAATTAAAACCTAATGTAGCATTTATTATGTGGAATCTAGCAAGGATATGGACCAGCAAGAAGAGTGAAGTCAGATATTCATAAGTATTTGATTGTTTTAAGGTTGTAAAAGTGTAGAATACAGCACATTCTTAAGTACACTGTATCTGTGTTAGCTGCAATTTTGCACGTTAGTTGCATTAATGATTCCATACCTGGTAAAAATCCATTACATGTGAGCAAGATAGGATAGAAGGTGATCAGAACTCCAGTGTCTACATCTGAATTTGTACTTTTAAAGAGAGAATTGCAATAATTCAGGCAGGAAATGATAAAGGTTTAGATAAGGACAAAATAGAGGTGGATCTAAGCAATCTGTAACCTGTTACAGATGAAAGGCCTACATTGTTATCTAATCATATAAAAATACATACATTTTTTTAAACCTCATGATCTAAATTTTGGGGTTATGGGGGGGGGGGGGGGGGTCTGCTCTAGTTGCAGGCTGCCTGTCCATCAGTGTGCAGTCTCACACACACCCATACACCCATACTCACTGACATTGGCCAGTTCAGAAACACCATTGAATTAGAGCAGGGGTCCTCAGACGCGGTCCTGGAGGGCCGCATGGCTGCAGGTTTTTGCTCCAATCCAGTTGCTTAATAAGAAGCACTTATTTCTCAAGTAACACTTCTGCTTCACTTTAGTTGTCTTGCTCATTAAGATTTTACACCCTTATTGCTTATTTTAGTTTTAAACAGCTGTATTCTCAGTTTTTAATTGCTGCTAGTTAGCAATAACATGCAAGTGACAAAAGAGACCAGCATTTCTCCATTTTGCTTGTTACCATTTCCACCTGTGTGTATTTATTATGCACTATTGGGTTTAATTAAATACTTGGAAGGAAAGTGAAGAGAAAAAAAGTAAAGGACTGAGAATTATTCACCAATTTTAGCCTTCAAATCATTTGGATGATATCCTCAGTAAATTGTAGAAAATCTAAATAATCTAATCTGACATAGCAGAGTTAAAGCACTAACACATCATGAAATTAAAGTATTAGCAAGAATTGCTTTCTAATTAAGCAACAGGGTTAGAACAAAAACCTGCAGCCACTGCGGCCCTCCAGGACTGTGATTGAGGACCCCTGAATTAGAAGGACGAATACAGCTTTTTGAGTTTCTCTAAAAGAAACTTTGGTAACACTTTAGTCTAGATACTGCAAAAATGCATCTGTTACTCATTCATTATCATGTAGCAAAATCTTCTGGTCTTAATTACATTTATTAAAGATCAGTAAATTGATTATTCATCTCTGTACAGTGTGGCATTTAATATGCTGGTAAAATTACTTATGAAACTGAAGGATTCACATGTGTTATACTGAAGTATGCAATAACAAGAGATATATGTCTCACTTAAGCCATTTTAGACTGTTCCAAAGTGAAGTTGATTTAGTAGACCATATTGCACAGATGAATAACCATTTTACTGATGCTCTGTAAGTGCCATCAACACCAAAAGCAGCCTTTGTTAAGGTTTTGTTACATAAGAGTAAATGTGGAATAGATGCATTTTTGTAGTACCTAATCTAAAATGATACCAAAAGTTTGTAATCGTTCAAGTGCCAAAATCATTAAGATAGGTGGTGCACATCTGTACAGGAGGTCATATGCATTCATGTGCTGTCATCTGAGTTCAAAAGGATAAAGTCATGCTAATGAATATGTTGAACACATATCTTGTAGATAATGAACAGCACAGAACCAAGAACAACACTGAAAAAGGAATATATCTGGTGAAAATAAATGTAATTGAAAAATACTGTTCATTTTCAAAGTAAAAACATAACGCTTAAAATAATCATGTTCAAGGTACAATAGTTAGCCTTATGGATCCAGCATCCTGGGTTTGAATCTTACATCTAGTTACTTCCTGTGTGGAAACTGAATTAGCATCCTAAGATACACAGAGATTCTAAATAAATTCCATGGTGGCATGAATGTGTGCTTGAGTTGGCCTTGTGATGGATCTGCCACCCTGTCCAGGGTAGGTTACAGCCTTGGATAAGCTCTAGCTCACATTATTCTGATAAAGCAGGCACAAAAATGTGATTTTATGGCAGGGGTGTCAAACTATGGGCCTGGAGGGCTGCAGTGGCTGCAGGTTTTCATTCTAACACTTTTCCTACTCAGTGACCAGTTTTCACTGCTAATTAGCTTATTTTACCTTCATTTTAATAGCCCCGTTTTTAAAGATTTAGTCCTCTGAATTGATTCATTTCTTCATTAAATGACAGCCAAACATAAATGAGATGAAAAATGAGCCAACAGATGACCGGCTAAATTGGGGCTTCTAGCTCCAACCAGATTCTTCATGAGAAGCCTTCATGGCTTGTTGCTGCTGTCATTCTGCCACAGCAGACATTTCCAAAACTATTGATTTTCTGTCTTTTCTAAGAACCCCGTCAAAATGTTTTGGTGACCTGAGAGATCAACCTTACTGGGACCTTCACCTTTCTTTATTTTCAGATATTGTGTGATGGGCACAGGTGAGCTGGTCATGTGGTGACTTGTTTTATGTCTCATTATTGTTTGGCTGCTAATTAAGGAAAAAGAAACAACTAAGGGGCCTGAGTCAAGTTAATTAAAACTAAAGAAAAATAACTTAATTAGCAACAAAAACTGGTCACTAATGAAGTAGATGGTTAGAATGAAAACCTACGGACACTGCAGCCCTCCAGGACCAGAGTTCAACACCCCTGTTTTATGGTATGAACTATACTTATTATTTTCTACATTTCTAATTGTGTTTTGTTTCTTCTTTCAAAGCTATTTTTATATTTTAACAGTTAGTACTTTTTATTATTAAATGTTGCTTTTACTTTCAACAATGCTGCACACATATAATCAGCTTAGGTGTTTGTGACCCCAACTTGTGTACTTTTCCTATAATTTGGGCACTCTGACCACTGTGTAGCCACTTGCTGAAGAATAACTATGCAGTAATCACTCAGTGAATCACATATACTTTATGAATAATAACAACATAATTATGAAAATCATTGATTTCCCTGGATTTGATGAATTCATTGAGCAAAACTAAGGCATTTGAATGTAACAGTAAATAAATAAATGTAATAACTCTCCAATAAAAGAGTAATACATATGTAAGTATATAAATAAGTTAAACCATTCATTCATTCATTTTCTAAACCAATTTTTGAATATTGGTTTTTAGGAAGTAATTCAATAAATCAGTGCATTGAAATGAATAAACAGAGGTGTAGATCAATTAAGTACAGCCTCAGGGGACTCAATCTCATAAGAATCAACTCATAGATTTGATTTTGGAGTAATTCCTTATTTTTTACAGTTTTGGAATTAATTCCTTATTTGTATAATATTCAACATTGCATTGTGTCCATTTAATATTCACTTGATAATCCAGACTATTTCTGAGTAAAACCACTAATCAACTGGCATTAAATCAGAATAAATCACAATGATGACTTACTATATGCATAATAGAACTTCAAAATGCTGAGGAAATAAAGCTATTTTATCAATAACATTCAACTTTGATTTAGTAAGCATATTGGAAGTACTGAATCAATAACGAAAATGAAGGTTGTGTATGCAATAAGGCTGCAACTGAAGGAGAGCTAAATGTGCTTTGTGAATAAAGCTAATACAAATGCTAGACAAAATCAAGTATAAATAAAATGCAGGGGTAAAATCCCTGCATACTGCTGGCTTCTCAGATATAATGGTGTGCCAAAATAGGTGCTGGTCAGCCACTTTCAAAATAGTCCAAATAGAAGGATCATGGCAATGCACTCCAGGAGACTACAGGTATTTTCAAATTCCTGACAGGTTATTGACCATTCTCCTTGTGTCTGTGGTGGTTTTTCCTTGTAAACTCGAGTCTTCCTCTTGCATCACAAATCCAAGCAAGGGAGGCTAATTGCTGATTTTCAGTTGACAGAGCATAAAAATAAGTCTCTGACTCTGAATATTGATTTAGTTCACCTAAGAAACTGACTGATGGATAGATACATGGATAGATCCAAGGTACAAAAACTAGTAACTGGCAGAGTTTGGTCATTTGGTGAGGAATGGAATGTTGGCATTCCAGTCCATTCCACATATGAGGAACAGAACAAAGAAAATCAGATGCAAGATATGAAAAACATGAGTCAAGAAAAACTATAGAAGAGCCTTGAGTAAAAACAAAGAGGACTCTGAGATCAATCAATTACAAAATTAGGCCAACCATTCATCCACAGGCATAGCCAACAGTTTGGTGTGGCTTCCCAGTTTAATTTATGACCACTACAACTGAACAACTCTAGATGGATTCATGATTCATGTATTTTGTCTTTCTGCCTGAAATTAATTCCTTACTGTGCTTCTGCATCCATCCATTTTGTCACCCAACTAAATATCACAGGTAAGTACAACTAGTATCTTTCATAATTACAGTTGCATTTGTCTTTTTACAGAAGCTCTTTAAATAATTTGCATTTTTTTTACAGAACTTCTTTAAATAAATAAATACATAAACAGGTGGATAAGTAAGTAAATAACTAAATAAATAAATGTACATACGCACTTGGGTCTGAACACACACCAGAATAACTATAAAGCAAGTCTTTATTTACCATGAAGAGAGTCATATTTAAAGAGGTTTGTTCAAAACAGACAACCTGACACACATGTACACAAACAAAATCAGATATGGTGTGTCCTTTCACCATTACTCTTTTAGAAATAGTGTTGATTGAGGCAACCGAGCATGTGAAGAATATAATAAGAGCAAGAGGAAAGTAGTGTAGAATAAAGTGATCACTGAAGGTGAGAAGTATAAGCTGTCACTTCTGTTTGTTGTTTTTTTTAGTTTGCAGGGAATTAAATGGCAAGATAAAATAAACAAACATGTTCTGCAAACAGAAAGCAAAAATAGAAAGTACCTGAAGGCAGTTACTAGCCAAGAAGGCAAAAAGCATAATATTGTTAAAATATATAAAATCAATGAACTCATATATGGGCATTGATAAAAAAAAAAACATAAGCAAAGAAACAGGGAGAAATTGAATGTCATTAAACATAAATAACATGATTGGACAGAACAGCTAATTCTTATAAATATCATTGTAAGCATCAGGAAAACAAAAGTTAATTATATATAATCATTATATCTGTGGACGACACAGTTAAGCAAGGTAAACTACAAAATCAGGACACATTAAAATGATTTACATAAGTATGAAATAATAAACTTTTGAATCAGGTTTAAAATGATTCTCAAATAGGGGAAAACCAAAGGCAAAGAATACAAGAACTACATTCTATCAAACTGCTAAAGCTGCTCATTAGCTCTGCCCCTAAACCCAAAATAAGAGAGGGATGAACAATGGAAGTAATACATAATAGAAATGAACAGAATGGAAACAATAACCCTTCTGCTGTCTGGGCCAGGCTCAGCAAGTCCAAAGGTCCTGTTCATGAACTGAGTGACTGGAATGATTGGCTTTAGAGTTGGTGGCACCCAGTGTAAGGCACTTGCATGCCCCTGACAGCCCTTCCCTTATCTCAAGTACAGTAGAGTATGAGTTTTCTCAGTTTTTTCTTGCATGCCAATTAAAGTTGACTTTTATAAATGTTTTATTTAGACACAAATACATTTGTATTATTTCTTAAATGATTTATTGAGTAATTTGCTAAAATAACATATTTTAAAATATTTTCATGGATCTGTCAGATATTTCCACCAGCCAGAACTATTTTTGATTTTCTATATAAGCCATAGTTAATTTCCTTTACTTTAATTTGTCAAGTTTTTGTTGACTATAAACTGATAATTTAAAAAGTACTGGAAATTGTTTTAGGTGGGATTTAGGTTGGATTAGTTAATGATAATCCCCAACATATATGATTTAATTAAATGTTGTTTGAATTTTTTTATTTTTGAATTACTTCATAAATGTGTTGACAGATAACATATATATATACTTATATATATATATATATATATATATATATATATATATATATATGCACATTGTCACACACGTGCAACTAGGAGGACGTTGTATGGACCAAGTGAAGGTCATTCCACGCCAGGCCAGAGGGTGGCGGGGTGCACTAAACCTTCTTTTGTTATCTCTGCAGACCAGCCGCGGGAAAACCTATCTGACTCAGCATTGACAATGTCACTTCTGGCTCCAGAGCCCAGAAGAACATCACTTCCGGTTCTGGCACTCAGAAAAACGTCGCTTCCGCTTCTGACGCCCAGACTGACGTCAGAAGAACATCACTTCCGGTTCCTTCACATCACTTCCAGTTTGATCCTTTAAAGCCGCCATCTTTGCAAACCTTCAGGAGTTCAATTCTGGACTCCAACAGAGAAACATCTCTTGTTAAAAAATCAAGCCATTGCAGCGAGGGATAATATACGGGTGGCTGCCCCAAACCTTTTCAAGCGAGTCGAGTCTGATCCTTTTTCACAATATACAGTATATATACAATAAAAAATACATCATAGTATAATAGAGACATAACTAAGATTGTGATGTCTGCATACCAGTTTAACAATTAGAAATTAAAAATTAATATGTGCAATGTAATATTTAAAGAAGGTTACAGATTTAGTAAGGTATAAGGAGCTTAACACCACTTTACTAATTTAAGTACATTTGCATTTACATTTATCCAAAGCAAATTTGTTTGAAACTCAGTGTTACAGGACAAGGTTACAAATTTTATAACCACTAGGGAAAGAGTTTAAACAGAATACAAGCTACTGTAGTTACACTTCCTTTATTCCAAAACCTATCAATTAGACAGAAATTAACAAAAGAACAGCCTTCAAATGCTTCCTAAGCACATTGATGGAGTCAGAATTTCAAATGGAGGTGAACAGCTTATTCTAACAGCTAGGAGCTCCCCATTAAAAGAGTCTGGAATTGAGATTTGATATCATTCAGAGCTGTCATCACTAGATTTCATTCATCAGCAGACCTGAGTGGTCAAGGAGGAGCATAGGACCTCATAGGTGCTGACCCACCAACTACTCTATAGGCACACATTAAGGATTTAAATGCAATATGTGCCACTGCATGGAGCTAATGTAGTGATTTGATGGAAGAAGCGTTGGTTGGTTGAACAGCAGATGTGCTGTTGCATTTCAAATCATCTTTTTTTCTTTTAAAATTTGTCTTCTTTTTTAGTCATTCTGGTGTGTGTCTTCAGACCATAGTATGAGTATATATATTTATTTACAGTGGGATGCAAAAGTTTGGGCAACCTTGTTAATAGTCATTATTTTCCTGTATAAATCGTTGGTTGTTACGATAAAAAATGTCAGTTAAATATATCATATAGGAGACACACACAGTGATATTTGAGAAGTGAAATGAAGTTTATTGGATTTACAGAAAGTGTGCAATAATTGTTCAAACAAAATCAGGCAGGTGCATAAATTTGGGCACCGTTGTCATTTTATTGATTCCAAAACTTTTAGAACTAATTATTGGAACTCAAATTGGCTTGGTAAGCTCAGTGACCCCTGACCTACATACACAGGTGAATCCTATAATGAGAAAGAGTATTTAAGGGGGTCAATTGTAAGTTTCCCTTCTCCTTTAATTTTCTCTGAAGAGTAGCAACATGGGGGTCACAAAACAACTCTCAAATGACCTGAAGACAAAGATTGTTCACCATCATGGTTTAGGGGAAGGATACAGAAAGCTGTCCCAGAGATTTAAGCTGTCTGTTTCCACAGTTAGGAACATATTGAGGAAATGGAAGACCACAGGCTCAGTTCAAGTTAAGGCTCGAAGTGGCAGACCAAGAAAGATTTCGGATAGACAGAAATGACGAATGGTGAGAACAGTCAGAGTCAACCCACAGACCAGCACCAAAGACCTACAACATCATCTTGCAGCAGATGGAGTCACTGCATCGTTCAACCATTCGGCGCACTTTACACAAGAAGATGCTGTATGCGAGAGTGATGCAGAGGAAGCCTTTTCTCTGCCCACAGCACAAACAGAGCCACTTGAGGTATGCTCAAGCACATTTGGACAAGCCAGCTTCATTTTGGAATAAGGTGCTGTGGACTGATGAAACTAAAATTGAGTTATTTGGGCATAACAAGGGGCGTTATGCATGGAGGAAAAAGAACACAGCATTCCAAGAAAAACACCTGCTACCTACAGTAAAATATGGTGGTGGTTCCATCATGCTGTGGGGCTGTGTGGCCAGTGCAGGGACTGGGAATCTTGCCAAAGTTGAGGGACGCATGGATTCCACTCAGTATCAGCAGATTCTGGAGACCAATGTCCAGGAATCAGTGACAAAGCTGAAGCTGCGCCGGGGCTTAATCTTTCAACAAGACAACAACCCGAAACACTGCTCAAAATCCACTAAGGCATTCATGCAGAGGAACAAGTACAACGTTCTGGGATGGCCATCACAGTCCCCAAACCTGAATATAATTGAAAATCTGTGGTGTGAGTTAAAGAGAGCTGTCCATGCTCGGAAGCCATCAAACCTGAATGAACTAGAGATGTTTTGTAAAGAGGAATGGTCCAAAATACCTTCAACCACAATCCAGACTCTCATTGGAACCTAAAGGAAGCATTTAGAGGCTGTAATTTCTGCAAAAGGCGGATCTACTAAATATTGATTTCATTTCTTTTTTGTGGTACCCAAATTTATGCACCTGCCTGATTTAGTTTGAACAATTATTGCACACTTTCTGTAAATCCAATAAACTTCATTTCACTTCTCAAATATCACTGTGTGTGTCTCCTATAAGATATATTTAACTGACATTTTTTATCGTAACAACCAACGATTTATACAGGAAAATAATGACTATTAACAAGGTTGCCCAAACTTTTGCATCCTACTGTATCTATCTATTAATGTATTTATTTATTTATTTATTTAAAGAGCTGCCAAATTTCCCCCTTCGGACAAATATCTATCTATCTATCTATCTATCTATCTATCTATCTATCTATCTATCTATCTATCTATCTATCTATCTATCTATCTATCTAATTAAATCGAAGGATGTACCTAAATCTGACAGCACCAATTCTGTATGAACATGAATACACATTTGGTAGGGTGTCAAGCACCTTTTCCAATGCACTCATAAGCATATTACTCTGCTCTGATTCAATCAGCTGTTCACACAAAGACATCAGACATTTCCCTACAAAGTGCTAAAAGCAATACAGAGTCGGATTGTGAGGATCCCTGAAATAATCTGATGCTCTTTATGCTTGTTGCTTTGCATCCTATGAATTAATCTATGACGTTCAGATCAGATCATTCATCAGTTTTCTTTTTAAGTAGATAACTTCTCACAATCCATTCTGCATGTTTTTCAATATACAATATTGTACACAAGTATCACTTTTTTGTCAGGAAGCAGCAAAAAAGAAAATTAATAATGTTTCCAGACTAGTAAATTCAGAAAGATGCAAAGAAAAAGGAAATGGGAATCTTAACATGCTTTAGGTCTAATGAAATTCTAAGTTCCTGCTGAAAACAACATGTCACTTGTGATGCTGCAAAGGCCACCATGGAAAGCACTGATGTAATGTGGCAGCACGTCTGCAAGGTGTTTAAAAGAGTGTATGTGATCACGTGATTGTTCTATTATTATCTTCATCTCCTGATTTTTCAGGGAAGCGAGACAAAACAGGTGCTGAAAAAATGTGAGGGAAGATTCAGAAACGTTCTCATATTAATAAATGTAGTATTAAAAATACAAGAGCGAGTGATCTATAGATGGGACAGATCAAAGGAGAAAAAATCATAATTTTTTTGATCTGATATTAGTGATGCTGCCAGATTTAAAGTAATCAGTCCAAGAAGGAAATTTTGATACTGACACAGGAAGCCATCCAGGAAAAAAACTCTAATTACAGTAACTTCCAATGTATAATGGAGATTAGGTGAGGTGTCCCAACAATATGTTTTGATTGATGATGACTTTCAGCAAAGGAGATTGATTTACAGATGTAATTGTTGTGTCTTTTCCTATCAGTAATCATGCAGGCAATATGAGTTAGTGCCAGTGGAGTGGAATTGTATTGGTTGAATAGTATTTAAAACTATGGGTAATAAAGATAGACATTAAGCATTCATTCAAGGTTCACAAATCTCAAAAGTGATAATTGAAAATGTTCAAGCAAGTGAGATAATTTCACAGACCATCAGTTCTATAACTGTTCTTATTGTGATAATAGGCCACAGAGCTCAGGGAACGCCTGAACCCTTACCAATAATAGTATTAGGCCCTTAAATCCTCACAGGCCTGTATCCTACACTTAAGGGAGGGGGAAGGTGTAAAACCCTTTCCCCAAAAAATCAGAAAGTTTTCATTATTGCATTATATTTATTAAATAAAGTAAAAAGTCCACAAATACAAATTGTAAAATGAAGTATCAAGGAACAAATATTCAAAAATAACTAATTTGTAATTACAGTTAATAAGGAGCTGAAAAATAAGCAGTAAAAGATAAAGACAGTTGTACAAGGCGTTGTTTAAGACTAGTTGAGCCATAGGGTGTATGACAGCATTAAGGCGACCAAAAGAAGGATATTAGGAAGGTTAAAGGAAGTTATTGTAAATAAGGTGAAAGATGGCCAAAAATGATCTTTCAGTATTTTAGTAGTAAAAGAACCATCAAGGATTAAGTAAAGTGTATTAGAAACAGTAAAGGCAAGCTAGAACAGAATGTGAAACAGCAAATGCTCTAAAATTGCATTTTTTGTGAAGTTTTCAGATATGAAGAAGAGGGTAACCTCCCAGAAATAAGAGTGACTACTAAGAAGGTACTTAATGATTTGGAAATTGTAGAGGGAGAAGTACTGCTCAGATTAAATTGGCTAAAATATAACACATCACCAAGACAAGGTAACATTTCTCCTCAAGTGCTTAAGGAGGTTAGTAAATGCATATATAAACCCTTGACACATATTTTTAGGAAATCACTGCACACTTGGGAAAGGACTGAAAAGTGATAAACATCATTCCATTACATAAAAAGGTGATCGAACAGATCCAAGCAGTCTATATACACTGTATTGCAAAAACAGCAGTGTTAGTGAACAGTCAGCTTGGGTTCATACGAGGGAGGTCATGTTTTACTAACATGCTGGAATTCAATGAGGAAGCAGTTGAAAGATATGATCAGAGAGGCGCATATAACTAATTATTTACCTTAACTTTCAGAAAGCATTTGATACGGGGCCCTAATGAGAGGTTAGGCATGAAAATAAAAGAAATAGAAATTCAGATTGTAGATTGCCAGATAATCTAGAATATGTTGAATCATTACAGAGGTACTTGGACAGCATACAGCCTTGGACAGATTTGTGTCAGATAAAATTAATTGTAAATAAATGTAAAGTATTATTTGTAGGACATAAAAATGTATTTAAATACACAATGGGAGGTCTGAAAATGAAAGCATTGCTTATGAGAAGAAAGAATGAGAAGGAAGTCATAGTGTATCTGTTACTATCAACTTCCAGGCAGTGTCAGAAGCCATTAAGGAATACTATGATGTGTAGAGCATAACTCAAGAGAAGTTATCCTTCAGCTTTATAATGCACTGGTGGGGCCTCATCTGGAGTAATGTGTGCAGTTTTGGTCTCAGGGCTACGAAGGAGGCATAGCAGTGCTAGAAACAGTCCAGAGAAGAGCAAATGGGGTGATTCTAGGTCTGTGGGAAATGATAAGAGAGGTCTGTGGCAAAGCACAATTTTAAATTAATAATTGGGAGATGTGGAGCGTGCAGGCTGCAGGTGGGTGCAAGTGCACGCGTGAATGTGCAAGCACCACTCCAAAGTTGATTGGGGTGCGTGGCTAATTGAGCATTCATGTGCAAATTTAAGCAGGTCGGTCAAGTGCTTTACACACACCTTGTAGCAGGTGAAGGGCAGCATTTGAACCCAAAGGATATTATAAAGGGAGTGTGCATGGCGAAAGCAGGAGTTAATGAAGGAATGAAGGTTATGGGTAAAGAAAGAAGCAGGATCCGGAGAGCCCGTGCCATGAGGAAATGAGGCAGGTGGTTGAGAGTATGGCTCATAGGAAATGAGTGGCATGCCTGTGCTTAAATGTGGGGCTGAGGAAGGGAACTCCTATTGAGCTATGCAGAGGAGTAGGTGCAGCCCCATCATGCAGCATCCCCCAGGTAGATGCCGAAGGACTGGGGTTCTCGGGGTGTCCTACAAATGCTGAGTGACCAGTGGAGGGAACCTGAACCCAGGATTAAAGAATGAATTATAAAGAAAGATTAAAAGAGGTGACCCTTTCAGTTTAAGCAAAAGGGGATCAAGAGGTGAAGTTTTTAAAATTCTTAAAGAAATTAGTTCAATGAATTGACACTGTTACTTTAAAATGAGTTTAGCAAGAACACGGGAAACTTGTAAATTTCACACCGTCTTTGGGACATTTTTTCATGCAAAGAAACATATAGACATGGAATCAATTACCAAGTAATGTGGTAGAGATTAGGAGTTTAGGGGCCTTCAAAACTTTACTTGGTGTTATTTTGGAGGAATTAAGCAGATAGGCCTGAGGGCTGTTCCACGAAGCGAGCTTATAAAATCAAGGATTATTTGTAATAGCCTCGCTTGAGTTAGCCTAACAGTTCACTTCAGGCTCATTGAGTTCCACGAACAAAATTCAGGTGTATTTAATCTCCGCTAATTCAAGCCAAGCTTGATAAGCGAGGCTCGTGCGCGTCAGCGCGATAAAAAAAGGCAGCCTTGTTAATCGATGCTGGATAAGCAAGAATGGAAACTAAGGAAAGAGCTGCGTTTTTTACGCAGGCGGAGCAAGAATTATTATTACAAGCCTATGAGGACTACAAAGCTATAATAACTAGAAAGGGGAACACGAGCTGTATTATCAAAGCTCGTGAGGCTGCATGGCAGAAAATAGCTGACAAGTTAAATGCGTAAGAACATGATTTTAGTAACTTTTGTGTTAAGGATGTCAAACTATTTAACAACTAAATGAGAACAGTTTCAAGCCTTCAAAATGTATAGTCATTAAAATTTCCTTTTACATATGCATTTTGTTACCAGTTGTAAGGTACTTTAAGGTTATTTTAACACATTGATAAACAGGACAGCATGTTATTTATATGGGTTCATCTTGGATAAAAAGTGATATATAATTGTAATTATTAATATAATTATTAATAATGCTTGGTTTCAGGAGCAACATGAGTGGAACGAAAAGGTCCTGGCAGCAAGTGAAGATTAAATACAATACAGTATTGCCACATTATGCAAAACTGCACAGGCTACTACAATGTCACACACTCTGTCTGGTGTAACTCTGAGATGCCGCAGGCAGTTAAACCTGGATTTTAACTGTCCAAATGTCATTTCAATGCGTGCCCTTGTCTTACAATGGGCATGGTTGAAATGTCTTTCTGCTTGTGTTGCAGGATCTGTATATGGTGTGAGAAGAAACGGTAGACATGGGTATCCTCTGTCACCAAGCAGCACACCAGGAAAAATTCCTATAATGGAAAGTAGACACATTAGACTGTAGTATAATAAACTATAGTATATTTGTGAATTTTAGTTGACTTGCTTTGTCTGAGGCTTTGAGCCAGTGAAGACTCGCGAAAAATTCTGGCATCATGTACTGATCCTGGCCATTTTGCCACAATGTTTGAAATTAGATGTTCAGCAGTGCATACCATCTGAAACATTTTAGGAAATGGTAATGACATACATTGCTAATGTTGGACGACTACACTTTCACCTCTTGTACATAAATGTGAGATATTATCAGTACTTACCTGTACATTAATACTGTGATATGATTTGCGGTTTATGTAATCAGGCTCTGTTGGACCTGCTGGAGCCTTTATTCTCACATGTGTACAGTCAATGGCTCCAATGACGTTAGGAAAGCCTGACAAATTAAATTCAGTTACTTATCAGGTAATGATTTATGTGCTGTAAATGAGTAGATGTTTAAAGATTAAGCACCATTAATTCCAAAGAAAGTTTCCTTAATGGCAAGAATTCCTCGGTGGCCAGGAAAGGTAATGAATATATTTAAAAAGGACTTTAATGCAACGCAAACCTTCCTGATTTCACGGCACACTGTAGCTTTGCTTAAATGTTCAGCATCCCCCACACTGTACAGAAATGAACCACTGGCAAAATAACGCAAAGCGATACACAAAGACTGTGCAACCGTAAGGGCTTTAGAGCGACGTGTGTTTTTAGAAATGTAAGGTTCCAATAACTGACACAAATATGCAATACTGTGTCTACTAAATCTATAGCGCTCGTATAAATAATCATCCGCAAAATGCAACGGATCTATCCTGGGCCAAAGTAATTGTGGAACCTGTTGCCTTAAAGCTCTACGAATGAGCCTCGCTCCCTCATCAACTGGATTATGAATAAATGGGCACGCCATGGTTATTCATGTAAAAGCCTTCAATGCACTCCTTGTCATTTTATACTTTCTAAGTAATTAGAATCGCCTGCATGTAATCTGTAATAATTTTATATTGGAGGGTCGATGTGTGCGAAAGAGGGAGAGAACAGCAGCAGAATAATCCCAGCCCCGCAGAATGTCGTGCTGTGACATCACATGGCTTGTCCAATCATATTCATCAAGCTAAGCTAAGCTTCACAACTAACCTGCCACGGAGCAGGCTTGTCCAAGAGCATATGTTGACATGGTAATTAAGCGGAGCTTCAGGTTAGCCTCGTTCGTGGAACCGAATTTGGTGAAATTAAGCCGGGATTATCGAAATAAGCCTGGATTTTGAGGTTAGCTCGCTTTGTGGAACAGCCCTCTGGCAAGCTTTGTTGGGCTGAATGGCCTGTTCTCATGAACATTTTTCTAATGTTCTAATGCTGTAAAAAGTAATACAAAATCTTTAAAACAAGAAATGTAATCTATAATGAACGAACCTAATACAATAAATTCCAAAACCAAAGTAATATAAACAAAAGATTTAGAATACCAACAAGACATATAGGATTTGTAAAGAAAAGAATCAAAAAAGTAACAAAACGACTGGAGCTTTGCAGAGTGATGACATGGAATTGTTTGAATTTAAAGCTAATATTAAATAAGCAAAATTAAGGACATGAGGGCAGTATCATAGTTTAAGAACATAGTAGTAAGTCGGGAGCCAAAAAGGGTAAGCTTAACCAGGTCCAAACAAAAAGTAGACAAAGTGGCCACAACCAGTTTTTTTTGTTAATTAATCTAATCTTGAACGACCATGATGTCACATGCCCCTGTTGACTGGCAATGCAATAGCAATGATCAACATAAAGGAAGCACCCATAAACAAACCAAGACAGCACTGCAAAAGAACAAGAATGATTTCTAACATACTTGGGAATATAAGAGAAGTATAAACAATGGATTAAAGAAACCAAAGCCAGGGAGGATTCCCTGGCTAAATCATAACAGTATTAAATTATAAAGAAGAGGCAGACAAATCATTGTAGGATGGTTCAAAAATTGTCCAGTGTTGGGAACAGAGATAAATTGAGTACATATCATTCAGTAATTTTAAGACATTAATTTAGTAATTCTCTGAATTTATGGTAATTTAAACCTTAGAAGTAAATGTTCTGTATATTTAAGCACATCATAATAGATTTCAGGTGATGATCTCCTTAAAATTATTATCATTTATACATCCATTCATCTATCTATTCTAACCAGCTTTTTCAGAGCAAGGTTATCCAAACCATTATGACCTGTGTATTAAAACTGGAAAGTCCAGGTAACTTCCATAGCTATAACAAAGGTGCACACCATCACTGATCAAATCAAATTAACCAAAATTTGGATGCTTAGTGCTGTGCTCCTCCATCTTCTATAACGGAAGTGCAATGATATCATAGGCCATGTCAACTTGATCAGCAGTGGCTGTCTTTCCTGTAAACAACATTGCTATGGACATGAAAAACAAATTCATAAAATGGTGGTATTTGTGAACGTAACAGTTAACAACATGCCATTTAAGTGACATCAAAGGAATATCAAGAAAAATAAACAAGTCATAATTTAAATACACAAAGCGTCACTGAAATCATATTTCTAATGACCAAAAAATGTTCCTGACACAGGATTTTGGACAGGGTTCCAATTAATCACAGGACACTTTTACTCCCACATACACACTCACAGAATTTCAACTTTCCCTAATTTTTCTCAGTCCGCATTTGGTGCCTTGTCCACTTGTTCTGCTCTTTGTATTTTCACCCTGTCATCCCACACCCAGATCAGCCTTTGTACCTCTCAACTCAATTAAATCTTTGCCTTTGAACAGCTTCAATTCAGGCCAACCTTTTTTAATTTGAATTATAAAGGTTAGATGTATCTTAAAATGTATTTTTTATAATCATTCAAAGTATATTTGCATTTTTGAGGCACCCTTATGTATTAGATTGCTTTGTAAAATCTCATTTGAAGGTAGCAAAGTAGACTTCCATAAGCTTGTAAAGCATTTATGGACGAATTAGTAAAAACAGCAAAACATAAAAGCAAATTACAAGGGGAAAAAGGTAAATGTTTGTGTAGAATTTATTACATTATAAAAATATAAAAATACATTTTCTTCTCTTCATCCACCTCTTGAAATGGTCATCAAAATTCCTAAAGGTATAGCTTTCCTCATGGGTTCTAGTATTAGTATAATAATATCAACTGTTAGTGTTTGATTGTTTGATTCCAAAATGTTTTTCTCAAACAACATACATGCTGGACATATTACTTACTTTTTAATGTACTTACATTTTTGAGGGGAGGCCCGGTTTGCATTGAAGATGCCATATTGTACCAGAGTATACTAGAACAGGGAGTCAAAGGATTTCCTGGGCTTATATTATAATTTAGGACCATACAACATCAGTTTATACAAAAAAAAAGGTGTGAGAAGAGGGCTGTTGCAAAGTGTTATCTCATTGCTGTTTCTGCTGTAACTTGTATAAATCTTATGTTGTCTTTTTCTCCTCTTATACATTATTTCTGTGATACTCTATTGAAGAATTCTAATCTTACACTCACTGAAAGTATTAATATTTCTGCCCCACTTAAAACCAAGGCAAAGTCAAAGCCACCTGAAGAAATATCACTGCAATTTTAAAGCTGAAATGAGTCTGATGATGCAGTGGAGGTGCACAAAGCTAACAGTACACCATGCAATTTACAGACATTATTTAAAAATGCTTAATAACGCAGTGACACTAGCCAGGGAATTGTATTTCTCAAGGCATTACAACGATAACCCAATTTTCTTTTTTCCACTAGTGACAGAATGGTTATTCATATTTCTCTGATGGCATTGGAACTCCCCATGGTTGAAAAATATAATGTATTTGCAGCATTCTAGTGATATGATTATTGACATTAGAGTATAGTAAGTACTCTACTTCATCAAGTTGTAGTACAAAAAGTAATTTTTCCACTTTACAGAAAAAATTTCAAACTGCTCTATTCATCCTTTTTTTAAGAAGTTATAAAGTTCTTTTCATTTGATGCCTTTAATGTTGTCAGTCATTTGCTTCATCATTGAAATGTTATTTGTAGCCTTAAAACAATTGTCAAGCCTCTGCTGAAGAAAAATAATCATGACCCCTCTGTCCTCAGTAAATAAAGACCAAACCCTAACCTTCTCTTTCTTGGCAAAATAGTTGATAAATCAGTGTCCATCAGTTAAACGATTATATCTCTTCACACATTATCTTAATGAAAAGTTTCAGTCTGATTTTTGGGTTTATCGTAGCACTGGAACAGCAATTCTCCAGGTCCTGATTGACTGAATGTTAATAGATATTTGGGTAACGCTGGTTCTCTTGGATTCCTGTGCTGCCTCTGACCCATTTGACCATGTGACTGTTCTTCAGCTCAAGACTGAGCCTCTGTGGCTCATTGATAGACTGGTTCAGTGCCTGCTTAATAGTTCATGAATGCTATATTGTGCTGGGATTTCACATCATATGGATTTCCTCCAGGTTCAATTCTGAACCTTTATTATTTAATTTATTATTAATAAATAATATTTTTCATTGGTATGCAGATGATCTGTATTTTTCTGTTATCTCCTGATGCTTCCAGGTCTATTAGCTTCTTAAATAGTTGCATAGAAGGCATTCATTTATGATTGTCTCAGAGATGTTTACATTTAAATATAAATAAACATGAGCTGCATGTGTTATGGAAGAGAAAGGACATACTGGTTTATTTAGACTCACTATCATTGAAGTGAAAAACCACATCAAGGATCCAGGAGTGATCTTTAATAGTGACCACGGTTTCAAGAACTATAATGGTAACATTTATAAAACAGCCTGTTAACACTTACTGCATGTAATATCTTAATGGTTCACAATATTCTGTCTTTACTACTGATAGAGAAAATGTATACATGGTTTTTGTCACCTGCCTTAGATTATTGTAATGTTCTCTTATGTGTCTTACCTGAAAGTTCTGTTACAAATTTACAATGAGTTCAGAATACTGCTGCTAGAATGCTTCTATGTACAAGAATGAAGATCACAATACAACAGCACAAAATCTCTCCATTTTTTTACTTATATCTTTCATAATTGATATTAAGATTATTTTCATTCATTTTTACAGTTTTGCCCCTTTCTATATCAATGGTATTATTATTAGAACAGTAGAAAAAGTTTAGTTGAAGAAGCTTATCCATCTTATTCATTTACATTGTCCAAACTAATATCAAGTCAAGATTTGAAGGTCCTTAAAGTCCTGGGGCCTCATGCATAACGGCGTGTGTAGAATTCACACTAAAACATGGCATACGGACAAAAGCAGAAATGCGCGTATGCACAAAAAAATCCAGATGCATAAATCTGTGTGTTTGCCAACTTCAACGTTCTTCTTCTCCATAAATCCCGGTCAGCATGAAAAGTAACACACGTGCACGCGCCTGCTGCCACTCCCCAAACTCCTCCTAGAATTACGTCTCTTTGAATATGCAAATCAATATAAATAGCCCTTAAGCTCAGCGTTCTATGAAAAGACAATGGCAAAAGCACGGGGGGGGAAATAGAAGAATTTCAGTGAATACCAAGTGGAGACAAGGAAAAACGTACTATTTGTTGGTTTAAATAGTGGTATAAACAACAAAAGGAAGTTGATCAGGTGACATAGAGTGTCAGTGAAACTCGAAAGTTCAAGTCCACAAGTGCCCGAAATAAAAAAGAAGTGGTCAGATATCCAAGTCGCTGTGAAAAGGCGAGTCTTAGCCTACCGTCTGAGTGTCATTTGAAAGCTTATTAGGGTACAGAGAAAAGAAAAAAAAAAGGGACACAGTGGGAAAAAAGCTTGAAATGTCAACTTTAATCTTGAAATTTCCACTTTAATCGCATAGTTTATTTTGTCATTAAAGTAGAACATCATAAACTTCATCTTAAAATCGTTTAATTTACTAGTTTCTCAAATCCCATCGTAACTAAAGTAGCATGTTAAATGCTTTGTTTTGTATTTGATCTTCTATGTGCTCTATGTGTGTGAATCACTACGTGCTTCCGGGCTTTATCTTCCTCCGACAGGACACAGAATCCATTACATTCATGATATTACAGCTCTCTGAATAATTTAAATACTGAGATGTATACTTGATAGCATTTTTTATGATGATAGGAATTCAAGCTTGTTATTAAACATGGGAACATGGTGGTGCAGTGATAGTGACGAACTGGTGCCTCGTCAAGAGATTGTTCCTGCCTCACGCAAGATGCTTGCTGTGCTGTGCGCGTTCTTTGATGAAATAATTTATTGCAGCAGTACTGTCTCTTTCAAACATACTAGCCCCCAATTCCTGTCCTTCCTTTTCTTTCTCCAAATACCCAATCGCCACACAATCAGCTCTGTAATAGACGTTAGGCCATCTGTAAGCTGAGAACACCGATTCTTCAAAACTTTTAAGGAACATTGAAATATCTTCATAGTACATGTTTAATTATTCTATCCATCTATCCTTCCAGTGCCGCGCCAGCCCCAGCAAGAATACAGCACGAGGCAGGAACAATCTGTGAACAGAGCGCCAGCTCCTTCTTAGTGCTGCAACGCAGTGTCCTCACATGTTTAATTATTAACAATATAGATTATTTAAATGAAGTTAAAGTTTTATCTGTATAATATAATAAGCATATTTTGCTGCATTTCATCTTAAAAATGATATTGTCATCGTATGTAAATATACGCTTTATAAAGTGGCTCAGGCTGTGTAATATTATAACTGTATCGCAAGTTTACAGTGAGGTAATTGTACTTATAAGTACAAATAGTTCTACAAGGAGCACTTGATGGACTGATTGAGTGCATTTATAGTTCTTGGGATGAAACTGTTTCTGAACCGCGAGGAAAGGCTCTGAAGCGTTTGCCGTGTGAGAGCAGTTCAAATAGGCAGCATGGTTGAGGCAGCATGTGTTAAATGTTGTATACCGATAATTCTCTTTTCGATTAGCTGCTGTAGAGCTGTGATTCCACACTCAGATACAGTGATATAAATACTCTGAGTGGTGCAGTGAGAGTAATATGGAAAAAGATGATCTGCTGTGGCAACTCCTAACAGGAGCAGCTAAAAGAAGAAGAAGATGCTGCAGTGAGAGTAACAACGCTAAAGCTATTCTGCTCTGTACTTTTAAAATGTTTATTTTTATACTGTATTGAGGATTTGTTCTGTTCTGTGTATTGTATTGTATTGACCCCCTTCTTTTTGACACCGACTGCATGCCCAACCTACCTGGAAAGGGGTCTCTTTTTGAACTGCCTTTCCCAGGGTTTCTTCCATTTTTTCCCTACAAGGGTTTTTTTGGGAGTTTTTCCTTGTCTTCTTAGAGAGTCAAGGCTGGTGGGCTGTCAAGAGGCAGGGCCTGTTAAAGCCCACTGTGGCATTTCTTGTGTGATTTTGGGCTGTACAAAAATAAATTGTATTGTATTGTATTGTATTGTATTGTATTGTATTGTATTGTAAAGCAGCTATGGTATTTGGAATAGTTTGGCTATTCCATGGACCATTATATTGTTACAGGTTAATTTCAATCAGATGCCTTAAACTAATAAACAATATGCGGTTAATTTCAGTGTATATGATAAAGCCGCGTCAGGGATGTGGATCTAAAAAAGAAAGGGTAACCACACAGGAACAATAGCACTGCTTTGACGCTGGGTGCCACCAGTCTGCAAAACCAAGCGCAGAACTTGCGTACGCCAGGGTATGAGCTACCTTGGAAATGTGGGTGGCTTTATGCCAAGTTTAGGTTTTATACATCGCGATTTGAGCGTGGAAACGGGAGTATGCAACACTTTTGTGTGTACGCACTGTTTATACATGAGGGCCCTGCTGTTTACCAACAACAAAAAACAATTTACTGCAGTGGGCTGGTGCCCTGCCTGGGGTTTGTTTCCTGCCTTGCGTCCTGTGTTGGCTGGGATTGGCTCAGTAGTTAGGATACTGCAGGTTGGATAATGGATGGATGAAAAACATTTTTTTTCTTGTGTAGTAAAAAATCACACAAGGAATACCTCAATGGGCTTTAACAGGTCCTGTTTTTTGAACTTGTTTTGGAACAATGGATCAACCATGACAGGAACAAAGAGGAAGAGGACACAGGAGGGGAGGTGGAAGAAGGCAAGAAAGAATAAGAGCAAGAGCAAGAGCATGGAGACAAACAGTTTCAAAAGAGGTTTGTTCCAATCTTGTTGACCATGTCCTTGTGCATGAAATGTCAATGGCAGAAGATGGTCAAAGATTGCAACTAAACCTGAGTTGCTTCAAAGTAGTTTCTATAATACCTTCAGTGAAGAAAAAAGGTAGGTCATTTACATACTGCTATTCACTGTAACGTTTCAGTATTGTACACTGTTAGGTACAACACCTATATATACTGTAGCTGCTTGCTGTGTTGGATGGCATGCTGTCTGAAATGCACTGAATTACGGCACCATTTGACTGTGTTACAGTATGACTGTATGTTACTGTATGTTCCTGTTGTAAAGTGGATGGTTTTACAGTTAGTAATTGCAAAACTTAGAGATGACCACCTTGTGGAGTCAGAAGAACCACCAAAATTTACACCGGGTGTTACAGACTCAAATCAAATGTATGTTTTTATTGTATTGTAGAAATAATAATAATAATAATAGTAGCTCACTACTCAAAACAGAGGGCCCGGTCTCAAACCCGGAACCTTCAAGTTATAAAGCAGCACTTCTTACATCTGCACCATTCAAGAACATGTAAACTTTCTTTCCGTTGGCATTTGAGCTTGAGTTTCTAACTCATTGACAGTAAATCAAATGCTTTTTTTTCTTTGGTTGCATTCTTGAATAAAAGTGCACATGTTTATTTGATATTTGGACTAAAGTCTTCACACATTATACATGTCTCATCATTATTAGTATAACATGGAAAAAATTTCTGCTTTAGGTATGTGTTCAGCATTTCTTGCATTTCTCGCATTTCTTTCATCCTACACTTACCCAGATCTTTGTAGACATGGAACACACAAGAAATGCATGTATTCCATATAATGATATACTGTATTATTTACCCTATACAACTCCAGTTCTCACACACAGATAAGGAGCCTTGGCTTGAGCTGGGAGAACTTTTTTCCCCACAAGCTGAGCTCCATCAAGATGGGGGATGGGATAGCAGTCTGCTTGCTGCTTGTGCTGATGGACACATTTACAAAACAAAAGACGCTGATGGTAGAGGTGCAAAGGGATTTGAGGTGGGCCAGCATTACCAGTTTTTTCGTAGGCTTCAGGAATTCTAGTATTAAACATCTGTTTGCTACTTATCAATGACCTAAATTGAAAATTGGCCTGGTTTCGCAAGACACATTCCTTTGACTGGAATGCCCAGACCAAGGCATAGAAAATCCTACCCATACTTATGCTGGAATATTGTAAGGCTCCCTTAATCTCTGAGGCTGGAGCTGTTAAATCCTGGGGTCATAAGGCAATGAGATGATCATCTTGAGTTATTGCTGTGGCCAAACCAACCTTGGTTACAAACATTTTAGATTTTGGTAATTGAAATGCTAAAATTTTCTTAAGCATGAATCATAATTTAGGCAGTTATAATACTCATTTAAAATATACCTGGTATATTTATATGCTCATGTATATGCATTCCTGTATTGTTTTATATTTTCCGTTCTTTAATTAAACAACTACATTTCTGTATTTAGTTCTGTATTGTGATCTTGATTACTCCGTCAATTGCACTGAAATAGCACTTGTTGTTTTTAGGGATATCTTTGAATAACTGATTTATAATATATTCATTTATTTATATTCTGTAGCATTGCAGAGATGTGCACATTACTACTGGCAGTGACATGCCCAGTGTTTTATATCAGATTGTCATGCCCAAGCACAGTAGTTGCAGCAGTGTCTCGGACTCACACAGGGCTTCATGGGAGTTGGATTTTGGTGCAGCTCTGTTGGGTTCTTCAGGTGCCGCCATGGGGTGCTGCAGTAGGAGCTACTGGGCCATTCTGGGCAGTAGTTTCACCACACTGCCTAATAAAAGGAGCCAGCGACCACCACTCAGGAGCCGGAGTTGGGAGGGAGAAGACAAAGCTGCCTAGGAGGAGTGGAGGAGAAGACTTTAGTTTATTGGTGTTTTTGTGTGCGCTGTCTTTGGGACTGTGTACTGCCAGTGGGACACGGGGAAGACGTGCGCCCACGGGTGAAGAAAAATAAATTTGTGTTTTATTTTTACGCATGTCTCCATGTCCAGTCTGTGTCGGGTCGGGCGCCTATATATCGCCTTTCACAATAGATAGATAGATAGATATTGCAGTGTTATGGCGGCCGAAACACAATGACAACAAATAATTGTTAACACTGATAACAAACATTTTAATACTATTGCACTTTTTCATAAAAAAAACTAATTAAAAGAAAAAAAAACTAATTTCAACATAGCATGTCTCGTGGACAGCTGGAGCAATGGCTTTCATTCAAACATCACCAGGGGTTGCACAGTGCCTTTGTCATGTGTTGGTGGTGGCACAAAACACCATCACAGAAAAACTGGAAAAGAAAGCAGAGAAAGTAAGAGATTAGTGAAGATTGCAAATATCTGTAGGATTGCCTCTCAAGGAGGATTGCTTTGTTATATTAAGTTAAATGTACCTTAAGTATTTCAAAGTTAGTTTAGATTTCCTTCATTTACACTCAGCTTTCTGGCATTTTCTTCTTTATTTCAGACACTCTATGAATCTTCCAGGGTACATAAACATAAAGCCTACATTCGACTTATTACAGTTAAATAATTAAATATGTTCATGAGCTATTCAAAATCAAATATTAAAATGACAGAAATACATTTGCTAACCAGAGGATGTACAATAATATCTGATGGCAGCTGGTAAAAGGATGTTTGGTAGTGCTCCTGGGAACGTGGCAGAATGAGTCTTATGCTTCAGGTCCTCCTCAGATTTACAAGGGTGCCATGCTGATGGTGTGAGACATTGTTCATGACAGTTAGCAGTTTAGCCAACATCCTTCTTTCTGCTACTGTCTCCAGAGAGTCCAGGCTAGTGATCAGATGCAGCTTTTCTGATTAACTTGTTATTTCTGTTGGCAACTCCTATTTTCATGCTACTGCACCAACATGCCACTCTATAAAAGCACAGCCACAAACTGAAAGAGCACATGCAGAGCTGCCTCTGAAAATGTTGTCATCTCTGGCTCTTTTTTAATATGACTTTAGCATTTGCAGCTAAAGTCAAAATTCTGTACAGATTCTTCACATTGAATGGAACCAGGGGAACCTCACCGTTTCTAAAATCCACCACACTGTCTTCTTGGTTTTATTATCAATAAGCTGCGGTGGATTCATTTGAAGCACTAAACAAAGTCACCCACTAGGTCTATGTATTTCTTGTTCTGCCCTCCACTTATAAAACTATTAATAGCACTTGTCTGACAGTGTCTGAAGAAGGCATGTTTTAGAAGTTTATCTGAAGTAATTTTCCGTGTATCATACATGATGTTATGAAGACATTTATAAGACTGCCACAAGCCTAGCAGGTTTTGATGTCCCACTACCCATGAACTATCCATTAACCTATCCCATGATAATTACCATACTTGTAGTTGTTGATCTTTAACCTTGAGCAGAAAAACACTTTGGAAAGAAATCAATAAGCTAAAATATACATGATATACTTTTGTGCTATTTGATTCTAGATGTCATAAGATTAGCTCATATTTGTGGTTTGTACAGATGTAATGAACATATAATGATAAAAAAATTGCTAAAATAAAAAGTAGAAATTACTGTATTTCCTGTTTCAGAAAAACCCAGCTGATTCAAGACAGGAAAAAAAAATATTTCAAAGCAGTTGTGTGCTTTTCACCAAAGTGATTGATCACTGATGTCCTTTAATCAAGCACCACAGCTTTGAAGTGTAAAACCTTACACTACATCAATTGTATTTGAATTTTTCAGGTAAAATAATTTCACTGTTTTCCTATTGTTGTGTATTTGTATTCACAGTATGTTACTAAAAGTAGCTAAAGTCATTTATTTGTGTGCAAATTTATAACATGTTCATTGCTAAGCTAAAGTCTTCTGCCTACTGCCTGGCTGTCTTATAAAAGTGATTACATTAACTGCTTTTAACAATTTCAACATAGGTCCCTTTGAAAATTAATGTGAAGTCATAAATAAAATGAAATAGTTTCATTTGTTTAAAAAAAGTGACACTGGAAAACGCAAAAATGTCTTTGCGCAGCTGAGCAACAAATACAATAAATAAAAAAAGACCCCTAACACTTTCATATTTTCGTGACTATCATTAGCAAGCACAATAAATGAAATCACTTCTATATTATCCCCTCCTTGAACCGTCACCTTATCGTGGTGGAGGGGTTTGCGTGTCCCAATGATCCTGGGAGCTATGTTGTCCGGGGCTTTATGCCCCTGGTAGGGCCACCCAAGGCAAACTGGTCCTAGGTGAGGGATGAGACAAAGAGCGGTTCAACAAACCTCCAATGATGAGCGAAAACCTTGGACAACGTTTTTCCTTGCCCGGACGCGGGTCACCGGGGCCCCCCTCTGGAGCCAGGCATGGAGGTGGGGCTTGATGGCTGTTATACTACATTTTTCTTTAATTAATGTCACTGTCTCTATGCTCACTGGTATGGATTTATTCACATATGCATGTTAAATTTGGCACACAGAGGCTCAGCAGTTAGAATTGCTAGCCAAGCATTAGATTAGATAGCCAAAGACAACTGGAGGATTGTATAGTCAGTTTAAACACAGAATAGTGTATTCCTGTCCTCTGTCAGTGCAAAATTTTCTTTCCTTATTGGGAGAATGAGAAATGGCATGTAAGCACTATGATATTTCTGTATTTTGTGGAGGAGGAGTTCAGCCCTTGTTTGGAGACAGAGAAGACCAGCAAGTGAAGCAAGACATGATTTAAAGGCTTGGACAACAGCCAGACCATTTGAGGCTGAGTCGGCAAAGTTCCAAAAAACCTCCCAGCGTGGGGACGAGAAATGGCAGCCTGTGTTGATCCAGATTCCCACCTGGATAAAGTCTGTCCATATGCCTCCTGTCTGTAACCGCGTTAACCGTCAGTAAATGTAAGCTAAAGTATATTTTTTTCTCATGTGATTCTTGTACCGTCGTAATCACGATGGGAGGGATATCGCCTTTTCTGGTATATTACTATATTGTTTAGTTACTTAATATGCCGCAATTTCAAAAGAACACATTTCCAAGAGAGCTAATGCCTCTTCAGGAAACAATGGCGAGTGCCTGGTGGCTGGGCCTGCACCATGGGGCTCGGCCGGGCACAGCTCGAAGAGGTAACATGGGTCCTCCTTCCCATGGACTCACCACCTATGGGAGGGGCCAAGGAGGTTTGCTGCAGTGTGAGTTGGGTGGTGGTCGAAGGCGGGGACCTGGGCGGTCTGATCCTCGTCTACAGAAACTGGCTCTTGGGACGTGGAATGTCACCTCTCTGAAGGGGAAGGAGCCTGAGCTAGTGCGCGTGGTCGAGAGGTTCCAGCTAGATACAGTCGGACTCACCTCGACGCACAGCTTGGACTCTGGAACCAATATCCTTGAGAGGGGCTGAAGTCTCTACCACTCTGGAGTTGCCCCCGGTGAGAGGCGCCAAGCAGGTGTGGGCATACTTATTGCCCCCTGACTTGGAGCCTGTGCATTGGGGTTTACCCCGGTGGACGAGAGGGTGGCCTCCCTCCGCCTTCGGGTGGGGGGAAGGGTCCTGACTGTTGTTTGTGCGTATGCGCCGATCAGTAGTTTGGAGTATCCACCCTTTTTGGAGTCTCTGGAGGGGGTGCTAGAGGGCATACCTTCTGGGGATTCCCTCGTTTTGCTGGGAGACTTCAATGCTCACGTGGGCAATGACAGTGAGACCTGGAAGGGCGTGATTGGGAGGAATGGCCCCCCCGATCTGAACCCGAGCGGTGTTTTGTTATTGGACTTCTGTGCTTGTCACGGATTGTCCATAATGAACACCATGTTCAAGCATAAGGGTGTTCATATGTGCACTTGGCAGCAGTACACCCTAGGCCTCAGTTCGATAATCTACTTTGTGGTCGTGTCATCGGACTTGCAGCCATATGTCTTGGACACTCGGGTGAAGAGAGGGGCGGAACTGTCAACTGATCACCACCTGGTGGTGAGTTGGCTTCGATGGTGGGGGAGGATGCCAGTCAGGCCTGGTAGACGAAAACTTGTTGTGAGGGTCTGCTGGGAATGGCTGGCAGATTCCCCTGTCAGAAGTAGCTTCAACTCCCACCTTCGGCAGAACTTCGACCATATCCCGAGGGAGGTGGGGGACATTGAGTCCGAATGGACCATGTTCTGTGCCTCTATTGTTGAGGGGGCTGACCTGAGCTGTGGCCGTAAGGTGGTTGGTGCCTGTCGTGGCGGCAATCCCCGAACCCGTTGGTGGACATCGGTGGTGAGGGATGCTGTCAAGCTGAAGAAGGAATCCTATAGGACCTTTTTGTCCTGTGGGTCTCTGGAGGCAGCTGATAGGTACCGGCAGGCCAAGCAGAATGCGGCTTCGGTGGTTGCTGAGGCAAAAACTCGGGCATGGGAGGAGTTTGGGGAGGCCATGGAGAATGACTTTCGGACGGCTTCGAGGAGATTCTGGTCCACCATCCGGCGTCTCAGGAGGGGGAAGCAGTGCAGTGTCAACACCGTATATGGTGGGGATGGTGTGCTGCTGACCTAGACTCGGGACGTTGTGGGTCGGTGGGGGGAGTACTTCGAAGACCTCCTCAATCCCACTAACATGCCTTCCAATGAGGAAGCAGAGCCTGGGGACTCTGAGGTGGGCTCCCCCATCTCTGGGACTGAGATCACCGAGGTGGTCAAAATACTCCTTGGTGGCAGGGCCCCGGGGGTGGATGAGATACGCCCGGAGTTCCTCAAGGCTCTGGATGTTGTAGGACTGTCTTCGTTGACACGTCTCTGCAACATCGCATGGACATCCGGGACAGTGCCTCTGGATTGGCAGACCGGGGTGGTGGTCCCTCTCTTTAAAAAAGGGGACCGGAGGGTGTGTTCCAACTACAGAGGGATCACACTCCTCAGCCTCCCTGGAAATGTCTATTCGGGGGTTCTGGAGAGGAGGGTCCATCGGATAGTCGAACTTCGGATTGAGGAGGAACAGTGTGGTTTTCATCCTGGTCGCGGAACATTGGACCAGCTCTACACCCTTAGCAGAGTCCTGGAGGGTGCATGGGAGTTTGCCCAACCAGTCTACATGTGTTTTGTGGACTTGGAAAAGTCGTTCGACCATGTCCTTCTGGGAATCCTGTGGGGGGTGCTCCGGGAGTATGAGATACCGGACCCCTTGATAAGAGCTGTTCGGTCCCTGTACAACCGGTGTCAGAGCTTGGTCCGCATTGCCGGCAGTAAGTCAAGCCCGTTTCCAGTGAGAGTTGGACTCCACCAGGGCTGCCCTTTGTCACCGATTCTGTTCATAACTTTTATGGACAGAATTTCTAGGCACAGCCAGGGTGTTGAAGGGGTCCGGTTTGGTGGACTCAGGATTGGGTCACTGGTTTTTGCAGATGATGTTGTCCTGTTTGCTTCATCAGACCATGATCTTCAGCTCTCTCTGGATCGGTTCGCAGCTGAGTGTGAAGCGGCTGGGATGAGACTCAGCACCTCCAAATCCGAGACCATGGTCCTCAGCCGGAAAAGGGTGGAGTGCCCTCTCAGGGTTGGGGGAGAGATCCTACCCCAAGTGGAGGAGTTCAAGTATCTCGGGGTCTTGTTCACGAGTGAGGGAAGAATGGACTGTGAGATCGACAGGCGGATCGGTGCGGCATACGCAGTGATGCAGGCTCTGCATCGGTCTGTCGTGATGAAAAAAGAGCTGAGCCTTAAGGCAAAGCTCTCAATTTACCAGTCGACTTACGTTCCTACCCTCACCTATGGTCATGAGCTATGGGTAGTGACCGAAAGAACGAGATCGCGAATACAAGCGGCTGAAATTAGTTTCCTCCACAGGGTGTCTGGGCTTTCCCTTAAAGATAGGGTGAGAAGCTCAGTCATCCGGGAGGGGCTCAGAGTAGAGCCGCTACTCCTCCGCATTGAGAGGAGTCAGATGAGGCGGCTCGGGCATCTGATCAGGATGCCTCCTGGACGCCTCCCTGGTGAGGTGTTCCGGGTACGTCCAACTGGGAGGAGGCCCCGGGGAAGACGCAGGACACGCTGGAGGGACTACGTCTCCCGGCTGGCCTGGGAATGCCTTGGGATTCTCCCGGAAGAGCTGGAAGAAGTGGCCGGGGAGAGGGAAGTCTGGGCCTCTCTGCTCAAGCTGTTGCCCCTGCGACCCGACCCCAGATAAGTGGAAGAGGATGGATGGATGGATGGATGGATGGACTGCTATATTATTAATTTGAAAGTTACATTTTTTTATTACAAATTATTACCAGCTACCTTTATTGGGGAAGGATACATATTTTTCCTCTCTGTACATAATGAGTGCCAAAGGTAGAGCTTTCAAGTAAACAACAAACTACTCTCTTTCAAAAATGTATAAAATAAAAATAAAAATATAAAAATATAAAAATGTATAAATGTATAAATCTATGGTTTCTAGCAGGATAAATAAACTGTAATGAAAGTTATCTATTTGGTCCTTTTGTCTTTGATCACTTCTTTCAGCTCTTTTTCAGAAATGGAAAAATGTTTATAGAATACTATAAATGATAAGAGACTAGTCTTAATGACTACAGGCCAGTTGCACTGACCCCTGTGGTTATGAAGTGTTTCGAGATGCTCATCAGGAACCACATCATGTCATTCATGCCTCCCATGCTTGATCCGCAGCAGTTTGCCTACAGAGCAAACAGTTCTACAGAGGACGCTGTGGCCACTGTTCTCCATGCTGTTCTGTCCCATCTGGAGTAGCAGGAGAGCTACGCATAGCTGCTCTTCATAGACTTCAGCTCTGCCTTTAATACCATCTTACCCCACAGACTGGTGACCAAACTGTCAGACATAGGGCTTCCACACTCCACTTGCCTTTGGATCAAGTACTTCCTGAGTGGTCACACTCAGAGGGTTAGGGTGGGCCTCTACATCTCCACACCCTTCAGCCTCAGCACTGGCTCCCCACAGGGCTGTGTGCTGAGTCCCCTGCTCTATACCCTCTACACTCATGATTGCATTCCTTCCCACCACAGTAACACCATTGTTAAGTTCACTGTCGATACCACGGTAGTAGGGCTCATCTCTGGGTGGGATGAGTCCGCCTACAGGGATGAGGTAGAGCGGCTCGAAACGTGGTGTAGGAATAACAACTTGCTCCTAAATATAGCCAAGACCAAGGAGCTCATCGTGAACTTCAGGAAGAAGGCAGACAACATCCAGGCACTCATCATCAACAGGGACTGTGTGGAGAGGGTCTCAGACTTCCGCTTCTTGGGAGTCACCATTAGGGAGGACTTGACCTGGGGAACACAAACTGCTGAGGTAGTGAAGAAGTCCCAAAAGAACCTCTACTTACTGAGTGTACTCAGGAAGAACAACATCCCTGAGAAACTGCTAGTGTCCTTTTACCGCTGCACAGTAGAGAGCATCCTGGTCTACTGTCTCTGTGCGTGGTTCTCCAGCTGCACAGTAGCACAGAAGAAAGAGCTCCACAGGGTCATTAAGGTCACCCAGCAGATAGTCTGTCCTCTGTCCTCACTAGAAGAACTACATAGTTCCTGTTGTCTCAGGAACGTCAAGAAAATTCTTCAGGACCCATCACACCCAGGACATGCATTGTTTGAAAGCCTGCCTTCAGGCAGACGTTTCAGATCCATAAAGACTAAGACAAATAGACTGAGAAACAGTTTCTATCCTTCAGCCATCACCATGCTGAATGCTGCTAAGTGGTCAATCTGACCTAGTGCACCTTCATTACACAATACAATACACTCTCATCTTTACAATACAGCTCTATGTCAACATTGGCCAAGGGACAAGTGCAATATGACGTATGTATGAATGGAAAACATGGTTCTGCTGTTATGGACTATTTCAGTACTTATTTTATTCCCTTTTTATTTTAGTTTTAACTTGAATAATTGTGTTTTTTATTTTATTTTATTTTTTTTTGCACTGGACAATTACACCTAAAATTTCATTGTACAATGTCTCATTGCTACAATGACAATAAAGATTTTGATTTGGTTGATTTATTTGATTTTTGATTCTTCACTTCACTTCTCATTCAATCCATGCAAAGTGAGCTTTGTGGTACATGCATGATGTACATTCACACAATAAGCTACCATATGTTTGCCTGAGACAGGTTCCAGCTTTTCCCGTTCACTCTGTCCCATAGCTGCACTCAACAACACATCCGTCTCAGTGAAGATATGACCTGTGCCCACTTAGCTGATGCCTCTGCAAGTATCATACAAGTAATGCCTATTCCTGGAACTGTAGGTGAAAAATGATCTTATAAATACAGTATATACATCTTGAAACAAAACAAACAGCCAGGACAAAAGACAACATTGATTTAACACTACACATTCTTATATTGCTACTATATTTATTTGTCATATTACCAATGACTATTTTTACATTTATACTGCTTTGTGAACATGTACAGATTATGTTAACCTTGCAGTACGTTAATGGAGGATGACAATGAAATTTATTTTCCCTCATTTCACTGGTAAACTGAAAGAATAACTTTGAAGTACAAAACAGCATAATATGCTTGCACATATAATGGATTGCAAATGTGCTTAAAGGAAGATCAACAGTGTTTGTATCTAGCAATAATCTACTTTGAAATGGGGGGCAGAAGGTAAATCAATTGCATATTGATAAAAATGACTTAGTATAATAAAAAGTGAAACCTAAGAATGCACTTTAAGTGCAATATTAATTTCACTTTAGTTCAACTTGTTTCATATAATACTTGTCCATTTGAAAGACTGAAAATCTTTCAAGGCTACATAATTACAAATATGAGATTGTTAAAATAAAATCAAATAAATAAAACAGCATTCTTAATACTACTTAATATATAACATAACAGAAACTACCCTGAACAGGATGCCAGCCATCCTAGGGGCAACATACAGTTACATTCTTGCTTGTATGATGCCAATTTAAATACAGTAACTAAATTAATGCACATGTTTTGGGAGATGTGAGGGCGAAAACTGGAGTACCCACAGAAAATGTCAAGGAGAATATACAAAGCCAATGCGAACAACAGCCAAACATGGAATTTTAAACAAGACAGAATTGATCAATTAAACCTCAGCAAACTGAAGAAAATGTAAGACAGTATTTTTTCTATTTTTAGCTTTAATAAGTAATTGATAATGTATAAGTATAAACTTAACATGGCACCTGATTTATTGTGTTATTGGCAGGTTCCAGCCTAGATGCTCCGACTAACAGTTGGGTCCCAGGAGGGACAAACAAAGTAATTTGATTAATTTGTCACTATTACTATTTTATTGATGTGCCTTACATTACCTGTAGGGTAGGACTGGCTATTGGGACTAAAGGGATAAACCCCACCATGCGCTCACTCTCTCTGTAGTGCTGCTGAGCCACAAACTGTAAAGAGAAAGAGTAGGAACAATCAAAAAAAGACAAGGAATATATTCCAGATAATTAAAAAATTAGCTCAAATAAAGGTAAAAATGTTTCATTAATTGTGAATCTGCTTGAAACAAATGCCTTTCACATTGGAGAGGGGTTTGTAGCACTAAGCTGATGTCTGGTGAATTGTGGCATATTAGTTTGGACAAAAGTCCAGGGCCTATTTTTGGTGCCAGTCCATCCTTGATTACCTGCCACTAATGCCAATGATCTATCTATCTATCTATCTATCTATCTATCTATCTATCTATCTATC
>JANRMT010062848.1:6509531-6521186 GCA_026402145.1 Polypterus bichir lapradei
ATCTATCTATCTATCTATCTATCTATCTATCTATCTATCTATCTATCAAAGCGGGCTATGGAATAAAATAGACTGAGGTCTACAGTGCAGCAGGGAAGACTAACCAATCTACACTGATGCTTCTTGAAAGTGAGACCCTTCAACGACTAGATTTCACAGGAATTATGAAGAATTTTGCTGCAAGGCACACAAGAATAAAATGCTTATGAAGGTAGGGACACATATTTTGAGTTATTTTTTGTCATGCATTCATTTGTAATTTGTTGATGTTGCAGATTAGAGAGGTAGAGAACAGTAGTCCACTGTGTACACTAGCAGAAGTGACCTTGTAGCTCATATTGTGTTGCTTGAAGGTAATTCTTACTGTTTCTTCCTTCAGTCACTATTGTGATATCATATGGCTGGTCTAAAAGCCAGATTGGTGTTTCATAGTGTATATTTCTTAGGACCATAAAATATTATTACAGGAGTATGTTAAAATAAATATGTGCATCAAGTACTACACTGTGATTTGCATTTCATGTTTGCTATGGATCACTACCTGAAGGTAAGGTAAGGTAAGTGTTGGTACATTTAAAATTACAGGAATGTCATGCTTATTGCTAGCCTCAGCCCAGGGGTCCTCAAGTTAGTAAATCTGCCCTGTACCTGTCCCACCATCAGCAGTGTACCCTGCATATTCACATCTTAGGGACCTGTAATGGTAGGCATTGCTGCTGACTTTATTGTGCTTGCATGTACTTTATTTTCACAACTTTATTCTAACCCAGTTTACCACCAATATAGGACTTTACAAAGCATCCTTTATACCCTTAACGGACTAGAGTTAGACAAGGAATGATTGATTGTAGCATTCAGTTCACTAGTAACAATCACAGATAGAAACTGGCTTAAAGCTTTCACATAAAAACCATCTTTATTTGCATAATAAACAATACCAGTTAATATAAAAAGTACCAATAATTATACAAACTTAGTGTGTCCGAAATTACATTTTCCAGTTGCTCAGATCCATGGTTACAGATACTGTATATCCTTAAGCAAAAAATGAAAAGAAAATGTCTTGCCAGAGCAGCAGATAGAAAGTGTCCATTTTTGCTAAGTTCTTTATGAAATTCAGAAAGAAAACTGATCTCAAAGCTCAATTTTTTAATAAACCACCAACTGAAAAAATAAAAATAAATAAATAAAACTGAATAGAACACTTTTGCAAAATAGTCTAATAAAAACCAATCATTCTATCTCAGTCTCTCACCCAAGGTAAAGACCTGGCATTCTTTCACTAGAGGAGCATGAAACTTTATCAAAACACTGAAACTGGTTATCACAAAAGCTCAAAGTCAGTTCTCTTAGGAATCAAAAAATTCCTGACGCTGTAAGACAAGCAGGCTATACAAAACTTTCTACGGTCCTGCTTTGCTTTCAGCTTTTTTCCTGAATACACTGCACTCCTGTTCAGCATGTCAAGACTTTCAGACTTCGGCTATTTACCTGAAATCAATAAGGGGAAAAGGTTAAGCTATGTCATGTGATTGTGCAAGGCAATTGGGAGTTTAGTCTAACAAATATCACTTTTTGGAGTGACAATGCTGTAGACGTTTTTGGGGAATTGTGTTTAAAATCTTTTAAGAAATTATTTTCTCACTCCATTTATTAAATTTAGACTTCTTACATTAATAATGCTAGGAATGGCATGTGCTTTTGTTATTCTATGGAAAACATGTCAGGAAAAGAGGAAATAGAGGAGGTAAGACTGTTGTTGGCAGATAATTTGACTTTGTTTCATTTGTAGACTTTGGAAGCAAATCACAGTTATAATCCAATTTAATTAAAATCAAGACTGTGAATAATTGGTTGTCTGACTAGTGTATATCAGCCTTTTTGATGTAGGACCTAGATCAAAAATAAACAAAACTGATGAGTTTCAGGAAATTCTGACAGTAAATCATGTACAGTGGCAAGAAAAAGTAGGTAAACCCTTTGTGGTTCTCTGCATTAATTGATCATAAAAGTTGATCTGATCTTCAACACAATATGCTAATAACACACAAAGACCTATAATCGTTCATGTCTTTATTGAGCACACTCATGACGTATTCAGTGTGCTGTTAAAGAAATAAGTGAACCCTATGATTTATTAACTGGTTGAACCTCCTTTGCCAGCAATAACCTCTAACAAATGGCTTTTGGTGGCTGCAGATCAAACCTCAAAATGCTCAGTAGGAGTTTTGGACCATTCTTTGTTATAAAACTGCTTCAGCTCAGGTATTCTGTTATGATGTCTGGTATGACCAGCTCTCATTCCACAGCATCTCTATTGGGTTAAGGTCTGGGCTCTGACTAACCCGCTACAAAAGGTAGATTTAAATTTTTAAAGCCACTCTATAGTAGGTTTACTTCAGTGTTTACAGTTATCGCCCTGCTTCATCACCCAACTTCTACTGAGCTTCATCTGGCAGACATCCACCCTGATATTATCCTGTAGAATACTTTGATAAACTGTGGAATTAATTTTCCCCTCTGTGATGTCTGGCTCTCCAAGCCCCAGGTCAACAATGCATCCTGAAAGCGTGTACACTGTACACTGTAAGGATGAGGTTTTCATGTTAGTATGCAGTGCATTTTTTATGCCATACATACTGTATTCTTGCTTAACAATTCATCCTTACCTTCCTAAGTCCTCAAAACATTTTCCCAATGGCATTTTGAAGTTTCAGATAGTCTTGGGTAAACTGCAGGTGCGTAATATTTTTTGGAGAACAATGGCTTCCCTCTTGGTGTCCTGCTATGACACGACTGTTTAATGTTAACGTATGGTAGACTCATGAACAGAGATATTAACCTGTTCCACTGCTTCATTCAAGCTTTTAGCTGTTGCTTTAGGATTTTGTTGTTTTTAACTCATTGGGCTTTCTGTGTTGTGCATTTTGAGTCCTCTTGGCTGGCACTTGCTTCTAGGGAGAATAGTCACCATGCTAAATCAGCTCTATTTATACACTGTTTGTCTAACTATGGACTGATAAATATCCAAACTCTTTCAAATTACTTTTATTGCCCTTTCCAGCTTTATGGAAATCAACAATTCTTCATTGTGGATCTTCTGAGATCTCCTTTATTATGAGGCATGCTTCACATGAACCGCTTCTTCTTGTGAATAGCAAACTCAGAATATCTGAGTGTTTTTTATAGGTCAGAATACCTCTTAACCACACTTTAAGTCTCATTTCATTGATTGGACTTCTGGTTAGCTAAGTTCCAACTCTAATTAACATTTGTTGATCTCATTAGCCTAGGGGTTTACATACTTTTCCATCATACACTTGTGAATATTTGAATGAAATATTTAATATGTACAAGAACAATAAAAATGCATGCATTATTAAATGGATCTTGTTTGTTCATTATTGTAACTTAGATGAAGAGCAGACCACATTTTAAGACAAATTTATAGATAAATGTGGTTCATTTTACAGAGTTCCCATACTTTTCCTTGTCACTGTAGATGTGGCTGCAGCTTCAGAAAGTTTATTTACTCTCCAAATGCCCAATGAAGTACTGGGTATAATGGGCTATACAGTGTTTACCAAAAGTCAAACCACTTAATATGGTGTAGGTGTGGCATTGTGTATTCTTCCATCATCTTGTTTAATTTACATCAGTGTACCTGGCTATCTTGAATGTGTGTGGATTAAAGTGAAACCTTTGAAGCTTCCACAATTTGTATCTGCTATCGCTGTATGTGTTGTGTATTCCCTGCCTCAATAACCATATCATAATGAACTCATTGAACATTTAGTTGCCTAATGTGATCTGCTTCATACTAAGTATCCTGATATAGGACTTGTAATTCTTGAAGATTTTAACCAAGTATATGTTCATGAAATTTGCTTACTTTCACCAAGTGGTTTAGAAATATTACTAGAGGTGATGCTATCTTTATATGACTATTACCAATATGAAATGTTAAGCCCAAATCCTTCCTTCTATAAGTTCAAGCAATCATAACTGTGTCCTGTACAAAGGTGCATAAAGGTAATACAACTCTTAATGGTGCCTGTTTTATAGAAATCAAGGTCAAAGGGAAATGAGAGTAGCTAAGGAATGATCCCACTAATTTAAAGTGAAAGAGATGGAAATACAGCACTGAGCCCTAGAGGTCTGCAAATCAGAATTAAAATATACAGTATGTGAAATATAATAAGTAAAGAACATCAAATCAATATTTGAGGATATAATGCTAATAATTGATTGCTAATATGGTCAATAAAAAGTTTGTCCAGGTGTCTCAGCTGGTTCCTCCACTGAACACTCGGCTTATTTTACGTGCTTTCCCACTGCCAGTCATATCAGTATGGGATGTGTATTGTAAAATATTCTCTATGATTGTTATAAATCTCCTGGTCCTGACATTATTCCTTCAAGGCTATCAACATAGTTTGCATATAAATTTAATATTTTGGTTTGTGACATTATGAATAGTTCATTTAAAAATGAAATTGTTCCTAAACAATGGAAAAAAGCCACTATAGTTACCATCATAAAATCATCTCCTCCAAACTATTCATGATTTCAAGCTGATCTTGTTAACTTTTCAATTCTCTGAACTAAGTGAACTGTTTGCTGCAAGCTGGATTATAAATGACCAGTAATGGTGGACTGCACAATAACGTGCAGTGAATACACTTGACTTATAGTTTTTATACAATTTCTCTGTACGTTTAACATTCGTTTGCTCAGAAGTTGATGCGCTTGCTGCTTCCTGAGCAGCTGTTCTTTTCTCCACCCTAGTGGTCCGCTTCTTCTCTTCTTCCATCGAAATCTTTTTGCGTTAAAACTGATTAAGTCAGTTTTTGTGTTGCAATTACTACATACGTTTTTCTTAATTTTTAACTTAAACTGGCACTTAAGTGTTCAATCTGGGTCAAGAATGATTTAAGTGATGGCGAAGGGGGTAGGGAAGAGAACGATGCCTGTACGCATGCGCCGCATAGTTGCCTTCCGGCTGCTGAAAGTTGATTCTACAATAAAATAAAATAAAAATAAAAACAGTAATAAAAATAATCACCCCGAAAATGGACAGTAGCGGTCACATAGTATATATGTACCTAATTTTAGGTCAATAGGTGAAACGCGAGTTACAGGTGAGTTAAAATCCTGGACAAATGGACAGCCACGGTAGCGTATTATATAAGAAGATATTGAAACTAATTTAGATCCTATGGAGTCTGGCAGTTGACAAAGCCATTATACAATAAATTGTCTATTAAGTTTGATGGATTTTATGTGTAAGACCACAGATGTTTCAAGTTAAGTTTGTAAGCTTATTACATCTTACTTTGCCAAGGCCTTTGACACGACACCTTGGATCATACCACAGAAGTACAGTGCCTTCTTGGCTTATTTGTGAAGAGTGCCTGTATTTATTAAACATCTCAGAGTAGGAAAACTGTCTTATCTAGCTCAATAATGTCAAAGTGACACAAACTTTGATGTGGGCAAATTTGTCGGTACTCCCATGGAACATTGAAAAAGTGTTGTATGCCTCCTGAAAAGTGATTACAGTACACCCCCAAAATTCGCCGGGGTTACGTTCCTAGAGCACCTGCAAATTGTGAAAAACTTGTGGTTAAAAAAATACCTATTTTCATAGTTTAAACCCTAAATATGCCCCCAAAACACTTTAATTTAATTTTAAACTCAGCTTAATACATTACCTAAAAATAAAGAATGTAAGGGTAAACCTGTATACTGTACTGCTATGTCTCCCAAAGTGCTAGAATGTAAAATATCGATGTTACCGTTGTATGTACTGTAATTCATGCAAGCACATTTTCATTGCCAGAAGCCTTAGAAGGTGCAGGGCGTTTCGCCGACATCTTGGGGCTTTAACCCTTAAACTGCCACATACTTGGGGGTTAATGTATCGCTGGATGCCACATACATTTTTGCTGCACTTTAAGTAAACATCACAATGAAATTTAAATGGAACACATTTTTTCTCATGCAAAAAGCATCACAGTTACTGCAACACTGATCATTTTACACACTGCTAATGAACTGTAAAAATTATTAAAAAAACTACTGGAACAATATGTACAAAGCACAACTGACGCCATGAATGAAACTCAGTAAATCACTGAGCCAACTGCGCTTGAACTGGCTGCACGGAAGCACACTGATGCTTGCAGGCTAGTCTAGTGCAGCGACTCAATCCCAGGGACAGTGAGGCTGCAGTGCTGCAGGGTGTCACGCTTGGGTCACAGAATTGCACAGAAACACAAGAGATTGTACAGACAGAAACTTTATTCAAACACTTCAAACAAACATGTCTCTTTCAGAAGTAAAATGAGCTCAGTATGCAGTTAGTTATCGATTAAAGAATAGACAAACATCATTGGAGAGCACAACAGGAGCAGGACCCCCAACAGGAGCAGAGGATGTCTGGGGGAGGAGAGAGAAACAAAGCAATCCACCAAAAAGGACAGGTGCTGTTCATGCTATTAAGTAAATGTAGCGTTGCGCGAGAAGTAACAACAGCAAGTAAGGGAGTAATGTGAAGGTAATCTATCAGCGTTTTTTAGAGGGGTTTTTGAGGAGCGTCTGTGTCTTCTTGGGGTGCGTTCAGCCCCCCTGCTCACAAGGGGCTGCCGCTAAGATTCACACCATCGAGAAGACGGTGATTTATTTATTTTTATAGTGGAGATTCCAGGGACGCACCCATCCTTGGCCCGACCTGTGCGCTCTCACAAACAGAGACAAAAACAAAGCAAACTGGTAATCAAACAGCAAATACTGTAAAGCGTGTAATGAAAACAAATGAAATGAATGAAAACAACGACACCACCCCTGTTCCCCTTACGGCAATTACACATTAAATACAACAAAGCACAAACAAAACACACACAGTAAATCATGAAAAACAGCAGGGTTGAACCATAATGATGAAAATAGATAGGCCAGATCCCGCACGTTGAATGAGAATGTACAGATAGTCCTACCGGTAGTTCCTGAAATGGTGAAGACGGATGGACAGGTTCAGGAGCATTCCTTTCTTTGCAGGATAGCCATGAATCCACTTACCGTACTCATGTACACAGGCAGATGGCAGACAATCCAGACACACGAAACGATCCTGGACAAAATGAATAAGTACAGGTAACTCAACAGAAGGCAGACAGACGGGAACTTCAAACACAAATTACAAAAACTTTTTTTTGCTTATGGTCACCGGCCCCCTTTTTAAAAGCTGCGCTGACATCCTTTGACCTAAACAACCGCAGCACCGTCAGCAGAAGACCAATCAGAGCCACTGCTGGGACTGCTGGGAGTTGCAGTTTCAAATTCTATTGGCTACTTTCACCATCCCAAGCCGCAGTTGCTTCCTGTTCTCTCTACAATACAGTATTGACACGAAAAAAGCCATAAAAATTGCAGAGGATATTTGCGGTTTCTGCCAACAATTATTAGTTAAGTTCTAAGGAAAAATCCGCGAATGACTGAGGCTGCGAACTCTGAACCGCGACTTCAAGGGGGTCTACTGTAAATGAAAAACAATCGGCCCACGTAAATCAAAGCAAGAGTGAAATGGAATAAAGTATTGCTTATACTACAAATATATTCTAAAATTGCCTGTACACATTTGATGTTATCCCTAGAAATGACCATAAATAACTGGATTAGAGTGATTTTTCAAACTAGCTGTTTTCTTCAATTAGTATCACACATGTCTCCAACCATGCATGTAGTCATTCAGCCAATTTAAATTGATAAATGTAGTCAATCTGCTGTTTGGTGTCATTGTGTGTCCCACACTGGATATGGACCAGAGAAAGCAAAGGAGATAGTTGTCCGAGGTAATCAGAAAGAAAATTTTAGACAAGCATGTTAAAAGCAAAGGCTATAAGGCCATCTCCAAGCAGCCTGTGACAATAGTTGTAAATAATATTAAGAAATTTAAGGTCCATGGGACTGTAGCCAACCTCCTTGGATGCTGCTGCAAGAAGAAATTTGACCTTAGAAAGGGCAGAAGGATAGTGAGAATGGTAGACAAAAAGTCAAGTTCAACTTCCAAAGAGATACAAGCTGACCTCCAAGGTCTAGATCTATCAGAGTTTGATCACACCATCCCTCGTTTTTGGAGTGACAGTGGGTTCAATGGAAGAAGACACAGGAGGACTTCACTTATGAAAAACATAAAACAGCCATACTGGAATTTGCTTAAATGTGTATTGACAAGCCACAATGCTTCTGGGAGAATATTCTTTGGGCAGATGAGACAAAACTGGAACTTTTTGGCAAATCATATCAGCTCTATGTCCACCAACGATAAAATGAATCTTTCAAAGAAAAGGATAGCACAACCTACTGTGAAACATGGAGGAGGCTCGGTTATGTTTTGGAGCTGCTTTGTTGTGTTTGGCACAGGGTGCCTTGAGTCTGTGCAGGGAACAATGAAATCGCAAGCCTATCAGGACATTCTGGAGTGAAACATACCGCCCAGGGTCAGAAAGCTCTGCCTCAGTCTCAGGTCATGGAACCTCCAACAGAATAATGATCCAAAATACACAACTAAGCACCCCAAAATGGCTAAGAACAAAACTTTGCACTATTCTGAGGTGGCCTTCTGCAAACCCTGATTTGAATCCTATTGAACATCTAAGGATAGAACTGAAACATGCAGCCTGGAGAAGGCACCCTTCAAACTTTACACAGCTGGAGCAGTTTGCCCAGGTGGAGTGGGCCACGTTACCTGTTGACAGGTGCTGAAGTCACATTGAGAGCAACAGTTTAGAGTCACTGCCTGTGAGGCTGTGCAACAAAATATTAGATTAAGGATTCCATCATTTTTGTCCACGCCATTTTCATTTGTATCATTATTTGAAATATTTTGTTAAGTCAAACCTCTAAAGCAAAGTCTGATTTTTCTAGGGGTACGAACAAATTGGTCACATCTGTATAGCTTAAGAGTAAAAGCATTTTATCAGTTTTCTTAATTTAGAAAATGATTTCAAACTTCACTAGGTGTTAGGAGAGTTTGTGAGTAGTCCTTAGTCCTAATTTGCTAGGAGCTGATGCTAAATGATGGTGTTCAGGCAGAAATCAGCATGCACATCCATTGAAAGACTGAATGGTTTGGAAATGCAAGAGAACAATTAACTTGTAAAAAGTTATCGATTTGACAAGGATGCAATAATATTCACAACAAATCTTCCTTAGTTTTAATGTTATTATTATTTTTTAATATGTAGATTCATACATATCCCCTCCACTCCATGTGAGGTAATATTACAGTAAGCTGCACTTATGCAAATCACTGATATCCTAGAGTTTTTGGTGTGGTTGACTTCTCTCATATCAAGATCAGTGCCCCTAGTGTGGATGAGCATGCATATGTGAACTACAAGTAATAACACAATATTAACACACAGGGGTCCATGGCTGCAAACTGTATCATTGTAGCCAGTATATTACCCTGAAAATAAATGGGGGCTGGATGACTGATTGACAGCAAAACATCACACAGATACTCTCATTCGATTTGTGCATCTCTGTCTTTATATCTTGGAGCTCATTACAGTATAATTGATGTTGTTGCGAGGTGGCAACAATTATAGACAGCTTAGCACAATATCTTACCTTATTCTGTTTTCCTTTTTCTTCTTCTCTTAGTATTACTCTGATACTATTATTATTATTATTATTATTATTGTTGTTGTTGTTGTAATCTTTATGGTGAAGCCACAATATACAGTAGTAGCTGTAAACTTCATAGCCATACATTTAACATCCACATTTACATACATGTCCTGAAAAATTCTCATAATTCTGTCACAATTCTTTAAAAAAACCAAATTCAAAATTCTGCTGGCCTAAGTAAACTGCCCTTTTCTTCCCCTTTTTAATAAAGTAAATACTTTATCATATGCCATATTTTGACATCTATAGATTTCACATAATATGATAATACAGTGCTGTGTTAGAATTGTTGATACCTAAAGTTCCCAATCATTCTGATAACACATCTTACTAGCCAGAGTGATGACACCAATATGGCATCACTTACACTAACTGGCAGACCTTTGCACAGTAGTTTTATTTTTTCTTAAATATTTTATAAGATTGGTCAATTGCAATGAGTTTTTATGATGTATTCATTGACAAAAACAGGTTTGACATATTTTAAATATACAGTAATGCAGGACAGCTACAATTCTGCATTTGGAATTAATAGGAAATTTTTAAAAACTCCACAGTGGATAAATAAAGAGTTGAAAAAGAAGCTGCAAAGAAGACAACAGCTTTATAAGGTGTAAAAGACTACCAACTCCAATGTGAATTGTAGGGCGTATGAGAACATGAGGGCAACCCTGAAGAAGGATATTAGGGAGACTAAAAGGCAGTTAGAAAGGAATATAGCAGATAAGGTGAAAGATAACCCAAAGAGATTGTTTCAGTATTTAAGTAGTGAAAGAACAGTTAACGGGGAGGTGAAACACATCAGGAATGTGTCACACAAAATGTTTCTGATCATCAAACACATTTAACCATTAGTCAAATATAACACAAGTAAACACAAAATGCAATTTTTAAATGATGGTTTTTATTATTTAGGGAGAAAAAAAAATCCAAACCTACATGGCCCTGTGTGAAAATGTAATTGCCCCCTGAACCTAATAACTGGTTGGGCCACCCTTAGCAGCAATAACTGCAATCAAGCGTTCTGATAACTTGCAATGAGTCTTTTACAGCGCTCTGGAGGAATTTTGGCCCACTCATCTTTGCAGAATTGTTGTAATTCAGCTTTATTTGAGGGTTTTCTAGCATGAACCGCCTTTTTAAGGTCATGCCATAGCATCTCAATTGGATTCAGGTCAGGACTTTGACTAGGCCACTCCAAAGTCTTCATTTTGTTTTTCTTCAGCCATTCAGAGGTGGATTTGCTGGTGTGTTTTGGGTCATTGTCCTGTTGCAGCACCCAAGATCACTTCAGCTTGAGTTGACGAACAGATGGCCGGACATTCTCCTTCAGGATTTTTTGGTAGACAGTAGAATTCATGGTTCCATCTATCACAGCAAGCCTTCCAGGTCCTGAAGCAGCAAAACAACCCCAGACCATCACACTACCACCACCATATTTTACTGTTGGTATGATGTTCTTTTTCTGAAATGCTGTGTTCCTTTTACGTCAGATGTAACGGGACATTTGCCTTCCATAAAGTTCAACTTTTGTCTCATCAGTCCACAAGGTATTTTCCCAAAAGTCTTGGCAATCATTGAGATGTTTCTTAGCAAAATTGAGACAAGCCCTAATGTTCTTTTTGCTTAACAGTGGTTTGCGTCTTGGAAATCTGCCATGCAGGCCGTTTTTGCCCAGTCTCTTTCTTATGGTGGAGTCGTGAACACTGACCTTAATTGAGGCAAGTGAGGCCTGCAGTTCTTTAGACGCTGTCCTGGGGTCTTTTGTGACCTCTCGGATGAGTCGTCTCTGCGCTCTTGGGGTAATTTTGGTTGGCCGGCCACTCCTGGGAAGGTTCACCACTGTTCCATGTTTTTGCCATTTGTGGATAATGGCTCTCACTGTGGTTCGCTGGAGTCCCAAAGCTTTAGAAATGGCTTTATAACCTTTACCAGACTGATAGATCTCAATTACTTCTG
>JANRMT010062848.1:6556186-6631397 GCA_026402145.1 Polypterus bichir lapradei
ACAATTACATTAACAATCATGTTACGTTATTTTTAAAATATTTCCTTTTCTTTTTCATAACTTCTTTAACACACTACTTCTCCGCTGCGAAGCGCGGGTATTCTGCTAGTTAACTATATTTGTGCTTAAAAACTAAAAAAATATAAATTTACATACAGTTCGTACGGTCTGGAACAGAATAATTGTATTTACATACAATCCTATGGTGTAAATTGCTTTGGTTCACGACCAAATAGGTTTACGACCAGAGTTTTGGAACGAATTATGGTTGTGAACCGAGGTTCCACTGTACAGTAAACATTAGATAAATAACACCACAATAAAAAGAACACACAAAAAAGGAAAACAAACATAGGTCAATGAACAAGCTGTAACATAACAAAAACAGTCAAAAAGAACAAACCAGAGGAAAAAAACAGCAACATAACAGTGTGCTGCTCTGGCATACATTTGCCCTTCACTCGCCATTGCAATATTTACATTTATTTCCTGTCATTTCTTGTCTGATCTTTGAGTCCACTTTTGGCTGTTTATTACAAGCTTCATTACTTGTTTTTACAAGTCTGTCCTTATGGTAACACTAGGGAAAAGCAATATTACCGATGCAGTACAAAGTTGTTTCATATATGAATGCGCGGGTGCCAATCTCCAAGAGGGACAACCCCACTCCCCAAAGGCACTTTCAAGCTCAGTTATGAATCCAAATGTGTGAATTTTAAAGAATTAATCTATTTTTATGTCTCTTGTTGGGTGTTTGCAATGAGTCTGCTTGGGGGTGCAATGTACCCTTAAGCCAGCTGTGATTACAGCCAATTTGCAGAAGTTGGCCATTGTCAATGAAACTGATTGCACCATGTTTGTATTGGGTCCATAACTCATGTTACTGCTGTGCTGACTCCTCTTACGTCATTGTTTCCTTTCATGAACTACATAAGATATATGAAAAAAAAAATGAGCAAAAATCTTCTCTCACATTACATAAAGTGGGCCTTTGCAGTTCGGTGTCACCTTTTAGTTAGCATTTGTGGTGAGCTTTAAATCACCCAGCACCACCAACACCTTGTGGCTGCAGTTTACAGTCTTTATATTCTAAGTGTCATGAAGTCTTTCCTATCCAGGGTTCTTATTTATATTTTCTGCAACAATTTTAATGCTGTAAATTACTTTATTACATCACTACAGAAATGACTAAGAATTCTAATCAACAGTGATCCAGTCTTTTCTTTTAGGGGATGATGTTTAACAATGAAAACAATCTCCTTTAATCGTTATTCCAACAGCAGTGCACTACAGTAAATACCAATTATACTTAATGCTTTCTAACAACCACCTTACCTTTATGCACAGCAGCTTCTGGGCAGATGACAACCTAATTGTCAGCCCTTTCAAAGCAGAAAACACAACTGAATAAGCATAATGCCTGATGTGTGATCTCCACTACAATCCATGTCTGACTAAATATGCATAAGAAGAAACTAACTGTGCTCATTTCCTTCCTCCTCTTTTTATGTGAGTCACTAAGCTGGCCTTGCTATGCTGGAAGATCAGTCCTGGTGACATACCAGCCATCTTGAAAGATTTGGCATCTGCTCTTTCGGTTCATATGTACATTAGTCAGATTTATGGGTGGCATGCTTTTTTCTAAAATAATAATTTTGCAGCACACCATCAGCATGTTCAACCCTCTTCCCCTTTGTCAGGGCCAGCAATTTTCATTCAGTGCAATTCTTCACACAATGACTTGTAATGTTCCCCAAGACAGCTGGCCCATACTAATGCAGCTTAGTTGTACATACTGTATATGCAGGAATATGTTACAATGTATTATACTTTATTTTTCCAAAGATGGGCAGAATAAAGTAATGCACATGTGGCTCTTAGCTGTCAAGGGTCACATGTGCTATGACAGTTACCTTCATGATACAATAAAAACATAAGTCAAGTCAAGTCAAGTTGGGGAGCATGCACTGGTACAGTGCATTGCCGCACCCACTACACGACGAAACAACTTGGGATTCCAGTTTGCAACCCTGAGGCAGATGCATGGTCTAGTCCCACCCTCCGCAAATGACCCTCTATCTGCCGCAACCAGGTGTTACGTGGGCGACCCCTTGGCCTGGTCCAGCCACTCAGGTCCCCAACAATCTTACGAGCCAGATCACTCTTGGGGAAATGCGCCACATGGCCATAGTACTGTAACTGATGCTCCCTCACAAAGCAGGTAATGTGCCTCATTCGGGACTCCATGAGCAACTGATCATTCGACACAAAGTCAAACCAACGGTACCCAAGGATTTTCCGGAGAGACACAGTACCAAAGGAGTCCAGTCTTCATCTCAGGCCACTGGATAGCATCCAAGTCTCTCAGATTCCTCACTCAGTCTCTTAAGCACCACAATCAGAGCCTCCATTGACTCCACAAAGATCATAGCATCATCAGCAAAGTCAAGATCCGTGAATCTTTCTTCACCAACAGATGCTCCATAGCCACTGTACCTCACGAGCTTGCCAAGCACCCAGTCCATACAAGCATTGAACACAGTAGGAGCAAGAACACACCCCTGACAAACCTCATAAGATAAAAACATAAATAACATAGTATTCTCAAGCATGCTTAATCTGGCTGAAGCTGATCCAGGTGGCACTGGACACAAAGCAAAAGAGATCCCATGACAGGGCATCAGCTCATCTCTGGGCTAACTCATGCATGTGCACATACGCACAGCTAAAAGAGCCAATTGGGAACTATTGGTAACTTAATAAGTATGTCTTAAAGAATGTAGGAAGAAAACATACTATTTTTGTTTTCCTTTTTCCCTCAGAATGACTGAATAGTCTACAGGGAATGTTTTATTTTATTTTTTATCAATGAAACACATATATGAGTGGAATGATTTGTGTTTTTTAATGTACCTGTTGTTCTTTATTTCATGATATGTTTGTTACTGAAGTGTCTTGTTTTTAATTTATTTTAATATTTTAAAAGCGCATCTCTCACACTCTGACGGTTAAACCTTAGCGCTAAGATGAGAGAGTGACTGAATAGGCTACACGAAATGTTTCATAATTTTTTGTTTACTAAATGCATTCTTTAAAAATTACTTGACACGATTCTGTTGCACTGAGACATTTTTTGAGTCTTTTGTTTATTGAAGAAATTCAAAGTGGTCTTTTTTGACCAACACTTCATTCTTTGTGGAAGGGTATTCAGAGTTACCATCCAGACACAGACAGCGGCTGTGTAGATTCCAGACTCCCAATTGAAATTACACAGATAATCTATGCACTGTGGATTCCATTGACAACTACTTTTTGTGGTTCAGTGCTTTTTGCACATTTGTTTTGATATAAATATTATAGAACTACATGGTTTATTTATTTATGAAGTATTGTTCCATACTTTATCAGAGGTTGTCTTGAGACTAATATTTAAGAGTGAAATGTATTTGTAAAAGCTAAATCTACTGTCTACAGTGGGCTGGCGCCCTGCCCGGGGTTTGTTTCCTGCCTTGCACCCTGTGTTGGCTGGGATTGGCTCCAGCAGACCCCGATAACCCTGTAGTTAGAATATAGCGGGTTGGATAATGGATGGCTAGATGAATCTACTGCCGGGTGGCATGGTGGCGCAGTGGTAGTGCTGCTGCCTCGCAGTTAGGAGACCCGGGTTCGCTTCCTGGGTCCTCCCTGTGTGGAGTTTGCGTGTTCTCCCCATGTTTGCGTGGGTTTCCTCCGGGTACTCCGGTTTCCTCCCAAAGACATGCAGGTTAGGTGCATTGGCAATTCTAAATTGTCCCTAGTGTGTGCTTGATATGTGGGTGTGTGCCCTGCAGTGGGCTGGTGCCCTGCCCAGGGTTTGTTTCCTGCCTTGCTCCCTGTGTTGGTTGGTATTGGCTCCAGCAGACCCAAGTGACCCAGTAGTTAGGATATAGCAGGATGGATGAATCTACTGTCTCCTCATTCATAAAAAATTCCAAGACAAAATGGTGCTTGTTGGTTTTGTGAGTCTGTGCCTGTACAAGAAAACCGATGTATATTGTGTTGCCTGGGTCAGACTGGGATTCCCGGCCTGAATAAGCTTCACAGTCCATCCCTGTGTATTTGTATACAAAAGTAAAAGCATTCATCATTTTTTCTTCTCTAGGCATCTCCGCATTTAGAACAAGTGGGAAATTGCCCTCCCATCTGGCACCCGGTGCATCCAGGAGTCCTTCAGCGATAGTCATAGACTGAGATTAGCTGTGCAAATGAGGACACACACATTTAACAAGGGGTTGGTGCAAAAATTTCCAGTGCTTTTCTTAAAATTAACTAAGAATGAAGTGAAACTAATGCAGTGATTCAAACCAGTAAATAAATAATCCATAAAACAAGTGTTGTAGTGAATGTTACAAAGTCCAATAAATAATTAATAAAATCAGAGTTAAAATTACAGGCAGGGGCTGTTTCTTAAAACACATAAGCCCCAATGCTTCCTTCTAAAACACCACATCTCCTATGCTTAGCCTTAATGGGATCCTGCAGCCAGAGGAGATGCCCTTCTGACAGGTGCAAACAATCCTAAATACCTGGTTCAAGTCCCCATTGCCAGTACTTCAGCATCCATGGGGTGCCACGCTGAGTCACAGAACATGTCTCCCGCTGTCAGTCCTTTGGTGTCTGTGGGAGACACCGCATAACAGGCCGCTCCTACTCCTCGGTATTACTCAATTGGAGCACCCCTTTTTCAGCACCAGGCTCCTCTTTCTGAGGCTCGCTCCTGACCACCTGCCTCTGTTCCTCTGTAGCTATCCCAATCCAGCCTCTCGATCAGTCTTTCTTTCTTTCATTTTAACCTCCGTTCCTTCCTTCTCATTTGGTCTTTTTCTCGTTTTCCTTTCCCTCTGCCATGCAGGCTCCTTCATATGGCCTGATTGGGTGCAGATGTGACCCTCCACCCACTTTGAGGTGTGAATTAGGCACCGGACTGATCTATTTGCTTTAGCACATGAATTCGTGATTAGCCATGCACCGCAATCAATTCTGGAGTGGTGCTGTCATAAGCACACCCGCACCCATTCTGAGCCTGTACACTCTCAAGACGTGATTAAAACCTGGACTGTGCCACAGACCTCTTACACCACAATGACTCTGTTGTGAAAGAATTAAAAAAAAAAATTTGTAGTAAACTCAACTCAGTATTATAATTAGATTTTTCTGATTTTTAATGATATGATAACTGTAATTTCTTATTTAGAAAAACCATGGAGTGATGATCAGTGACCACCTTGATCACAAACAAATAATCTCTCACTCAGGCAGATTTGCTTTGTATAACTTCTGCAAAATCAGGCTGTGTCTGACAAACTATGCAGCACAACTTCTAGTTTCTCTATTAGTCCTGTCATATCCTGACTACTGCCACTCCTAACTGGCAGGAGTACTTGTATGTGTTACAAAGCCACTGATAATGATTCAGAAATTAGTATTAGTATCTGGTATTCTAAAAGCCAAGATGGGCACATGTCACTACTCTTTTCAGGTCGCTCTACTGGATCACTGTAGCAATATGCTTTAAATTGAAATCTTTGATGCTTGCAGGAATATTCAATGGATCAGTACCCGTGTAGATGGGAGGCCCACATAAGTTCCTGGGCAACTTCAAACCTACTCAGATATGCTAGTGTACAGCTTCAAATGTGTGGCATCAAATCTAAGTCCAGACTTTTTTCAATATAGCACTTAGCTGGTGGAACAAGCTGTCCCCCTCCATGCAAACTGCTGACTCCCACAGTGCTTAAGAAGTGTTAGAAGACGCTCCTGGGTGGAACGGTGGCGCAGTGGTAGTGTTGCTGCCTTATAGTAAGGAGACCAGGGTTTGCATCTTGGGTCTCAGTTGCGTGGAGTTTGAATATTCTCCCCGTGTGGGTTTCCTCAAGGTTGCTCGGGTTTCCTACCACAGACCAAAGACATGCAGGTTAGTTGGACTAGCAATATTGAATTAGCCCTAGTGTGTGGTTGGGATGTATGTGTGTTTGCCCTAAGTCGAAGTACTGTCTAAGGTTTGTTCCTGCCTTGTGGCCTTTGCTGGCTGGGATAGGCTCCAGTACCCCCGTGACCCTGTTCAGGACAAAACGGGTTAAAAAATGACTGACTGAAGACTCTCTTATTCTGTGACTATCATTCTAACTGATAATAGTAGTGATGGTAGTTTCTGGATGTTAATCCTCCTACCAGACGGCAATTTGTGAAAGTACTTTTGGGACGTCTGTGCTTTTTGGACTCCCAAGTCACAACACCAAGATTGCCAACAACCATGTAATAAAGCATGTATTTAAGTGCTGCTTTTTAAGTGTTTTGCCATTCCTCTCCTTTTCACCCTCTCACAAACACACCCTCTGCTCCACTCCTTTGCACAGCATCTCTCTCCCTGTTCCACATTGCTCTATCAGAATTTTCATGCCAAAATGAACTCTGGGTGTTTCACTTATAAAACTTGACTTCTACTGATAAACAATGAGCTTCTCCATTTGTTATTTCACTGGTTGTCACTGTAAGGAAACTGTGCATTCTGCTATAGGCAAACACATAATTATTTTTTAACATTTTTAGAAGAAAGAGGATGATACAGTCCTTCACTATTTCTTCTTGTTGTGGTTATATGAAGACATAGGACATGATGTCCTTTGACTTGTCTTTGGATATAATACTGTTTAGGTTTGTAGTTATATACTTTCCTAGCCATTCTTCATTCTTCATAATTTGTTTTAGGAAATTGGCTTAATGTGAAGCAATGGGAAGGATGGGAAGCATGATGCAATGTGCTTTCAAGAAAGAAGAACCTTCTTTCCTGGTGAGTAAACCTGTGTTAGAGCTCGACAATCCTTATTGTCATTATTCCCTTTCAATTTCACCATTTTGGCCACTAACCAACACATAAACCAATTCACTGACTGATAATTGAGGAGCTTTAGCATCCTCACTTTCCATATTCCCTGGCTCCTGAGTAAGAATACTTAAACTCCTCCATTTGTGTCCAGTGCCCATCAAGACAGTCAAAAATGTAAATTTTAACTTTAATATTCTTTTAATTATTGGTCCTTTTTTGGCAGCATGTTTTGATTTCATTACCTCTCTGCTTATTTGGATTCTGGCTGCATACATAACGCATGTACATGTATTTGATGTCATTGTGGCCATTTTATGTCAAGCTGCCTATTCCACGTTTGAACTCTGAACTTTCCTTTAAAGTGAAGGTCATTTTATTTCACTTGAGAAAACTAGTTTCCCTGACAATTACTTTTCAAGGCATTATTTTGACTTTCTTCCCAACTTTAAGCTTGTTGAGTAGTTTGGTTTTGGTTGCTGATTTCTTAGTTCTTATTTCAATTCTCCTCCTGAATGTGTTATACTAGCAAATGGATAACCGTATCTGCAAACAACAGAAAAAACATCATATATGCTGTTCAAGGCTTCTTTACACTTTAATAAGAGGTCATATACAGTAAATCAACTGTAGTAAAGAAAGGCTGACATTTATTGCACTCGTACCTATATGTAAAGTTGCATTTTTTATGAAAGACGTTTGCCTAGGTTTGACTAGCATTATAATATGGATAATTTACCCACAATTTTTTTTTGTGCAACTATTTATACTATATTACATAGTCAATTAAGGTGTGTATAAAGCTTTTGCAGTATGTGACTGTGGACATTTTGTTGGTTAAAGCATTTTTAACTATACCTTTGTAATAATTTTAAAATAATTAAGAAAGACTACTTGGGCTATATAACTTAATCTAGAATTGTCTAAATTATTTATCAATCTGTAAGATATTATTTGGTTACCCAATTAATACAGGTTAAAAAGAAAAGACCTCTGCAAGATTTCAGGGACCTTCACAAATAACACAAATGCAATCTCTTCATATCCCATGTCCAATCTTGTAACACTTAATAAAAAAAACACTAAAACAGAAACAAAAAAAGATGAAAGTTCATTCATAGAGAGGACACAGTGAATTCAGTTTTTGTTAGGTGGAAAAGCAGTGAAACAGAGAACCTGAGAGATACACTGCAGAAACCATAAGATTTTCTTATTTAAATGTGTGTCTTGTATGCGTCACAATTTCTTCACCTATGCAACACTTAGCCTGATTAGTATTTCAGAAAGTTTGACTTCTAATATTTGATATTGCTCTTACTTGACAAGTGTTTTAATGATGGGACAGTCTGAAATATTTGTCTGCTGTTATTTAGATTTGCTCAATCTTTTTAAACTCATTTAAGTCAAAGATCTAAAGTAATGCCTGAAGACCTCAGTTTGCCATGCTCTCAATTTCTTTTTTTACTTCAGAAGAAAAATTGCAGTAATTAATTATGTGAAATCTGGGTTATAAAGGAAAAAAGACCCTTCTTTCCTCAAGGACAAGAACTAGACAGCGGAGGACTTAAACGATGAGCTCTTAATTCTTTTCCTTAAAAGCAATTAGTTTCTATTGTCATTTGAGCTCCTGTTAAATTTCACACCATTTACTGAACTTCTTCCAGTTTCGATGCTTCTATACTATACAGAGGATGTTTCTCTCATTTTTTTTGTTTTGTTTGAAAGGAGTATAAATAACTCATATTTAAAGATATATTAAAAATGCTTTTATTCTGTAAAGACTTGATGCCCCTTCTACTTATGTTCCGGGGGAGCAGCCATGAGCTCCTCAGTTCCTCCAGCTGAAGAAAAAAAAGTCCGTTTGGATTTTACACGTGCCTCTGGGTCAGTCTTTGCCGGGTCAGGCGCAATATAGCGCCTTTATCACACAGGATATGCCAATACTATTACACAGATTTTAATATACTTAACATTTGTCCATACATACATCCATCATCCTTAACTCAAACTTTCTTATTCTATTACTAGGGGGCTTCACCCACTGTTCGCTTTGCTCACCAACCCCCTGGCCTACGCTACGCACCAGCCACTTTATGTCTCTGCCGCTCGTGCATGTGGATTTCACTTTCACCATACAACAAATCTTTTAATTCTCGCGGATATGCCTCTTCATTGGGAAGAAACACTACTTTTCCCTGATGGCAAAACAAATTAGATGATCTACAAGTCTCCGATTTAAAGTTTAAATCCGAACAATATATTCGATCTCTTTTTGCTGTTCCATTTTTTCACTGAGTAATAATTTCCGTTTGTTTGCGCTAATACCATCTTTACTAACATTTTTTTGAGTCTTTCGAATTTTAGTACTTTCATTATCTCTAACCTGCTCTGCATGTATATCGCGCCAACGTTTTTGAACCTCTTTACAACGTTATACTTTATCTTTTACTCTTTGTCTTTTATTTCCAGAACAGGGCGTGGTTAAATCTCATGGTACAAAGTTTCATCTCAAGGGACTTGAAAGTATCTCTCTCTGAAAAAATCACGTCTCGTCCCAGGCTTAAAAGTCTTGTCTCATCCCAGGATTTTTTATATGATATAGAGACAGGTTTCCAGGAAACTAGGGCCTATATCAGTGCCATTGTATGCGCTGTTGGAAAGAACTCTGGATGTTGATCCAACAAGCCGTTTATACTGTTTTATCAGTTTAATGATACAACAAGTAAAAATCTATTTTTCTGTGCACAACTGGAATTAGTCTAGTAAGGCCAGAGTTATACTTCACGCGACGCGATGCATGCTGCAGAGGACGCTCCTGCTATGCAAGCGTTGTAGTGTTTATACTTGCGCGCGTACTTTACGTAAATCTGGAGGAATCCACCAGGTGGCAGTGCGAGATATTATCACGGTGAGAACAGGTTCGGCTTCTCTGTGTAGTGAATTGCCTAGAACACTCATTAAATTCTGATAATACCTTACCGCAATATCTCCGAAAAGGATGTTTATTGATTAAATCCATAAATCCAGGGATGTGTCCATTCCAGCAAGCATTGGGCACGACTGAGAAACAATCCTTGGACGAGGTCTCAGCTCATCGCAAGGTGAATACAAGCACACACATACCTAGCGTAATTTTAGCGGCACCATATCCCCAAATCTGCATATCTTTGGAAGGAAACCAGAGCGCAGTGTTGAATACATGCAGGATATACCAGCAACATAACTCCCTGCGAGACAGCAGTGCTATCACTCCGCCGCCGTGACACCCCCATGTGTGTAATTATTAACAGCATTCATTATTTAAACTAAATTATATGTAAAGTGTAACATACACACTTTAATGCATTCCATCATGAAAGTGATATCAAGTATAAATCTAAAGATTCTAAATGTGCAGAGAGTTGGAATATCATACATTTAATTTGTTCTGTGGGGTGATCTATTGCTGCTTGCCGCAGCTGTCAGGTCCAAGAAGCTCGTAGCGATTAAAAACTGGGATAACATTTACGACCGTCTGCTTTAATGATAAAGTAAACTACGAGGTTAAAGTGGACAATTCGAGATTAAAGCCGAAATTTCCACTTTAATCACAAAATACACGTTTTCACCATGTCCTTTAGTTTTTTCTCAGTGGCTCAAATACAGCGCTATACATTATGTTGCTGCTGTGAAGTTGCAAAAAAAAAAAAAAGATGGCACAAAGATGTTATGTGAGAGTTTTAAAATGCATCATGTCATTACGATAGGGAATATGCGACGCTTGAATATAAAAGCACCACGAATGCATCTGTATGTCTGCATTTTGCTTCACCACATCGAACCATTCATCAAACAGCGAAGCACACACATCGATCCCCGTAGGATCTGCATAGAGGCTTTCTGTCACATGTAGATAGTAAACAGAGACTCCGACGTCACATTCCGACTTTTAGCACACTGTGCCCCCCGACTTTTTGCTGGTACTGCAACTCGCGCACGCGTCGCGTTAATTTCTGAGGACCTGCTCAGAGGACGCGTGAAATGAACGCTGGGCACATATTGCAGCCATGATGCGGGCGTGTACGCGTTCTGAGCGTGAAGTATAAATCGGCCCTAACTGTTTACTGGACATTCTGGAGTTATAAATATAGCTTACAGATAAGGAATTATTGATATTTGTATGTTTTGTAAGCAGTTATGTCTGTTACTCTGCAAGTTATACTGTATTTAATTACTTGTGGCAGTTCATGAATTGCCAGTATTTCCATTTTTTTGCATTTATTGCGTCATATTAGGTCATAAGTGTTCAATCAAGACCAGGTACAAGGTTCAAGCTGCTGTAGCTCATGAGCAATCATGTGACAGATGGGCAGACTTTAGCATTTCACATATATATTCCTGAGACAAAGCACAACATACAGGTTTATTTGACAATGAAGGGCAGTTAATAAAATTGGTGGTATGGGTTTTTTAAAGATAAACATATATTTCAGAATATAATGTCCCTGCCTATAGTATGTATTCTCTGCAGGAGCATGAGTAATAAGTCAAAATTAAACCAATGTGGTGACATTTGTGGATCTAATAGGTTGGAATGCTTTTCCAATGTTTGTCCATCAAGCTAAATTTGTGACTAAATTTTAGGTAATCTTAAAAACAAATCAATTTTTTTCTTTAATTTGCTATATTTTAATATTTAAATAGCAAATGTGTAACAGCTGTATTAGTCCTGACTTTGCTGTACTATCATTACATACTGTCAATTGACTCAGTTTATCTATTGTTTGATTTGCAAAATGACTAAAGATAATGTGCTTTATGAGAGATGTTATAATAATAATAATAATCATCATCATCATCATCATCATTCTTTACATTTATATAACTCTCTTCTCAATTCTAAAAGCATTTTGCATTATGAGTGGGGTGGGAGCCACTTCAACCTTCACCAATGTTCAGCATCCACCTGGATGATGCGGCAGCAGCCATTTTGTTCCAGTACGCTCATCACATATTAACAGTTAGGTGGTGAAGGGCCGAGAGACAATCAGAGACAGGGAATGATTATGGGACCAGAATTACTAGGCCATGGACGGCAATTTAGCCAGGATATTGGGATACACCCTACTCTTTACAAAGGATGCCCAGGGATCTTTGATGACCACAGAAAGTCAGAACCCTGCTTTTACATTTCATCCGAATGATGGCACCATTTTTACAGCACAGTGTATCTGTCACTGCACTGGGGCATTGGGATCCACATTCAGACCACAGGGAAAGTTCTCCCTGCTGGCCTTACCAACAGCTCTTCCAGCAACAACCCAAGCTTTTCTGGTTGGTGTTCCATCCAAGTACTGGCTGGGCCTGAACATGCTTAGCTTTAGGTAGATGATCTTAAATAAAAACTGATGACTGATTAATAGACTGGCTTATTGTTTAGTTGATCACAGAACAAGGAGTTCTTAAGCTGGCGTATATGAATGACAAACCTACATGCTGTGCATTCATTTTCAAACCTGAAAATGCAAATTTGGCTCATAACAGATCCAAGATTTCTTATAAAGTAGTGGCTGACAAGCTCTACTAGACCCAGATTTTAATGCTTGTATTTGTGCCTGTGATTTGGGCATAAATAACTATTGATGTTGGACAAAGGGTCAAAATACAGTTCAGGCAAAATTCAAGAAAGAATGGCTAGAGAAAGCCATGGGGCTGTGAGACTCACAGCTAGGGGCCTCACCATGGGAAACAAAGTGAGAACTAACAGCAAGACATTGCTTAGAATCTCTTAAAATGTAAAATATCACTCTCTTTGGTGCCAGAACAATTCCTAAAATAAACTTGCTGAGAAGTAGCACAAGATTCTAAATTATAATATGTCTTCATTTTTTTTCCACTTAAATAACATGGCTGAAAAATATCTGAATGGCTGGAAGAAAAATGCCTCAAAAATGCAGACTCTGGTCTTCCTACCAATCGTATTTTCTGTACTTCTGGATATGAGCTGGTCGAAGCCAATTAGTTTGTTCTTGCTACCTGCCACATAAACAGCCATTCAGTCAGTATTTAATGAGGGATTAATTAGCAGGGAGAAAGCAGCACATGCATGGTGTGAGCAAGTTTTTCAGGAACAAGGCAGAATTTGCACTCCAGGAAGCAATACCAGCTTCTCAGACCACAGTGATTTTTAATTGTAAAACTAACAAGAAATACCAAGCCTTTAACGGACTTTATAAATGCTAAGAAATTTTCACCAAATAATTAATGAAAATGAAATGTAAAATGTAGAATATTTAAACAGAACATTCAGATGTTCTTATGTGTTTTAAAGTCTTGACCAGAAGCAAGTGAAATAATAATCAGTAATGGCTTGATACAAATATTCTGCCTTATGATATTCTGTTCCACCTAGACCTTTACTGGGGTCAGTAACCCAGCAACCCTTCTCACAAAGTGACAAAAATGGTGACTCTTAAGGCAGTTTGCTTTACATGGTATACCATAGTTCCAACAGCAAAACCTTTTTGCTTTGTGTTAAAAACAGAAGCACCATCAGTTGTGGCACAACCACAGTGAATGCATCAAATATATGTGCTCAGCTGTGAAAAGTTTTATTTTGCACAAAACCTGCCACTAATACCCCAATATCTTTATACTGTAACAAGCAGCCACAATGCCAGTGACACATCAAAACTAGGCATTTGCCATTTAGACTGAGTGCCATTCAACCAACCTGTAAAAAAATCAGCTGCAATGCATTTTAAAATCAAACTGCTTTATCTCCTACTATTGAAGACCCACCTCAATCACAGTTACTCTTCCCAGAGACAGCAAAAACATTTGATTGAGCATTTATTTGCACCCACTCACTTGAAATGATCATCAGTTTCTTGAAGTAAAAAGAGGTTCAAAATATAAAACATAATGTTATTTTCAGAAATCCTTTCCAAAATAGATGTAATCTTTTTCATAATATAGTAGACAAACTTCATGATTGTTCTTAGCATTGCACTATACTTAGAAAGTCTTTATAGACAGAAACTTGCCTTATATGTCTAGAAGGTAGCTTTTATATTTTAATATCACTTAGAGACTGACAGTATATTTGGAATACGTTTTAAATAAAGGCATGTGTACTTAATAAATGGTGATTTGTCAGGGTTCTTTACAGATATTTATGAAAACAAGGCCTAACATTTTTCGATAAAGTCTTTTGATCCAGATATGATCTTTTCAGATATTTGCTTCAGGCCAATATAGAATAATAGTCTTTTGTACTTCTGAGGAGGAGGAACTTGTCTAAAGTTAGCATCTCCATTTCTACTTCCCTGTGTCAGTTGACCCAGGCAGGGAGCAGGTGGAGAGGAGCAAACAGTGAAAATGAATTACCTGCCAGGAAATGCTCTATTGTGTCATTAAGGGTACAGAATTCACAGAGAACAGCAACATGCATGAAAGTGAACACCTAATTATAGAGCATCAATAAGCATAGGATGAGAAGCTGTCCTCTTCTTCACAAGGTAACATGCCTACAGTGGATCTTTTGTTGCTGTCAGATTAAAAACTTTTTGAGGTTTTTAAAAAGAGAAGAAGGAAATGTCAGTATCATTTTGATATTGTTAATTTTATCATTTACCCTTTCTCTTTTTGAAAGCAGTTGAGGATAAAAATATATATTTATATTTTTTTGTACATACACAGGAGTGAAGCAGCGAGGATAAAAAAATATTTTTTTTATTCATGTCAAAATATTGTACATACACAGGAGTGAAGCAGCTCATTACAGTCACAAAACCAAAATTAATAAAGGGCTAGGACGCTGGACCACATGCCATGTTCACCCAAGCATCCGGGCATGCTTGGGTCCTTAGTAATCTGTAAAATAGGCACATTTCTCACTACGCTTGATTGAGTAACTTTGTTCTGGCTTTTACTGTCTCTATATTTCCACTTATCAGGAAGTAGGCCTTGTAGTCTCTTACCAACTATTAATGGCCTCACTCTCTTTATGTTGAAAGTTAGACATCACTCGCATCCACCCAGTCCTTGTCCCTTCTTAGGAAAGCTTTGCATGATTCTATTTAGCATGCCGGTTTTTCTTTTCCATAAGTACTCTTCTTGTCCACCACACACAACAGGATCTGTTGCTCCCATAGTAGCCGTGCCTTTTTACACTGGCATCCCTTATTGGTCCGTCTTGATTCTGAAGATTTCATATTAAACTTTACATATTTTAATAACAACTTTATTTAAGAAAACTTGCAAGGTTAGGTTAGAGTTAAATTGTTTGCATTCACTTTTTACAATTGTTGCACTGGCAGGATAGGTAACTTGCTCAGGGTCACAAGGTAGTGAGCAAGAAGAGGGAATTTAACTGCTACCCTTGGGGATTAAAGTCCTCAGGCTTATATAATACACCTTACTGCCTGCTTTTTCCTCCCCAGTACCACCATAAAGGTGCCACTTACCTTTGCAAGCTTTTGCCTGGACACCCTAACCCTTTAAGGTGATGGGTAAAAAATTCAAGGCCCAGTCATGATGTGTAAGAAAATGTCATATTTCCCACATGTCTATAAGGGCTTTTCCTCCAGTAAGCTTGCACATTAGGCTAACTGGAGATTCCAGTTTAGCCCAGTATGAGATTACATGTGTATTCGTGAATGTGCCCTGTTCAGGACTGACTCCTGCCTTATTCCCTAAGCTGCTTTTACAGTACTCAGCCATTTATACTTTATTTGGACAAAACAGATAGAGTGAATGGATAGAATAATATACCATTATGATAAAGACATAATCTTCTCAAACCCATTTAGTCCAATTCAGACAGTTATGGTCTACCCTGGCAGCACCACGTGCAAGTCAGAAAACAGCCCAGAACAGGATGTCCATCCATCACACAACCCATTAATGCATACATCCACACTAACACTCACACAGGTTCCACTTTGGAATTGCCAGTTAAATTAACATGCATGGCATTGACAATGTAGTTGAAAACCAGAATGTTTGGAGAAAACCCACAAAAACTTCACACCTGGGATGTAAACCAAGGCTGCAGGATCTGAGAAATGGCAGCTCTATCCACTGAGCTACTCATAATAAAGAAGGAAAATATATAATTTCAGTTAAAACTTTTCAATCATTTAATGATGAGCTGTTGTAGAATAATAATTGTGCATGGGGATTTCAAGGTTCAAGGTTCTTTTATTTGCCATTTGTGCATAAAACCAGTCAAAGCACATTGGAATTCTTGTGCAGAGCTCTGTCCGAGTCATAGTAAAACATTAAAAAAAATTTAAAAACAGTAAAACAATATAATAAATAATATAGATTATACCAGCACTATACAGAAAGGTGGTAATATCTACACAAAAAATACAATATATTGTAGGTATTGCACAGTTAAAATATTGCACATTTTTCACTCATCATTTACATGACAAGTGAAGTGAGGTAGTGTGAGGTTATTACACATATTCAATAATTTTGTTTTGCCATCAGTCTGACTCTGGCGGGGAAAAAGCTATTGAAAAACCTTGTTCTGTGAGTGATGATGCTGTCCGCTCTGCTGTGTCTCAGATTGTACGTACAGTTTTTGTGTCTGAGCAGAGAGTAAGCTGGATGGAGTGAGTCCCTGATAATTCCCTCTGCTCTTTTCCGACAATGATGTGCATACATCAAGTCCATGGAAGGAAGTTTTGTCCCTATGATCCTCTCCGCAGTCTTTATGACTCTTTGCACAGCCTTCCTCTCTGCCTGTGTGGTGTTTCCATACCAGACAGTGATACCTGTGGTAAGAATGCTCTCCATCAGTCCTCTGTAGGCCTGGGTGAGAGGGCGATGGTTCAGGCCGGCTTTCCTGAGCAACTTAATAAAATATAGCCTTTGCTGGGCTTTTTTCACTGTGGCTGTGGTGTTAAGAGTCCAGTTCAGGTCTGATGTAACCTGCAATCCCAGGAATCTGTGGCTGTCGGCCCTCTCCATCTCAGTCCCTTTGATGATAAGAGGCTGTAGAGGGGGAGGATTCTTCCTGAAGTCCGATATTATTTCTTTCGTCTTGTCTATGTTGAGGATGAGGTCATTCTCCTCTCCGTAGACAAGAATGTTGTTTACCAGGGTCCTGTACCTTGACTCATCCCCCTCCCTTGATGAGCCCCAAGATGGTGGTATCATCAGCGTATTTAATGACGATGGTGTTGTCCTGGGTGGAGACACAGTTATAAGTGTACAGAGTGAAACGTTTAGGGCTAAGGCAACAGCCCTGTGGGGATCCTGTGCTGACTGTGAGCTCAGCAGACACCTGTCCTCCCATTCTCACCACTTGTGGTCTATCTGTCAAGAAGTCCAGGATCCAGTTGCAGGTGGGAGTTGGGATGCCAAGGTCTTTCAGCTTCTTGTGTAGTTTTTCTGGGACGATAGTATTGAAAGCAGAACTGTAGTCCAGGAAAAGCATCCTGGCATACGTTCTGCTACTTTCCAGGTGTTGCAGAATGTGATGTAGGGCTATTACTATCGCATCATCCACCGATCGATTGAGGCGGTAGGCAAACTGGAGGGGGTCAACAGTGTCCAGGACCATATGGTTGATGTGCGTGAGAACCAGTTTTTCTAGACATTTCATAGCGACTGGTATGAGTGCCACTGGCCTGAAGTCGTTTAGAATAGATGTGTCCGATCTTTTGGGGACTGGTATAATGGCGGAGGATTTAAAAATACGGGGGACTACTGCCTGGGATAATGACAGGTTGAAGATGTCAGCATATACACCAGCTAATTTGTCCCCACAGTCCTTCAAAACTCTGGGAAGAACTCCATCGGGTCCCACAGCCTTGTGTGGATTCACCTTCTTCAGGGCTTTCAGGACCTGTGTGTGTGTCACCTGAAAGGCAGTGTCCGTGGGGTCACAGGGGGTCTTTGAGGGTGTGTCTGTATTCAGCCTGTCGAACCTGGCATAGAAGGTGTTAAGGCTGTCTGGAAGGGTGACATCTCGGAGATCTGTAGTTGTTGTGGTTCTCCTGTAGTTTGGGACAGATTGAATTCCCCACCTCATGTTGTGCGTGTTGTGGTTAAACTAATAGCCTTCAAGTTTTTGTGAGTGAGCTCTTTTTGCTGCTCTGATAGACTTTTGCAGCTCATACCGGGCTCTCTTATACTCCACTTGATCTTTTAACTTGAAGGCCTCCTGCCAGAAAGTAAAGTTAATAACATCACAGTGGATTCTTCTCTTTCTGCACACTTTATTGTGTTGTAGATTTAATTTTAAATTGATAAATTTGCCATTTTGCCCATCAGTTTGCACTCAATAACCTATAATGGCAAAGTGAGAACTTTTTTTAGAAAGGCTTACAAATGTACTAAAAATAATTAACTGAATTCTTTCATTTACATAAGTATTCAGATCCTTGTGGTGCCACTTCACATTCTGGTCTGTTGAGTTAAGTGAAGGATGAATGAAGCCAAACACTGAGAGGACTTTGAAAAAACCTGTTTCAGAATGCACATAACCTCAGACTAGGATGACAGTTCACCGATCAGCATGACAATGACCAAAGCATATATCTGACATATATCTGAGTTTCTTGAATGGCCCAATCAAAGCACAGACTTAAACTCTATAGAAAAGCAGTGGAGCTATTTGGCCAGTTGAAGGGGTGTGACACCCCATTTAGTGGGAAATGGGGGACACCAGCCTACACTCTAGATGTCTAGTATGCTGGACCAAGCGTGACTAGGATGATGGTGTAAGACAGGGAGACACGGACACAAAAGGGTTGGATTTTTACAAAAATAAAGTGAAATTTTATTTACAGGTGCACATAAAGAAAAGCAAAAGTAATGTCCTGCGGAACAATATATATATCCAGTCCACTACCACAAAGGACACACAAAAACAGTAATTAAATGGAGCCTAAAAATGGCAACTATATACAACATTTACAGTGCTGACTGAAAGTCCCAAATGAAAAAGAAAAATACACACAAATTTATGAAACCCATATATACACAAAAATAAAGCTGCCTTCCTCCGCAGTAATCCAAGTCAGGAAGCGGCTCCTCTAAACAGTGTATAATAGACTAAGTGTTAGACTTAGTGATTACTAAAGGACTAAAAGTTGATATAAAGCAGATCATTGATATTGGTCTATCAGACCATTTTCTTCTACTTTTTAATATAGAAATAATGATAAAAAACACCCATGAGAAGCATATTGTTAAAAAACGCTTCTTTTACTCAGCAGCAGCTTTAAAACTTACAAACATTCTAAGCAATCAATCCATTTATAGTGCCAACTATAATAGCGAGGAAAATGTAATTAGTAAGGTGGAAAGATTTAATACTAAAGTGAGAGCTGCTGTTGACATAGTTGCACCTGAAAAGACAGTTAAAAAATCTTCTAGCATTATTATACCATGGAAGACCCAAAGAGTGTCGGATTTAAAGAGAACATGCCGTAGAGCTGAGCGTAAATGGAGGAAGACTAAACTAACTATCCACTATGAAATATTAAAAGTTAAAATAACAGAATACAATAACACTGTCCATCTTGAGAGGCGCTGCTATTTCTCTAAGATTATAAATAACAATGCTAGTAATCCCAGAGTCTTATTCTCTACAATTGATCGTCTGCTAAACCCAGGTAACTCAAAGGAATGCCTCCTAAGTACTTCCAGTAAAACCTGTGAGGCTATTGCTGTATTTTTCAACCAAAAAATTAATGATATTAGAAATAACATAGTATATCTCCCCAACACTAAGGATCCTCCTAAACCCCAGCATTCCATTATAAACAAATTAAACTCTTTCACTAGGATAGATTTATCTGATTTACAAAAAATAATATCTCAATTAAAACCCTCCACCTGCGTCCTTGACCCAATACCAACAAATTATTTCAAAGAAGTATCAGGCGTGCTAATTGATAATGTTCTTGACATAGTAAATTCGTCATTAGATACGGGGGTCTTCCCAGACTGTCTTAAGACTGCTGTAGTTAAACCCCTACTTAAGAAATATAATCTCAACCCCTTGGCTCTTGAAAATTTAAGACCCATCTCTAACCTGCCTTTCTTAAGTAAAATTCTGCAGCTAAATGACCACCTAAATAAACATGCTATTCTTGATACATTTCAGTCTGGTTTTAGAACAAATCACAGCACAGAAACTGCACTCATTAAAGTAGTAAATGATTTGTTCGTGAATGCAGACAGAGGCCATTTATCTGTTCTCATCCTCTTAGATCTGAGTGCTGCATTTGACGCCATTGATCATAATATTCTTAGAAATCGCCTTAGTCAATGGCTGGGCCTCTCTGGCAGTGTCTTAAATTGGTTTGGATCCTACCTGGCAGGGAGAAAATTCTTTGTTAGTTGTGGTAATTACAACTCAAAGACACATGATATCCAATATGGTGTTCCACAAGGCTCTATCCTGGGTCCGCTGTTATTCTCAATCTATATGCTTCCATTAGGTCAGATTATCTCTGGGCACAACGTGAGCTACCACAGCTATGCTGATGACACACAGCTGTATTTATCAGTAGCACATGATGACCCCGATTCTATTGATTCACTAACACAATGTCTGACTTGTATCTCAGAATGGATGAATAGTAACTTTCTCAAGTTAAATAAAGAGAAAACTGAAATCTTAGTGATTGGCAATAATGGATACAATGAGGCTATTAGAAATAAACTGGATACATTAGAATTAAAAGTTAAGACAGAGGTAAAAAGCTTAGGGGTAATTGTTGACTGTAATCTGAATTTTAAATCGCATATTAATCAGATCACTAGGACAGCATTTTTTCACTTAAGAAACATAGCTAAAGTTAGACCTCTTATAACACTGCAAGATGCTGAGAAATTAGTTCACGCCTTTTTTTTTTAGTCGACAAGATTACTGTAACGCACTCCTCTCGGGACTACCCAAAAAAAACATAAAGCGTTTGCAACTAGTGCAGAATGCAGCTGCTAGAATCTTAACTAGGAAAAGAAAATCCGAGCACATTTCTCCAGTTTTGATGTCACTACACTGGTTACCTGTGTCATTCAGGATTGACTTTAAAATTCTGCTTATGGTTTATAAAGCCTTAAATAATCTTGCCCCATCTTATATATCGGAATGTCTGACACCTTATATTCCAAATTGTAACCTCAGATCCTCAAATGAGTATCTCCTTAGAATTCCAAGAACAAAACTTAAAAGTGGTGAGGCGGCCTTCTGCTGTTATGCACCTAAAATCTGGAATAGCCTGCCAATAGGAATTCGCCAGGCTAATACAGTGGAGCACTTTAAAACACTGCTGAAAACACATTACTTTAATATGGCCTTTTCATAACTTCACTTTAACTTAATCCTGATACTCTGTATGTTCAATTCATCATAATAACTATTCATGGTGGCTCTAAAATCCGTACTGACCCCTACTCTCTCTTCTTTTTCTTTTTCCGGTTTCTTTGTGGTGGCGGCCTGCGCCACCACCACCTACTCAAAGCATCATGATGCTCCAACAATGATGGATGGATTAAAAGCCAGAAGTCTACGTGACCATCATCATCAAGTCCTTCCGTGAGAACCCTAAATCCAAAGAGGACTGTTTCATTTATGTTAGGTAGAATGCCCAGAGGGGACTGGGCAGTCTAATGGTCTGGAATCCCTACAGATTTTTGTTTTTTTCCCCAGCCGTCTGGAGTTTTTTTTTTGTTTTTTCTGTCCACCCTGGCTATTGGACCTTACTCTTATTCTATGTTAATTAATTTTAACTTATTTTATTTTCTTACTGTGTCTTTTATTTTTCTATTCTTCATTATGTAAAGTACTTTGAGCTATTTTTTGTATGAAAATGTACTATATAAATAAATGTTGTTGTTGCCAGAAGACCCCCTCTAGAGGCCAGAAATTCCTGTTTGTATTCGGTGCCAACCAATTAACCTGCTAAACGTCATCGGGCACGTGTTGACATGAACACGTCTACAAAGAGTGGCATCTCCTGTCCCGCAAAATTCCTTTAAAACTGTGAAAAGCCAGCACGCACATAACTATGCCGGCATTTGAGACGCGTACTGCGCTTCTCCCAAAAACAAAAAGTAAGCACTTTTTTCCATCTCTTCCCTGAGCTACTGCCCAGACAATTGCCGATACTTTTTGTAAACCGCTGCAAACCGATACTAATGATTCGCACTTCCTCTTCTTTCAGCGCTATGAGTGTAAATGACCCAGATTATTTGTTCTATTTGATATTTTTTAGATACTTAAATCCCTGAACGAATTATACCTTATAATGTTCATTAGACTCTTATTTTGAAATTGGGAACGGGCAACTTCCGCGAAGGAAGATCGAACTGCTACTGTTTGCTCACCAGAAAAGGTTAATGAGAAAGTTATCGTTTTCCATCCATCTTTAAATTAGCATCTAGCTGGAAGGCGAACAGGTATGTTTGTGTATTGTACTTGTTGTCTACATTTCTGACAATTTGTAAATGTATTACTTGATTGTTAACAAGTTTCTGAGTGATCTAGCAGGCTGATGCTAGCACAGCCTATGCCTTTTCTGTGAATTATTTAGCATAGGGGAAACGTAGTTATATCAAGTAAGTGTTTATTTTGTTTTATATTATGATTACAGCTCTTACGATGTGTCTATGGTAATTTGTGAATAAATGGGTTGGAATACCCCACCATGGTCCATCCGTCATGATCATTGAGTGCATCGTCTGAATAAAGTCCGGCTGGAATGCTACAGTAAGAGCTGCTGTCTGTCAGCGGCGGACAAGCGTTCACTTGATCCCAGCTCAACGAGTTGAGCTCTTCTCGGTCTGGCAGCCGATTCGCCGCAGAGGGAATACCGGAACTCGGCACCACGGAACCACGAGGACGAGTCACAGAGCTGTGTTGCTATTTGTCTGGGATTGGCAAGACATTTCATGGAGCAGCTCGGCGCCATTGTACGGGTCTTCTAGACAGAGAGACTTTATGATCATCATGCAGCTGGCTTAATGGTTTGATGTGACGGTCAGAAAAGGTATGAAACATTTCATTCTAATTGACAAAGAAAGGACATTGATTCTCATCGGTGGTGGTTAAAAGGGAGAGAGAAGGACATCAACTACTGTGGGCATTTACTGCATTAAGACACAACGGACATGAAGTTACAAGTGAAGTAACTTTGTTTATTGGTATTTACCACCACAACTGTTTATTTATCATTCTTTCTACTGACTCAAAAAAAAAAAGGGCTGAAAGAGGGGGCATTTGGTTAAATTTGTAACTGTACAGTCATAATGGTGTATTGATTTGTGTTTCGAATAAGAGGTTTACTTTACCACGTCAGTCAGCAACAACTAGTAGCTTGCATTTATTATTTTATACATTTCTTCTTAACGTTATGTTGGTTATTGGCTTCTATTTCAACTTAGTTTAAAACGTAAAGATTCTCCTCCCTTCTATTAATGCAGCCTGTAAGTTATAGTAACCACAAGCAGTTCATTAACTAAAGCCTACAAAATTATATAAATAAATAACATAAATATGAAGGAGATGGAGAATCCCTCCTCACAAACAGAACTAAAGCATCAGATAGTCAACCTGCAGAATAAAATTGAAAGGCTTAAGGCGTCTCTCAAAGACACATCAGAAACTGCGGAAATAGAACTTTTGGAGAAGAAAATTCAACGCAGAGAAAAAACGTTGAACAACTTACAAGGCGAGCTTAAAGAAGGCCTCCGACGCTCGACTCGAACAAAAATCCCAACTCCAAAGGTGCTCGAAATGCAACAGGAGGAAGCAAGAAAAAGGGAAAGAAAGTTCATCTCAACATACGAAAGATGGAAGATTCGAGCCCGAGAGTCAAGAGAGCAGCTCAAGTCAGACATTAGTAAAGGCGAGCTGGCATCTTTGATGGATGCTTTGGAGAAAGAGAAAGAGGCTGTGTTAAACACTTACCTTGAAATACGAAGTCACATTACACCTTCTCCAGAATTAAGACGTCACGTTGACAGTTGTGAGGCAGTTACAGCCGAAATTATGAAAGTTACCTACGAGAGAATGTCAGACCTCGATGGAGATTATGATGCAGAACAAGTGCAACGCCGTCTCAGGGAGCTGCTTAAGAACAGCTACGCACGCTCCATCTATGGATCCACCGCATCTAGAGTGACAAAGTCAATCCGTAGTCACAAAAGCACTACTCTAACACTCAAACAGGCGGATGCCGCAGCAGAGCTAGCTGCTAAGGAAGTTGAATTTGAAGGGTTGCTCGAAGAAGAGAGACAAAGGGAGAAGATAGAGGAACAGCAGAGAAAAATGGAAGGTGAAAAGCGCAGACTCGAACGCCTTCAAGCAGAAAAGAATTTAAGGGCTGCTCGGGCCAAACTGCAGGTCTACAGCCAGGTAGCCTCGCAGGAAGGCAGTCTCCATTCCTCTAATAGTTCAGTGGGAAATCATCATGTTCCCCCTGCTATCGGCCATCCAACTCCCAACGTCACAGCATCACCACCCGACCTAAACGTGTCATCCCTTGCCTAAGCCCTACAAGATAGTATGGCTCTAAATAAACTTCCAGTTCCAGAGCCGTCTGTACAGTATTTAATGGTGACCCCATTCAGTTCATTGAGTGGAAAACTTCATTCATGTCACTTATTGACAAAAAGGCCATCTCCCCAGCGGACAAACTTTATTACTTAAGGAAGTATGTAGGCGGCCCAGCTCGTAAAACATTGGAAGGAACTTTCTATAGAAATGACAGCGACACTTATAAGGATGCGTGGAACAAACTGGATAACAGATATGGCCAAACCTTTATTATAAAGAGAGCCTTTAGAGATAAGCTCACAGATTGGCCAAAGATCCAACCAAGGGATGCAGAAGGATTAAAAGACTTCTCAAATTTCTTAAATGCTTGCCAAGATGCAATGACACATGTGAAGAGCCTCGAAATACTGAATGACTGTGAAAAGAAGCTAGTCCTCAAACTACCAGAGTGGATAGCATCTCACTGGAAGAGGAAGGTTACTGAAGCCCTAAAAGGCAATAAGGAATTCCACAGTTTTAAGGACTTCGCCGCATTTATGACGACAGAGGCAGAGATCGCTTGCAATCCGATCACCTCAGCTTATGCCCTCCGCAGTTCTGAGTCAAACACTGCAAAACAAGGCAGCAGAGAACCTAAGAGGAACAAGGCAAGCGTTCTGAACACACAGACTGAGGCTGACACTGAGAGGCTCAAGCCAGTTAAAGGAAAGGAAAAGCCTCCTTGTGCCTTCTGTCAAAATAATCAGCACAGACTACATGGATGTCCCAAGTTTATTGCTAAAACTCTGGAGGAGCGACGAGATTTTGTCAGAGAACATATGCTCTGCTATGGCTGCACCAAACCTGGACATAGTGCAAAAGACTGTCGACATCGACGCGCATGCAACACGTGTAAGGGTAAACATCCCACTTGTTTACGCGATGACAACTATATAAAGAAGGAGAAGGTCCTGCCACAGGAAACCACTATCCTGAGCAACGCCAGCCAAACGGAGGCTGCTGCAACTTCAATGTCAGTGATTACTGGACAGCCAACTAACACATCAATGATTGTGCCCGTGTGGGTGTCAAAAAAGGATACAGGAACAGAGAAACTGGTTTACGCCTTGCTGGACACACAAAGCGACACGACATTTGTTGAGCAGGAACTGAGCGATGTACTAAAGGCAGATTCCTGTCCAGTTAAGCTGAAGTTAACTACTATGATCGGAAGTGACGTGATCGTGAAGAGCCAAAGAGTCTCAGGGCTTTGTGTGCGGGGTTATCGCTCCTCCCTCCTCATCGACCTTCCTCCTGCTTATACCAAGGATTGCATACCGGTAAACAGAGCCCATATCCCAACAAGCGAGACAGCTAAAAGATGGAATCATCTCTCCAAGGTCATAGAAGAGATTCCACCTCTACAGGATTGTGAGGTTGGTTTGTTGATAGGATATAACTGTGCACAAGCAATGGCACCAAGAGACGTCATATCGGGAGGAAATGATGAGCCTTATGCGATCCGTACCGACTTAGGATGGAGCATAGTTGGTGGTGCATCGACATGCCCCGACGCTTCAAGTACGGCGGGACAGTGTTTCCGAGTTGCAGTCAAGGAGCTCCCACCAGTCACCCAGGCAGATGCCATTCGCATTCTAGAGTCTGACTTTAAGGATGCTAAGGAAGATGGCAAACCAGTGTCTCAGGAGGACATCCTGTTCCTGGACAAACTCAAGAACCACATCAAAAGGAATAGTCAAGGTCACTACGAGATGCCGCTACCCTTTAAGGAGAGACCTACCTTACCTGACAACAAATGGCTTGCAGTCATGCGTCTGAGCCATCTAAAGAGGAAGCTGTTAAAGGATGAAAGGTACAAAGAACAGTATGTCAAGTTCATGGAGGAGGTCATAGAAAAGGGTGATGCAGAGGAAGTCCACGATGATGGGAAGGAGGGCGAAAAATGGTACATACCTCATCACGGTGTATTCCACGACAAGAAGCCAGGCAAACTGCGCGTGGTGTTCGACTGCTCTGCCAAGTACCAGGGAACCAGTCTGAACGATCATCTGCTCACTGTTCCTGACCTAATGAACAATCTCAACGGTGTACTCCTTCGCTTCTGGTTGCACTCCACTGCATTGATGTGCGACATAGAGAAAATGTTTCACCAATTTCATGTGAGGAAGTCGGATCAGGATTACCTGCGCTTCCTCTGGTGGAAGAAAGGAGATCTTGGTGCACAGCCCCAAGAATACTGTATGAGGGTGCATATCTTTGGCGCAGCCTCATCACCTGGTTGTGTGAACTACGGATTGAAGCATTTGGCTACAGAAAATAAAGACCGATACCCATTAGGCCCTCAGTTCATTCTGAGAAATTTCTATGTTGACGATGGAGTCACAAGTACAGACAGCTCAGAGAAGGCTATTAAGTTGGCAGAGGAAGCCAGAAGAGTTTGTGACCTGGGTGGTCTTAGGCTCCACAAGTTTGTGTCTAATGACAAAGCTGTCCTGGAAAGCATACCAGCAACTGAACGTGCATCAGACATTAAAGACCTCAACCTTGCCTTTGACAACTTACCTTCGGAGAGAGCGTTGGGTATCCAATGGCATGTTGAATCAGACAGCCTGAAGATCAGCACCAATCTTAAGGAACAGCCTGCAACGCGTCGAGGCATATTGTCCATTGTTGCATCCCTGTACGATCCCTTGGGTCTCGTAGCCCCCTTTTTGCTCATTGGAAAGGAAGTGCTGCAGCAGATGTGCTGCCATGGAACAGGTTGGGACGACCCTCTCACCAACGAACTTCGCCCACAGTGGGAGAAATGGAAAAACGACCTCAACAACTTCGAGAGGATAAATATACCCCGAAATTACGCACCGGCAGATTTCGGAAAGGTTATCAAACATGAGTTACATCACTTCTCCGACGCAAGCACACCCGGCTATGGTTCAGTGTTCATATCTGAGGCTTAGCAATGAAGAAGGAGACATCCACTGTGCACTAGTCATGGCCAAATCTTGTGTCGCCCCAACAAAGGTCACCACGATCCCAAGATTAGAGTTGACGGCTGCAGTCATCTCTGTGAAAACCAGCAATGTTTTGAAGGAAGAACTGGGATATGCGGACATTGAAGAGCATTTTTGGACCGATTCCAAGGTTGTACTAGGGTACATCAATAACGAGGCTCGACGTTTTCACACGTTTGTAGCCAACCCTATCCAAAAGATACATCTCTACACGAATCAAAGGCAATGGAGATACGTTCCTACCGACCAGAATCCTGCAGATCGTGCTTCTAGAGGTTGTTTCGTCAATGAGCTAATATCATCGAACTGGTTTACCGGCCCTGCATTTCTATGGGAAAAGGGAGTTGACCTCTCAGAAGAGGTGGCTCCAGAACTGTCAGTCGGAGATCCAGAAGTTAAAGAAACACGAACTCTAAACACTGAAACTATAGAACAAGACTCTCTTGCCAATCGGCTGACAAGGTTCTCGTCCTGGACTCGTGTCGTTTGTGCAGTGGCTCGCATTCTTCGAAGGATCAACAAGGATAAGTCAAACGGTCTCTCTACAGTGCAGGAAAGAGAAGAAGCAGAGCGCCTCATCATCAAAGATCTGCAGAGACAAACATACTCGGAGGAAGTGCGGCTATTGAAGAAAGGTTGTCAGCTGCCACCTCATAACAAGCTACATCGCCTCAACCCCTTCTTGGACAACGATGGTGTGATTAAGGTGGGAGGTCGACTCCGTGATTCAAATCTTCCTCTCTCAGTCAAACACCCTACAATCATTCCAAAGGAACATCATGTTACAAGGATGATCATAGCATACTGTCATGAAGAAGTCAAGCATCAAGGCAAGGGGATGACTCTCAGTGCGATCAGGACAAGGGGTTACTGGATACCAGGAATTGGTAGGACGGATGCATCTTCTCTTCGCCGATGTGTAGTTTGTCGAAAGCTTCGGAAACGGACAGAAGAACAGAAAATGGCTGATCTCCCTCCAGAGAGAGTAAATCCATCTCCACCCTTTACCTACTGTGGAATGAATTGCTTTGGACCCTTCTATAGCAAGCAAGGACGTAGTGTGCGAAAACGATACGGTCTCCTTTTCACCTGCTTCTCCTCTAGAGCCATCCATATTGAAATGCTCGAGGACCTATCTACAGACTTATTCATAATTGGACTGCGCTGCTTCATTGCTATACGTGGAGCCGTGCGCCAGATCAAATCTGACCAAGGCAGTAACTTCCTAGGAGCCAAGAATGAACTACAGGAAGCCCTCACGGAACTAGATGGTGATAAACTGACGAACTTCCTTTCTAAGAAGCAGTGCGACTTCATCCTAAATGCTCCTGGTTCAAGTCATGTTGGTGGAGTGTGGGAGCGTCAAATTAGAACAGTCAGGAGTGTTCTCAACGCGACCCTCGCACTCTCACCTGGAAACCTACCTGATGCTTCACTCCGAGCATTCTTCTATGAAGCAATGACGATAGTTAACAGTCGTCCTCTCACTGTTGAAAACCTACACAATCCCAATAGTCTTGAGCCACTGACACCAAACCACTTACTTACCCTGAAGTCTACCATTGCCCTTCCTCCCCCCGGCAAGTTCATAAGGGAAGATACTGTATGTAGGCGAGAAAGAGATGGCGCCACATACAATACTTGGCCGAGCAGTTCTGGAGCCGTTGGCGGAAAGAGTATTTGGCCAACATTGCCTTCAGACAACGCTGGCACACCCCAAAGAGAAACCTGCAGACGGGAGATATAGTCATAATGAAGGATGAAGACTTGCCCAGAAATGAATGGAGGTTGGGCAGAGTCGTAGAAACTACAATGGACAGAGATGGACTGGTTAGGAGAGTAAAGCTATGTCTAGGTGACAGGAAACCTTGGCAAAAATGGTGAACGTCTCATCAAGCGGTCAGTGCTTGAACGGCCAGTTCAAAAACTAGTCTTATTGTTGGAAAATGACTAGCTCATTCCTTGCATACTGTGCTTCTGTTGGTTGGTCATTCTTTGTGTTAGGAAATCATTTGTGTTCTCTCTTCCTATGGTTATGAAGTTATGATATTTGAAACACTAATGATTTGGTGGGAGTGTAAATGAACCAGATTATTTGTTCTATTTGATATTTTTTAGATACTTAAATCCCTGAACAAATTATACCTTATAATGTTCATTAGACTCTTATTTTGAAATTGGGAACGGGCAACTTCCGGGAAGGAAGATTGAACTGCTACTGTTTGCTCACCAGAAAAGGTTAATGAGAAAGTTATCGTTTTCCATCCATCTTTAAATTAGCATCTAGCTAGAAGGCGAACAGGTATGTTTGTGTATTGTACTTGTTGTCTACATTTCTGACAATTTGTAAATTTATTACTTGATTGTTAACAAGTTTCTGAGTGATCTAACAGGCTGATGCTAGCACAGCCTATGCCTTTTCTGTGAATTATTTAGCATAGGGGAAACGTAGTTATATCAAGTGAATGTTTATTTTGTTTTATATTATGATTACAGCTCTTACGATGTGTCTATGGTAATTTGTGAATAAATGGGTTGGAATACCCCACCATGGTCCATCCGTCATGATCATTGAGTGCATCATCTGAATAAAGTCCAGCTGGAATGCTACAATGAGATCGTAGGAGGCACGCAACCATGAGTGGAATACAGACTTTGCCATCCCGGCCTGTCAATTGCAGGGCCGCCTTTTCACTCTACACGAGATCCGGTGCGATATTCCCCAGAAGGTGCGCATGTTGTGAGCAAAGACGGCCCTCTGCACTTTCTAAATAGAAAAGAAAAAGGCAAGTTTTATTTCTTCATACCTATTTGTCTTTTTTTTTTTCGTTTTTCCCCAACAAATGACTCACTCATAACCCTACAGAGGACACAAAACTAATTTTTGTTTTTTTGCTGGTAATGCCAGTGAGGCACATTACCACAGGGGGACAACCCCTCTATTCAGTAGCCACCCCCCAAACACTTATATGTAATCTATGTCCAAGGTGTCCCAAACCAGATGTTAGATTAATCTGCATTGAATTGAGCTGCTCTGATTATTTACATGAATGAGAGATTTCAGTTTTTGATTTTTAATACATTTTTGAAAATGTTTTCTGTTTGTCATTATGTGTCATTGCGTGTAGATTAATGGGCAGACATGCCAATTGTATCCATTTAAAATAAATCTACAAAATAATGTTCTGAATCCACTGTAAGCTCATTGTAAAATAATAAGGTTATAGTGTTAACATTACTCACAGATAGGATCAAATTCTGTCCTCATTGAGGTTTAAATTATTAATTTGTTTCAAGTACTTGAAGCAATTTTCTACAGTCTAATATCTATATTCCTGTGTTCAGTGTTTCAGTTATGGCTCATTCGGTTTCCAGATTTTTCTGACTACACTATACCCTCCATATTTGCAAATAATGACATGAATGCCTGAAGTCAACTTTATTGTCTTTTCAATGCTTGATTTTAAAAATAGCTAATGATATCTAGAGATCATTTTAGAACATTTCTGTTTCAGGCGTAGTTGAGCTATTTCTTCCCCAACTGCATGAAAAAAATATTTTTCTGCTCTCACAATAGCATCCCCAAAGATGTTGATAGGAGTGATGTATGTATCCTGTTTTCTGAGATCACTAACCAACTCCTTTTGTTTTTCTAATTAGTTTAATTGACAATTAAATTCAACATTTAATGAGGTAAAGCACATCTCCGCCTTCATCAAGAAGGTTCACCAATGCCTTTACTACTCCAAATGTCTGAGGAAAGCCAGCATTACTCTACCTATTCCCAACCACCAAGGGGACAGTGGAGTCTGTCCTCACTGGCTACATTAAAACCTGGTTTGGCACTCTCTCAGCTCAGGATCACAAAACATTACAGAGGGTGCTGAAGTTAGTACATGTCTTTACTGGACCATAGCTGCCATCTCTTCAAGACATGAAACACACAACACCTAAGAAAGGCAAACAGTATTGTTAAAGATCTCAGCCATTCTGTATGGTCTTTTTACTTCCTTTCCCATTCTGGCAAATGATATAAGATCATCAGCACTTGCACCATTAGATTCAGGAACAGCTTTTACACTCAGGTCAGAAATCTACTCAACAGCCAATAATTAACATGATACTCATGCACAAAAACTGCATGTAACTGACCTTCTGGTTTCTTATTATCTTTTTTTGTGAACAATGATTGTTGTTCCTTTATATATTTATTTATTTATTAGTATATTAATTTATTGTGTAACCTGTTATATTAATGTCACTAATCTGTGCGAGACAAACAAGTAAGAATCAAATTGTACTATGTACAACTTGAACTTGAGCCTGAAACAGTAAATAAAACACACAAGACAAGTGCATTTTTTAAGCCAAAAAGCCAGGATAGGTTATTTATTTCATAGGTTCGCACAGTTCAAATGCCATCCCCAGAAGATATAGACAGTGTGAAAAGAAATACTGATAATCCTGCAAATCATTCCCTAACTATAAATGATCACTCCAGAACTCTCATATCACGCAGCAGTTCTTTCCCAAGCAGCAAGGCTCCATTGTAGCATTAAATCATCAACTTGACATCTGACTGCTCTTGAAAAAGTACTTGCTTAAAATGCTAGCATTGTAGTCAGCACAAACAGTAGGTTTCCAGAAAAGTAAGAAAAGTGACTTGTATAAGGACTGCTAAATGGCACTGTTGAATGTTCAGTTCATCTCAATTTATTTTTGCATTGCACTCTTTACTGAGTGCAGGCTTAGCGTGCTGTAACAAGCTCACAAGTAAAATGGAATGCCACTAATTATGTAATACATACAAAGACAAAGATTTCTTTAAACACACAATAAAATAAGCAGTTCCAAGCTGATTAAAATAAAAAAATAACTTAACAATATCATCTGAAGTTTAATTTAACTATGTGAACAATGGTCAGATGACAATGGAGAAGAAGAAAATGAGAACTTAAATTAGCAGCATTCTTGGAGAAAATAAACCTTTCTCAGGTGTATGAAGTCAGCTATAACAAACAAAGACAAATGACAAAGTCAGACACTGTCAAAGTTCTGCAGACCTAGGCCAAACTAGGCTGTCCACCTTCTCCTGAGCATTCTACAGTATAAGTCTATGCTGGGCGATTTAATATGACAACAGAATCTTTTTATCTGTTGATCCCAAGGCTCACAGGATCTCCTATGGACTGGAAAACAGCTTGGAAATAGAGCATCGGCACTATGTGAAGAGAAGAGAAACAGAATAGTGTTTATATCAATGTTTTTGCAAATCAGTGATTTTTATCACTTTGGAGGGTAAAGAGCTACCTAACACTGCTGAGGTAACTGACAAAACGAGGGGCAGTGTGGGCCAGCCCCTGTTATGCCCACAAAGTAATGCTTTCTTTTTATGGCCAGTCTCTTACTGGTTCCAACTTAGTAGGGTTAGCAGATACATATTTAAAGCTGACCACATAAACTAAGAATTGCAACTCTCTATGTAACAGTTCATTCATAAGAAGCTTAAGCCTATGTAGCTTAAGACCTTCCCTTTGAAAACAAATAGCATAATTTCAAGGTCTCATACAGCAACTTCCAAATCAGGGACAACCATTAAGAGATCATTAAAGTATACTCCACAACTGATAAGGACACTTTGGCCAGGATATGCTTCATCATGTGCTTAAATATGGATGGCGCACTACACAACATAAACTGTACTAATAATAAGAGACAAAACTAGTGCCCTATCAAGAATGTTGTTTTGAGGTTAGCTTCTGGTTAAGTTTATCCCCAATTACACTACAGAGTTTAAGGAAGTTGGATCCAGGTATTCAATGATGTGAATGATCAAGGGATTGAGGGAACGGTATTAGTCTTTCCTAGGAACTTAATTCACTCTCATGTGGTAAATGTGGAACAGCCAGGACCCATCAATCTTCCTAATGAGAACTACAGGGGCTGCCAAATGCCATCTGTGATACCTACTTTGAGTGGAATATGGAAGGCTGGAAAATCACAAAATCAATGAAGCATTACAACACTATTGTTCCCTGTGTATTTTTCAAGCTGCAAACAATCCTTTCATATTCCTTTAGCAGCATTTGAACCACTTGTTAAGGGCTATGTTGTGAAAAGCCAAAAGACTGTTGTTATGATGAAATGAACTTAGAGATGAAGACAAAAGCACTAAGAGAAAAGCAATTAGTGCCATGCCAACATCAAAAAAGAAGTCAGAATAACCAAGTGTCAAAATTCAATTGGACAAAAGGCAAAATATAATCTTGGTTTTTGGGAAAAGCAAAAGTTAAAAGAAAAAAATGACTGTTCTTGGGATATCAACACAATATTCATCTTAACAGCTGGCTCACAAAGTGGTGACATTCATTATGCCGCTGTGAACATAACCTGAATAAAAAAAAAGAAAGAAGGAGTCATTTCTTTATGTTTGTCCACATGAAACAACTCTTAATTGTCAGGAAATTTCAATGTTTAGTGAGATGTCCCAAACAGAAAAAGCTATAGACATTTTTAAAATTTCCAAAATTCTCAAAAGTATTGGTAACTATTCAAACTATCTATCTTAAAAACAGAGAAACATTTTGTTTGGTTTCAATTAGAGACGAGTTTACTGCTTCAAATTTATTGTACCTTGAGGAGGTTCCTTCAGCTACTGACAGGCACTTCTGGCAGCAAAACATTGAAATTCCTGAAAATGTATGTGTAGCAACAGCTTGTGCTGCCCGCAGAAGCAGCAGTGGGGTGTTGGATGAATCTTGATCAGAGAAGCTCACTTCTCCTTCTGCTTGAAATTGTACCAGGTAAGCAACATAACTTATCTAGAATGAAATGGGAAGAGGAAATATGGTTCAGTGACACATTATGCATATAGTGAATATTTATGTAACCATTATTTACATTATACTTGAAATATCCTCATTGCTGCAGATAATCTTCAAATCGCAATTATTCAACAAAATTCTCTGATGCTGTATTTTATTAGCAAATTGACATAATCACATATTAACCATCTTGATCCAATGCAGCCATCAATTTTAACTTAAGATTTAAACATAGATTTAACCTCTACTTTGGATACTTCTTTCAAAAATGTTAAGTTTAATAAATGTGAACTACAGTTAGCCACTGAACCTACACTAACAACAGCTAACAACATGGCATCATTTGATGCAATTTTTGTATTACTCAGACTGAAGTTTCAGCCACTAGAAGCCTATTTGGGCACTGGTGACTTACAATATCTGAGATTATTTTTCCAGTTGGAGCACAGGCAAGTGAAGTAATATACAGAGTGTAAGTATTAGGATTTGAACGTACAATCTCTAGGTTGTATGCCTTAAACACTACACCACGGCATCTGCCTAGATGATGATTTAAAGTGAATGTTAAAAAATATGATAGAACAAGTTCAGCATATAAAAAAGCACAATATGTAATAAGATACCTGTTTCATTTCTATCTGTTATGAACTAGAACAGTGATTCCCAAACTTGCTCCTGGGGACCCAGTGTGGCTGCAGGATTTTGTTTCAATCAGATTCAAAATTAGTAATAATTATTGTAACTGATCTAATTTAATTAGTGGGTCTTTTATTTCTCTTCTCTTATTCTGCATTCTGAAAAGCACAATGGTATGACTTTTACATTTATAAGACACTTGTAAATATTTCTGTTTTGCTATAGCTTTAAAGGCTTAATTTTCATTTGTTGTTTTACTATTATTTTGCCCTTTTTCAGGGTAGTTTCATTGTATTATATTAATGACAATTAAAATATGATGAGTGGACATCCGAGCAAATTACACTGAATAATGAAAAATTGCATCTACTTTAGTGTTAGACCCACTAATTAGTAAATAGTGCTTTAAATAACCAGAATTGCTGGAAAAAAATAGAATAAAAATCAGGATGAAAATATTGTTAAAAGTGAAAAAGCTACACTTTCCCTGCTTAGTACATATATAACTGCTTAGTACATTTTAATAAAAAATGACCAAACTTAGTTGACCCCAAAACACAAAGCCTGCAAAATAACAGCTCACTTAATTAGGTGAGGAGGCCAACTAAAAACAGAAGTTGGCTCAAAAATAACATTATCTTGGTCACTGTGTATGCATAGGTTTCATATATCTCTTATGTTTCCTCCTATAGTTATTAATTTTTCATCTCAAAGATGTGACTTTTATGTTACTTTGTGTCTACAGATTTATGGTTGAGTGTGCTATATAATGGAATGATGTCATGCTCAGGCATTCCTACGTGTTTTTTACTAGCTGTAATCCTGGTCTTGCTAGGCGAGTGAAATTACTATCCTTTTCACTGGCCACTAGCAATCTTAAAATGATAAGGCACCTTTTAAGATCCATTTATACATCCATTGCTCAAAACTGCTTCATCCAAATCAAGTCCTTACAGACTCTGAATGTAATTATAATCCAATACTCACCTTACGCAGGCTGAGCACCAGCATTGGATTTTAACTGGAGATTTTAGTAAGACATAAGGCATTCATACCTTTTCACCGATTTAACAAATAACTGCATTCATATTATATTTTGCCTTTATTTATGTGGAGGAATAGTACAGCAAATGGCTTTCCAGATTAAATTAGATGTGAAATAGAGAAAGAAAAAAAAACCCTGCTGAAGAAAAAGGTCATCTGTCTACAAAAGTGACACAGTCTAATTCTCCAGTGACAGTGCTGTACTACTGATAATCACTGATGGAGCCTTCAAGCAGATACATTTTTCAATTCACCTTCTGATTTTGATTCAAATGATTTTTTTACCACAAATTTTCATTATCAAATGTTAATTAATGTATACAGTATTTGTCTCCCTGTGTTATTTTTGCCACAGAAGTAGAGACATAAGAGAATTCCAAAACAAAGAACACTGCAGGAAAATGATAAAATACAAACAGATGGCGAACCGAAATCATGGAGGAATTACAGCATACTGCCATCTGACTTTTCTAACTGTTGAACAAACAGAGTTCCCAAGTGTCTTCTGTGAGGTCCTGTAACAAGTCCTATTGAATTCTGCATGTTTCACATTCTATGAATTACTCATTTTATCAGAAATTTAAGGTATGCTTGATTAGTGTGTAGTGCAGAAGTTGGATTGTCTCATGAAATTAGTATCCTAAGTTCATATCCTGCACTTTGTCATTATCCGTTTTGATAATAAATAGAATTAAAAAAAATTGTCAAATCAAGTCTTCCCTAAATGATACCACCTCCCATAAATTTACTTATGAGTCCAGATAACTGGTTCCTTTCAGCATGACATCCTCCCTTAATCTCCCATGTAAGCAGCTTCCATGCTTGGGACAACTCCTCTTTGTGAATTTGGACTACTCTGCAATTAACCTCAAACTGTGTGGATGAAGCTACAAATAAATAAATATAAAACCTGAACTTAGTATTTGCAATCATGGGATTTGGCATTAAGAGATGAAATAGGCATCTACTGTATAGGTATATGAAGGAAGTGAAAACTACTTATTATGTCCATTAAATTTGTCTTCTTAAACTTGTCCTATTGATTTAGACTTCCCTAGCCAATATATCTCCAACCACAGAATAAACAAAATGAAATCTAGCTCAGACATTAGTCTGTCAGAATATTACACACAGTAATGTCTCATAAACCACCAGCCCAATGGCTTACTGTAACTACATATATGCAGTGCAAACGGGACAGTTCCACATGGTTGTTGTCTCAGAAGGCTTTATTATTGATATGTTTTCCTAGATGACAGAATGATAAGGTTAATGATATTGTGATTCCTACAATTCCATAAAGCTTAATTATGATTATTGCACTTTTATGTAGCCTATTTGCTTGATGTATCTCATTGATGGTGGACGTTTTTAATTGGATTTATTCTAATTTCATATGAGACCTAGTTCTTTTTTTTTTTACTAGGCCCCATCAAGTTCTTTTTACATCACTGTACCAGTCTGCTTGTCTCTGTCAGGAATTTCGGTTTCCATATTCTTCAAAGTGTCATACTTGTGCAGATAATTGTATATCCTACTTATGAAAACATATGGGCCATGCAATAATTTATTTAAAATTGTGAGAGGATATCAGGGGAAATCTAAAAGATTAGTCAGATAGGCTGGTTTAATAAACACTAAATTCACCAAATCAACCAGAACCAAAAGAGATGAGCAGAAACTGTGAGTCTTTAAGCAAGCAAGAAATCTAAAATCAAAAGAAAAATTGTAAAAAACAAATGACACGGCTCAAAAGGATAACTTTCTTGCAATGATGAATCTTTTTCTTTGATAAAACAAATTGGGGACAAAAAAATCATTGAGGTCTCCTGCCTCTTAAATATGGACAAAGTGACATCATGCATGCTCAGACTTAAATACTCTGCACACGTAAATATGCTCTGAAAAAGTCTGATGTCATAACAACAGAAATATAAAATGGCACCGGGGTCATCGCCAACACAGTCTCACAAAATGTTAAAAAAAAGGGATAAAAGCAAAATCACTTAATTTCTAACACGCAAACAGTTCTGATTGTTTCTCTTATGTTGGGCCCTTCATTGTAAATTGTATCCTGAATAAAGACATGTTAAAAGTGAATGCCCAGGAGCACTGTGGGGTACTGTAAGAGGGCAGGGGTGGGGTCAATTCAGGAATGAACTCAACAATTGCTCTTCAAACAAGCAAATGGAACTGGAATTTGAATTCAACAAGAACAACAGGAAATTGAATTAGAATTGAATTGGTGTTGCAGGAAATGGAATTCAATTCAGTGAAATTCTACTGAATTCAATTTATTACTATTTGTGAGCAACTATTTGGGATAACATGTAGAGACATACATGTGGACTTTATTTATGTTGCCTTACAAATTCCAAGTAAGGAATGAACAAAACTTGATGAAATGTAAGTATATAAAACTGAGAACTGCACATTAACAAGTGATAAATGATGAATGACACAGGACAAAAGTATCTGAATATACTGTTAATACCGGTATATGATTACCATTTTAATGTAATAAATGCTATCACATGATGTACTGTATGTCTCACACTACAAAATAATGAGTTATGTGCATTAATGTATTTCATTCACATATATTCACTTTTTATTGAATTGAATAATCATTTCCTAAAATCTGGCATTACTAAGACTGCATTTCTCAGGCCTAAATATCTGTCTAGCAATACTTAAAAAAAAAATTCAGAACAGCAGATGAGGCAGGAATCGCGAGATACTGACATGCAATTTCAGCCAAATAGGGGAAGATCAGACTACTCGGTATAGCACAGTAGGCTTAGGTAACTTTGTACCTCCTCTGATGCTAATAACTCTGACGATGTTCATTAATATTACGCATTTACTGTATTGAATCATCTTGTCCCACAATTTTATACATGCAACAACATAAACAGAAGCAATTTTTGTTTTACATTGGTAAATAACCAAACCTCCATATTTACTAACAATGGATAAAATCCTATGTGTATGATTATTGCATAGAAGTGTCATTCACATGTAATTGTTTTTAAAGTGCTTGGTCCACAACCGGTACAAGTACTCACCTGAGAATGCCGTTTAAAGTTTGATGTAGCTCGGCTGGATCCATGAAAATGTATACTACGATGCTTACAGATTGCTTTGTGGTTACCGGAAGTTGTAGGAGTTAGTTCACCAAAATGTTCCTTCATGAAGGTCTTCTCAGAAATTTCAGTTTTCTCAGCCTTTTCCAGTTTAATAGGGATTCCAAATCAGTGTGCTAATATTGCAATCCAGAGTTCATGCACAAACGAGACACAGTCCAAGATCATACACAAAAAGCTATCCAAATTCAAATAAAATCTTTCCAATCAAACTCAAAGAAAATCTCCAATCTCACACGTTCAACATAAGCACTAAATCGTTTTCATTTATACTCATAGGTTATGAACCTTCACCTTGCATGGAATTCTGGGAAACATTGTTTTAATCTAATTTAAGAAAATGTTGTTTGGGCATTAATGTGCAGAGTGACATGTGCAAAGAGGAGAATCAAATTTCATATTTTAGTTTTTACTTATAATAGTGATTTGTGAAATTAATATGCATAATGTATAAAGCATGCATTACTCTTTTATTTATTTTATATGTTTATAACTTATGTGATTCATAATATTTAATTTACTGTAGATTATTTAGCAAATTAAATTAAATTATCTTAGAAAGTGGAATTTATTTGAATTCAATTCTGTTGCCTGACATTCCAATTTAATTTCAATTCCATTTCCCTTTAGCTGCATGCAATTCTAATTCCAATTCCTGGAAGTGAGTTGGAATTTACCATGCATTCTCAATTCAATTCATGAATGGCCACAACCCTGGTAAACAGCATTTGGGGTGAGGAAGCATGAAGCAGTACTATGTCTACTTTGAAACCTAGTAAGTATAAGTGTAAAAATACTCCATCCCAGCATCCCACTATGCTCCATCGCCTGACAAAACTTAGCAGCCTGTCAAAAAGGGATCCACCATTCCCCTGCTTTGCCTTATTCTAATGGCTGAATATTACAGTTCATGGGTGAGGTATTTTTTGCCTCATCTAGAATGCCATCTCATCTGTTTAAATGAGCACATACTCTCTTCACCGTTGAAAGGCAGGATCAGAATTATAGGGAACATCAGGAACAGGAATGTTTTAGAATGAGGCTGATGTTAACTGAGGTCAAAACAACATCTGAATTAGAATTTGAACACTGAAGTGTGAAAGGCAGGCAAGATATTAAAGAAACAGTGAGAAAGCACAGAATCAAACTAGAAGATACAGTACTTTGACTCCAACCATCATCTGTGACAGGACACTGGCATTAATTAAGTGCCTAAGTGCAGGGCAGCCACAACAACACAGCAGAAAAGAATGAGGTAGAAAATTTTTCCACAGCTTAAGAGTGCCAAAATTTATCGAAGAATGCTGTCCTTGGGATAACAATTGACTGCTATTTTAGGATAAATCAATAAGTCTTTTCACTCAGCTGTATTGTATTGCTACAGGCTGCCTCACACAAAGGGCAAAAGGTTTTGCCTTCAGACTGATTATTCAATATGATGTGTACATCACTGGCCTTTTCTTTAGCATCATTCTTCCCTTTGTGATACAAACAATTTTAATTTGTTCTGTTTGCAGAATCCATGTCTCGGCAGCGTTTGTAGCTGTCTCTTTAATTTGCATTGCCTTCATGGCTGTGCAAAGGTTTGTTTACAAGAATGAAACCTGTGTTTGCATGTCATACGTTACCTTGTTAAAAAAGTGAAGAATGTACCTGCTTTGTTTCTCTTGAAAGCTATGCAGAAATGCAAACACTAAAAGGAACATGGCTAAATATTAATAGTGTAATTACACTGGGGAAGCTTGCCTATCCCAAGCAATTAAAGGAGTAATCCAACCAAATAAAGATATTTTTTTTTGTTTTATATGTTACTTATCCCATGTAGTTTGAACTGAAGGCAAAAAAAACTTATGTTTTCATGCAGAATGGAGAGTTAAAAGTTTATGATAAAATACAAGCCAACAGTGACCAGTGCTAAACAAGGCCAAACAATGTCAAAAATGTTAATTGAAAAATAAAAAGCATATGTAATATATAATTTTTGGTTGGAGTATTCCTTTTCAATTTCCACAGACTTTATCACTGGCTCTGAAGATGCTCCTAGCCAGGTCATTTTACTTTGGCATGCCAGTCCTTGCACTAAAGTGTAGCATTATGTGATCAAAGTCATAATCCAATAGTTTCTTTGTGCTGCTTTTCTTGAGTCCAGAGACCCCGAGGAATTTAACCCACAATCCCTTTTTAAAAAGACTCCACTAAACCCCCATTTTCTTTTTAAAGTTTGGAGCATTATTAATTTATACTGCCACTTGTCATGTGACCTATAAAACAGATAACAGAATAAATTTAATAATAGTGTTCACCCTATACCATTCTTTGGTATCCGGTGTCTCAACTTGTGCTGGCAAACTCTGTCAATCTGAGGCATGCTGTTTGCCTCCTGTCCCGTTTTTGACTATCAACAATGGTAGATGAGCACCTATTATCCGCCGTGAAAACATATTTTGTATTCTGTAAAGGCCTCTCACAGAGTTCATCCTGCGGCTTTCCTTGGCATCCTTGTGTGTGTAAATCTCCCTTACCTGGTGCTTCTTGCCTCAATTGCATTTGACTGATCAGCCACAGAAAAACTGATCAATCAGACCAAAGGCAAACTGACAAATTAGATTGCTCCAAAGGGTCAGGTGCACACACAGACATTAACATTTTATTACGTACAGTAGATAGATTGGTTCTACAGCAAAAGCCATTTAATTGTAGTCACCTTTTGTGAAAAAGCTTTCACAGATAAAGAATCAAAGACTTAGGTCAAAAACTTTGTTGCCACATGACTAACAGTTCTATTGAATTTGAAGACTGCTTGCACTGTAGTCAGATATTTTTGCTAAGAATATTTCTGCAAATACAACATAGAATGCAATATTAAAAGTGAGCATTTTGAGCTATTCTCCTGCAAAGCGTCTACATCAGGCATGTCAAACACGCGGCCCCCGCGGCCCGCAACAGAAATCTGTGCGGCCTGCGTGACAGATCCTAGTTAGCACTAAACTTGTAGGCCTACAAAATGATTACTATCTTTTGTGATTGAATCCTTCTGCATCTTCGGCGTTACTTATTGACTTTTCTTACTTCTGCCTTCTGACAAAAGCACGTTTTCCTATGGCATTACGGTACCGGAAACGTCATCTGCTAGTATAGTTGCAGCCGCGAAGTTGCAACTGAAGTGCTAGGCTGCGGTCTCGGCCCACTACCAGGCTGCAAGAGAACAGCCAGCAACGGACACTCACTCAGTAAAGGGCTACAGCAAAAAGGCTGCCCCCTTCACTGAGGACACTTTTCAGAACGCTAGACGGGCGGGGCTTTGCAGCGGTGCAGAAAGAGGAGAGAGACCGCGGTGAGAGAGTATTACAACAAAGTATTTTTATGTTTCTGACAGTTTCCCCATATGACACGAGTCCACAGAAATCTCGTTACTACGAAGTACAGTACATGCAGCAGCAGATACGTTCATTACAACGAAGCGACCATGAAATGCTTGAATGAATCATCCACAGAGCAGTTAGTTCTGTGGTCACAGCTCAGTGGTGGACATTTGCACAACGATCCCCAAACAGAAACACTAAAAAATGTTCTTTCTTCGAACATTCCTCGTACGTTTTTTTTTTGCTGTTTTTGTTTTGTGTGGTTTTAAGTGATACCTTTTCCTTATTGCTCGTCAACATTTGAAAAACATCCATTGGAATTTAACTCATTGTCACCCTTCTGTAGAAATCGCATACATGCTATATGCAAAAAAGAAGAAAAATCTCGGGTTGCAAATGTATGCGAACTGCTGCATTTGAAGATGCCGAAAAAGCCGTTTTTATGTGATTGCAACGATGCTTATTCAAGAAACATTCCAACTAATGCAAAACTCTTTCAAGAAAATATGAGGTTTTTAAACTCTCTTGGGACCCAGACAAACAATCTCACACGTGGCAATAGCGCTTCGGGATGCTCTTCAGCATGTCGTTCCCGTTGGGTGGGGTGGATCCCAGATCCCAAACGAGTTCAGAAACCTCACAATATGAAGAAGAACAAAATGATAACTGTGCTGACCACAACATGCTTCCACGTTCAGATAATGTTCGCGTTGAATTCCTCCTGCCCAATTGCACGGCAGTGCTTCAGCCATTGGATTTGGGCATCATTCGCACCCTGAAAATGTATTATCGCAAGGAAATGCTGAGAAAAATTCTCGTCAGCATAACTTGTAGACAGGAGAAGATTAAACTAACGCGAAAGAAGCTATTGAAGCTGCTTCAATTTCCAACATCCTATCTTTGTGATGCACGTTTTCTGCAGTGACAGCAACCAAAACGAGATTACGGAGTAGACTGAAAATAAGCAACACACTTCGCGTGTCACTGTCTTCCATCCTCCCCAGATGGGATCGTCTGGTTACAGGAAAACAAGCTCAGGGCTCTTACTGATTCTGCATTATGGTAAGCTGTATAATTTCTATTACTAAATTATAACTTAATAATAATAGAAATGTAATGTAAATTGTGTATAAAAGTGCCCTACGAACCCACGCATAATCATCCCACAAACTCCAACCTCCAACAACCCATCCGTCCCTGGAAAAATTTGCTTCCTGTAAAGCGGTCCTTGGTGTCAAAAAGGTTGCAAACCACTGGGCTACACTACTGGCTGGGCTGCTGAAACTGGCCACTGGGCAGAACTGACCATCATGAGTAGTAATAGCTTGCATATTTTCACATTTTTTTGTTCTAGTTTTATGTATTTTTGTAATGAACAGTTAGTGCAGACTACAGCTGAAGATCTGAAGTGGACGTGAGAAGTTGGTGTGTTGTTTATTAACAGATTTTTGTGATTTTGAGTTTGTATAATTAGTGTAGGTCAGGGGGCTTTTTGCATATCGGCTTATTTTACAATATTAACTTTGAAGTAAACTTAGTAAAGTAAAATTTAATTTTTGGAGGATTTGTTTTCCAACATGTATTACTGAGCAATGAATTCAGTGAGTGTTTTCGCGATTTCAGTTCACACGAACAGGACTTTGCGCTGTTCTCTTACAACGTTGAGAATGTGCCTGAGAATATCCAAATGGAATTGATTGAACTGCAGTCAGATTCTATTCTGATGGCAAAATACAACAAACTTGGTGTGCCAGGCTTGTATGCTTACCTGCCACCCTCGCATGTGCAGATCCATAAGTTGGCATCAAGAGTACTCTCTATGTTTGGAAGCACTTACCTTTGTGAGCAGTTGTTTTCGTTAATGAAAGCTACCAAAACTCCACATCACTCAATACTTACTGCCGAGCACCTTTCATCCCTCATAAAAGTTGCAGTTGCTCAAGATTTCAAGCCTGATATTGATGAACTGGTTACTAACAAGAGATGCCAAGTGTTGGGACAAAAGAAATAAATCTCACACTGTAAGACTCCTATATAAGCAATGAATATAATATAATGAATATAATAATATAAGGACTTAGCTAAGAGGCTAAGACTCTAATTGTACACTGTTGTACGGAGATTGTATGGAAATAAATTGCTTTTCTTTAAACTCTAAACTTTAAGTGTTACATTTTTTAAAGTTTTCAGTATTGGAAAGAAAGCTACAGTAACTTTGTATAATAGTATGATAGTATTTGTTACAGTGCGGCCTGCTGATCTACGTATGGCAGTTGAAGCGGCACACCAATGGTAGTGAGTTTGACATGCCTGGTCTACATAATCCCTTAGCTTAGTGTATACATACAGTGCATCCAGAAAGTATTCACAGCGCATCACTTTTTCCACATTTTGTTATGTTACAGCCTTATTCCAAAATGGATTAAATTCATTTTTTTCCTCAGAATTTTAAACACAACACCCCATAATGACAATGTGAGAAAAGTTTACTTGAGGTTTTTGCAAATTTATTAAAAATAAAAAAACTGAGAAATCACATTTACATAAGTATTCACAGTCTTTGCTCAATACTTTGTCGATGCACCTTTGGCAGCAATTACAGCCTCAAGTCTTTTTGAATATGATGCAACAAGCTTGGCACACCTATCCTTGGCCAGTTTCGTCCATTTCATTTTTTGCAGCACCTCTCAAGCTCCATCAGGTTGGATGGGAAGCGTCGTTGCCCACCATTTTAAGATCTCTCCAGAGATGTTCAATTGGATTCAAGTCTGGGCTCTGGCTGGGCCACTTAAGGACATTCACAGAGTTGTCCTGAAGCCACTGGTATCTTGACTGTGTGCTTAGGGTCGTTGTCCTGCTGAAAGATGAACTGTCACCGCAGTCTGAGGTCAAGAGCGCTTTGGAGCAGGTTTTCATCCAGGATGTCCCTGTACATTGCTGTAGTCATCTTTCCCTTTATCCTGACTAGTCTCCCAGTTCCTGCCGCTGAAAAACATCCCCACAGCATGATGCTGCCACCACCATGCTTCACTGTAGGGATGGTATTGGCCTGGTGATGAGCGGTGCCTGGTTTCCTCCAATTGTGACACCTGGCATTCACACCAAAAAGTTCAATCTTTGTCTCATCAGACCAGAGAAATTTGTTTCTCATTGTCTGAGGGTCCTTCAGGTGTCTTTTGGCAAACTCCAGGTGGGCTGCCATGTTCCTTTTACTAAGGAGTGGCTTCCGTCTGGACAATCTACCATACAGGCCTGATTGGTGGATTGCTGCTGAGATGGTTGTCCTTCTGGAAGGTTCTCCTCTCTCCACAGAGGACCTGACTAAGGCTCTTCTCCCCCGATCGCTCAGTTTAGATGGCTGGCCAGCTCTAGGACGAGTCCTGGTCATTTCGAACTTCTTCCACGTACGGATGATGAAGGCCACTGTGCTCATTGGGACCTTCAAAGCAGCAGAAATTTTTTTGTAACCTTCCCCAGATTTGTGTCTCGAGACAATCCTGTCTCAGAGGTCTACAGACAATTCCTTTGACTTCATGCTTGTTTTGTGCTCTGACATGATCTGTCAACTGTGGGACCTTATATAGACAGGTGTGTGCCTTTCCAAATCATGTCCAATCAACTGAATTTACCACAGGTGGACTCCAATTAAGCTGCAGAAACATCTCAAGGATGATCAGGGGAAACAGGATGCAGCTGAGGCTCAATTTTGAGCTTCATGGCAAAGGCTGTGAATACTTATGTACATGTGCTTTCTCAATTTTTTTATTTTTAATAAATTTGCAAAAACCTCAAGTAAACTTTTTTCACATTGTCATGGGGTGTTGTGTGTAGAATTCTTATGAAAAAAATGAATTTAATCCATTTTGGAATAAAGCTGTAACAAAACAAAATGTGGAAAAAGTGCACTGTGAATACTTTCCAGATGCACTATATGTCATACCAAAGTCACAAATAGGGAGAAAGTAATTTTGGGGTGCTTATGTGGAATCAGCAGGTTCGGAAAATGGATAGACTTATAAAAATATTTTACAGCAGGGTTTTACTCCTGCTAAAAGTATGCTGTGCTAAAAGGCCAACATTACTCTGCTATAGACAACATACAGTATCTACTGCTTATCTGTTCTAAATCAAATTCCAAAAAAGCAAAACATAACATGTGTTACCTTAAGCACAACATGTTTAGAATTTAACTATATCTGTATTAATAATCCTCTAAATTAAAAGTTGAATTACCATCTTTTGTTCTGATTCCAGCTTCTGAATTGAAAAACCGTCTTTGTAAAACTTCCATGATTGCATGACGTTTCTGGTGCAGGAGTCTATAGTGAAATCTCTGTAGCAGCTAAGTGATAATTTACTAATTAGCTGCTTTGTTTTGCCTTTGGAGCTGCTACAAAATGCAAAATAAAGGTTACTCACCATAAAGTATGGTTTTAACATAGTGTAGCAAACAATAGCTAAGACTATTTAAGAAAATGCTGGTTGAAATTAATTTTTACCAAGTTTAATAAAAGGTGTGGGGCTCCTTCAAGCTGCATTATAGTGCCTAAGCTTAGAATAAGCCCATTAACCTTGGAATTGCTATCTCTGAAAAAAACAAAAATGTTTCAGGTTACATTAACAAATACTTCACTTATTTCTTCCAGTAGTACTCTATTGTCCATGTACTTAATTTCACAAATATTACTTGTGTGGCATGGTGACACAGTGGTTAGCATAGGTCCAGGGTCCTTGGCTTGAAGCCTACCCCTGGTCATTTCCTTGAAGGATTTTTGTACATTCTCCTTCATGTCTCTGTGGGTTTCAGTGTGGGTGTGGACATGTGCAGGCACTACAAAATACGCGTATAATCTAGGGATGTTTCCTGTTTAGTACAAATTGCTACTGGGATAAGCAATGACCCTGTGACCCAGAACCTGCAGGTCTAATATGGTTATGTTACATTACCATTGGTGTTATGGTGGTGAATTGGCTAGTATTTTGCCTCCCACTTCCAGACATCTGTGCTTGAAATCTTTCCTGGTCATTCTCTGTGTCAAAGCTTGCACACTCTCCTCTTTGCTAGTGGCTGTTCCAGGATACACTGTTTTTCTCTTAAATCCTAATTGGTGTCCTGTTGTATGCCCTATGATACTGGGATAAGCTTATGGATGGAAGTGTCTCTAGAGAGCTGTGATTAGCATTACAGCCTTAGCCCTTCATAGACCTGGATTTAATATCTAGCGTTGTTACTTCCTGTGCAAAATTTGCATATAATTAGAATGGTTTTCCCAAGGGATTTTTTTTTCCTTCCCAGATTATAAATTTACATATGTCTTACATTAACGTGTAAATCAAAATTTCCCTAATAACTGTGTCCGTCCTGGACGAGAATTATGCCCACTCCAGAATTACTCGTACCAGGATTGTGCATAATATAGGGCTGGCGGGTAAAAAAAAGGCAACTAGAATGGATAAACAGTTTTATAAGAAAATACGAAAACATATTGTCCGATGTATGCTGCAAACACACTTACAAGGACGATGGCTAGAAGCTTTGTCCTTTTGAAGTCGAGGCAGTGAAGAATAGAAGAAAAGCTTAGTTTATTAAGTACCGGGAAATTCCTCAAGTAAAGATTTCAGTCGTATGAGTTCGGTTCCATGCTGCATCTGCTATTCCAAAAACAACTGTCAATGTAATTCATACCATGATGCAGAAATAAAACATGTATTGGTTCCAATTGCCAATGAACTGTGCACATTAGGAAAATGATGCGAGCGTTTTTATAAAATTATGTGAAAAAACACAAACTCTGTAAAAGGTTCTGTTCGTTGTCGTTTTGCAATATATGCGTTCTATAGATCTCGCTGCTCATGTGCGCTTGGCGCCCAGGATATTTTTGTACCTCCTACGCAAACACAACAGGTCCCCGGGTAACAATCACAACAGCGCTCGCGTGTGAGGGCGGGACACAGAACTATGGGAGAGCACATTATTGACGAAAATTGTGACAGACAGGCGCTTTCTTCAATCGGACGATAGTACTGTTCCGAAGGGGAAAGTCGCACGCTAAAGAGCCTTACAGAGTTCCCATTCAGTACAGCTGGCCGGTAAATCTTCCTGACTGGCCAGCAGTCTACGGGGTAGAGGAAATAAATCCAGATCGTTTCGACACTGCTCAGATTTGAACTCTGAAACATCTCAAAAGAGAAACTGAAAAATTCTTTGGTGAGTTTAATTCGATATGAATATGTATCATTCGATGTGTTTCTATAGCGAACGGATTGTTAGATCATTTTGAACAGTGTAATTCTGAGTCGGCAGGTATGTGTACGCGTCTGTGTGGTTATTGTTTGATATATTGGCTTTTATATCACGTAGGCACCAATAAGCAGAGTTGCTTTTTTATGATATTTATTTCAGACAGGAAGCTCATTTTAAATGCATACATTATTATTTGTCTCACATAGAATAGATGCAAATAATGAAACTGCAAGACGCAACTTGCCTGTGTGCAAACCTCATTGTCGTTCAGTTAATGCAATGCTATCGAAGCCTATTTTCAGCACTACACCTCGATGTGTGAAGCGAAGTCTTCGTGTATGCGTGACTTCTTGAGAGCTTGTGGGGGAAACCGAGCCTATTGGCATTGCACTTTAATATGTATATGTGAACATTTGTGTTTGTGTGTGCTCCCATAAACATTTTAATTTGAGTTTTCACATGACACATGCACATTTTGGCAGAATGCAAGGCAGATCATTTTTCCAAATATTCAGCAGTTTTGTAGAGATTGCTATGTAGATATTGTGTGAATGTGCGCAAACCATATATGTCCAGTACAATAAACGTCATGCATAGTTCATTTGAGCTGAATCAAACAATGCTGCCAGCTGCTTAACGTTTCGTTTCGATAGTAACTAGAATCTACACTAGATATTAAGCTTTGTTCATCAACCATGTAAAACTTTGAATAACGAAACTGGCCTTAGTGGAAAGAAGTAAAGAAAAAGTCAGAAAGCTTTGATGATGACTCTAATAGCTGGGAAGATTTAGATCCGGCAATAATAAAAGCAAAAGTAGCAGATATTGTCATTTTTCAAGGGTATCATATGCTCTGATTATTATATAAGCTTGATGAGCATTTTGCAAAGTACCTTAAAGAATTCATAGCTGTTTTTCTTCCTGAAGTCACTGGAAAGTTTGTCACTGCACCATATTTATTAATGTTGTATTTTTGTTTTGCAGTCAAGTGAACCTGGTTCTAGCTATAAATTTCAGAATTATAATTCGTTGTGTATTTTGAGTCTATGCAATATGTATTAAGCATACAGAATATTGTTCTACATATATATTTATATCCGAATTATATTGAAGCTTTAATGTGTTTGTCAGATTTCTTTCTGTATAAATCAGTCTTTATTTAGTATAGTGCGCAACACAACAGAATACAGTTACTAGTGAGACACATACCTGATAAGGGACTAACAGTCAGAATGCCATACCTCTAACTTTCTTTTTAGTTTCTTATTGTGGAAATATCTTTACTTATATTTTTCCTTGAATACATTGTTTTTAAAATGTATCAGATCTGTGTATTTAAGTCTTAGATGAAGGTATGCATCCTGTAGACCTGAGGTTCTTTTCATTTTTACTCATAGCAGTGAAGGGCAGACACAGAGGCTCATGAGGTGTACTCAAGGATGGCACCACCATTAAGGTGCATTAGGCATTCTCTTAGGGTGCAGATCATAAGGATGGGGTGGAGGGCAGGGAACCCAGCTGCACAGGTTAGCTACCAAACAGTCAGTTGGCGCACTAATAAGCTTAGCCTAGGGCACAAAAATAACCTTGCACCGGCACTGGCTGTGCCACTCACATAATTCTTAACAATGGCCACATGTTCATTGCAATAGGGTGATACTATTTTCATTCAATATACAGAGAACATCTCTTCTTACACTTCATTTGGTGAAGACAATGGAGGGAAAGTATTGAATCTAAGTCAGCAACTAAGACCGACAAGAGCAGGATCCACAGTACACTCCTGTAGCACCCCATTCAATTAACTTTTTCCTATTTTCTGTGCCATGAAATATAACAGCAAATATTATAAATAATTTTACCAGGGTAAAGTATTAATGCCATAACATTTGATGATACTAGTGTGTCATTTTCATAGACGGGATAGCAAGATGCAGCCTAGGTTTGGAGGATATCTAGTTTAAAACCTAAGGGCTGCATCTCATCTGTTTGCAGGTGATATTGTCCTCATAACCTCATCATTCTGTGACTGAAATGGTTCGCTGATAAGTATGATGCAGTTAGATTGAGCTTTAGCACCTCATAATCTAAGGTTATGATTCTGTCCCAAAAAAGGGTGTCTTGCTCATGGCAGAAATTAAAAGATACGATTCCTCGCTATTTGAAGAAGTTCAAGTACCTCGGTGGTCTTTCCCACTTGAGAGAGCAGATATGATTGTGAGATTGACCAACTAAATTGCAACAGCTGCAATTTTGTGAATTTTATACCTGAGCATGATTTTGAAATGAGAGTTTAGTATATAGACAAAGCTATTAATATATTGGTCTGTATACATTTCCGTCCTCATCTAATGTTACATGCTCTGGGTAATGAGTAAAAGAGAGAGCACACAAGTACAAGTGGCTTAAATGAAGTTCCTGCATAGGGTTTATAAGCTTACTCTCTGTGACAGCGTGAAGAGTTTGGCATTACAGGATGACCTCATTGTAGAACCACTGCTTTTCAAGATATGAAGGAAATCTGGGAGGACAGAAAGGCGTGTGCAGTGACGATTTACAGCAGTCTTTAAAGGAGAACATATGGGGTAGAGTTGGAAAGCTTGGCTAAAAAAGGAAAAAACATTTCTGTCAGTGCCAATGGCACTGTAGGATTTGCTTTGTCTTTTGTGTTAATCTGGGTGGAATGGTGGCTCTGAGGCTAGGGATCTGTGCCAGCCATTGGAAAGTTGCTGTTTGAAATCCCATAGATGCCAGCAGTGACTCTGATTCGTTGGGCCCTTAAGCAAACCCTTAACTTGCAATTGCTTCATCCTGGGTATGACATTATTCTGCATCCAGTCCTGCAAGTAGGTCCTCCAACTTGCAGGAAAAACTTGGGGGTTGGTGGCAGATTTGGCACTCCAACCACTGTAAAAAAACCTCACACTGTTCCAGTGTGGTGCTGAGGTGTCACCCACTGCACTCAGGTCCCAATCCAGGTGGTTTGTTGTGTTGGTGAGTGTGGCAATACGCTATCAGCACATGCTAAGAACCTCTCTCACTTTGCATTAATCTGGTACTTGGTGCTTTATTCCTTGTGATCATATCACTGTTTTTGAGCTTCATTGCATAAAGCTATATTTCTTTATGTGTTCTTTTTTTCTGCATTTATTATGAGTAACGGTGGCCCTTCATAATAATATACTGTACATATATATTGTATAAGATACATTTTTTGAATATTTCTTCCACTATCTTAAAATTTATGAATACATTTCCCATGACATAGGTTTTACCAGGAGTATTTTAAAATTATATACAGTAATTACCTTAAGTAAGCTCTTGGAACAGTACAATCTGTTTGCTTATATGATGCTTATCTTTGTACCTGGAACATGTTCTTCCATTAAAGATGAATCAAAAAAGAAGTGGTATACAGTTTGACAAGCTGCTAGCTTATACAGTGCATTTGGTTGAGTGGCACTTGCTCTAGGGTAGAGCGAGTTTTCAGTTAAGTTGAAAGCTTATGTGATGTACCTGGTTCAAGCCTGCGTGTTTCAGTTTTAATTTTGTCCTGTTGTGGGATTCAATAACACTTGACGCTTTACTGCAATAGAAGTGTGCTAACCTGCAATGACTGGATCAAATCAATTACAATCAAAGTGTCCACTAGCCCTTTAGACCTTTACTTACAGCAGTTTGTTTCTAGTTGGTGTTCTCTGCTTCTCAGTTGAGTGAGATACATTGAAGTTGACTTTAAAGAGATCAAATAATTTGTATCAAGGGCAAAACAGTGTAAATTAAAACCACTTTTTGTACTAGATTTTGTACAATTGATGGTATAAACAAAAAAAAATACAGTTAGGACACATAGAAAGAAATAATAAAATATATTCTAGATAAGTAGTAAATAAATATGGAAAGCAGTCAGCAAAATATGCCTCTGTACCATGTTAGTACTGTCTTAGCACTAGAATTCTTGGTTCCAGTTAGGGTCTGTGTGACTATTTCTCAAGGTACTCTGCATATTGTCTTGCTTAATTCCTGCCTGCTAGGTTTTAAATTGTAAAAATTCAAGTGGAATGTAAGTCTTAAGTTTGATCATTTTAATAATCATAGACCACTTTCTTGGGTATCTATGATGACTTCCTGTCAGTTTCTTGCTGGGATAACCCGCTTCCTGTTGAATGGTAGTTGGCAAACACAATGAAGCAATCTGGAATGTTGTTCAGTTGTTCTCTCAAAAATCTTCCCAAACTGACCACGGCATATATTACACAATTAGTGGAGAGTGACATGTCATCTAAAAACATGAAAAGGGATAGAAATATTTTCATGAAAATTATATTTTCAATTGCAAAGGTAAGTGCTCTCTTGTTAATTTTATTTTGCTAGCTAGCATCACCATGCTGATTTATGAATGGAGCAATTTTCATTTTCTTTTGTTCTTTGTACATGAATTATATGAAACATATTGAATATGGCGGTTGTGCTAAGATGCAGGTGTCGCAGATCATCGTGTTTTGTTATTTATTCACTGTGGTTGTAATAATTTATGTTACTGAGTGCAAGTATTGAATATTAGTATTAGATTTACATTAGTGCTTGATTGGTGATTTCTTGTTAGGCACATAAGTCTTACAGTGGAGTTTTAATAAAGATTAACATTAAAAATTATTATATTAAAACACATGAGAATGCCTGATGAAGGAGGACACGCATAATCATGGTCTGTCAACATAACAGTGTCACACACTTCTTTTGTGTCTGTCTCTTGCATTTCAAGTTGCACATCAGAAACAACATGCCGAAAATCATCTCCCAGACGGCTGTCTGCTCAGTCATACACAGAAGGATGTCCTTGATTCCTCTCTCCCCAGTTGTTCCACTTAAAGTGGGATGGGACAGTGACAATTTTGAGACGCTTACAAAGTGCAGATGGAAGGTAGTCATTCTACATGCAAAAGAGCTACCTCAGCCAACATGAAATGCTGAGATATGGTTAGTTTTTGTTTTGAAATGGAACAAAAAGGAACACCACAAAAACTCTTCAACTTGGTTTTCAGACATTGCTGTGATATAACTGGATATGCCAGATCCCAGCAACCAAAAGTTTCTGAGTTTATGAACTTGGAAGTGTGGAAGTGGTCTATTGTGTAAATAATAGCCAGCAATCTGTCTTTTTTGCATTTCTGTCTCTACGAAGTCTTCTGCCTTTCAGCATTTTTGCCTAACCTGTGCCAAAGATCCATTTTTGCCTTGAAGCTCTTGAAGTCTATAAAACGTTAGGCTTGTTATGTTTAAAAAGTGCCTTCAGAACCCATTGCTCATCTAGAAAATAGATTGAATAGTCAGTACTTTTGTAGTAAGAGTGCATGGTACATCTGCATTGTTTCCAAGCATTTCTTTAGCTCCTAATGGCAGACATCAGAAAGCAGAGTATGGTATCTCTACAGCTATTTATTTTTCAGTAAAACTGAAAGAAGCTTGGTGTCTTAAATGCAGGATGGGTGGCTACTATTAAAATGAAACTGGAAACAAACAGAATCTGCTTCCCTTAAATGAGCAAATTAATTAATTCAGCTTGTGCAAGTACTAACCAACAGTATCCAAATTTACTAGGCAGAAAACCTCACTAACATCCTGGTTCTTTAAGCTGTGTGAAAAAGTAAACTATTCAATTAATCATCTTTTAGCCATATAGCACAATTAACACAATGAACCATCACATTGTGTTTTATAGGATTGACAGCATTACAATGCAATGTCAAATTCAATAATTAAACAGTACAGTAATAAAAATCGATATATACACAGCAGATGCAAAAATCAAACTTGTCTGCTGTGTTCAAAGTACGAAACTGTTCACTTGTAAAGGAGGAGGACAGATCTAAGCAGGATTAAGTATAGCAATTATTCAAGGATTTGAAGACACCACTACTTTAGTGATTAGTAGTGTCCCACCCACAAGAAACATGTTTCGAACAAATAATTTGCACATTCTAGAGTTTTATGTATTGGGAGTTGAGTGTTAGATTACCTTTTATTAACATGTTTTTGAAGTCCATATTTCAAAAATTTGCAGTGTAGTTTGTATCATATTTAGCCTTAAAGAGTTTCAGACAGTCTTCAGTTTATAGACTCAGTGTTGTCGTTGAGCTGTGACTATCATGGAATGTTACCCACTCACCAGCTGGACTTGGTGTTTCTCCCAAAGCTGCCACCAGTATAGACTGATGGCCTAAGGATTAAGTGACAAGTAGAGTTTTTCCCAGTGAACTCAAATATAGCAAATATATAACCATTTTTTACCATGCTCAGTCCATGAAAAGCAACAGTGATTAGAGATTTTCATTTTAATCAGTCTCTAAATAAGAGGTAAATTCTTGCTTATAAATTATTCTTTTTTAGACAGATAGATTAATAATTTGTCCCCAGGGGGAAATTTGGCAATAATTTTTATTCTTTCATGTTTTCTGTGCTCACTATGTCAATTTAGAATTAATCAAAAGCCTTAAAGTTACTAGAATTTTAAATTTAATATTACAACAAATAGACCCACGTATAGTAGGTGCTGATTAGTGTTTTTTATTATTCCTTAAACTGCAGGCAATTTCCTTTGAAAAGACTCAAGTGCAAGTGCCAGTGAAAGTGGATATCACATAGCATAGCGCTAATGTTCATAACAGGTACATTAAAGAAAAAGAACAGAGTTCTGTGAATTACAATTCTTGAACAGGTTTACTGAAAAGTCCCAATAGCGAGCTCTTTCAGGCTCCCAGGATAGATTTGGAATTGAGAAGTCTATTTAAACAATTTGTCTATGGATTATACAGGTTAGCCTTAAATTAATTTACTGGCTGCAATGAAAACCTGCAGGCACTGCTCTCAGTGAACTGTGTTTAGGAGCTTGGCACCAGAATCTAGCTCAGCACTTCTACTGCAGTTAGTTCTTATATATCATGACTGAACAGCTACCTCTTAAGTGTCCCTAATAAAGATATACAGATACATTTTGAATATTATGAAAATAGAGTGAGTATTGAATCCTGATAATATTAGTTGCAATTTGGTAAAATCTCTTAGACAGCATGTCAGACCCTAGCAAAGTACCCCAGGCTTGTCAGCACATCTGCACCTTCAATATAAAGGTAGATTTCACTTACTTATAATAGACTTATGGGGACAAATTTAAGCTGATGATCTCAGCTTTGTTAGATTCTGCTTAGATATTTTTCCACTCATTGCCTGGTGAAGTTTCTTTTTCCTGAACTTTTTGCTTCCTATTGTCTGTATGTAGCATATAATTACTGTGAGATGAAGTAGAATATACAGTACACATAGTGGCATCTGCATTGAAAAAAGATTCCATTCATTAAGTTATACTTATAATAATATTTTGTACAGAGCAACAAAAAAAATATAAAAAATCTTATGTTCTTTCACAATAGGGTTAGAAGTGATATTAATATGGCATACTACAGCCATGTGGCGTGTTTCCCCGATCCAACTCATAAGATCCTCACTGTTGGGGACCAGAGTGGCTGGACCAGGCCAAGGGGTCACCCACGTAACACCTGGCTATGGCAGATAGAGGGTCATTTCCGGAAGGTGTGACTGGACCGTGCGTCTGCCTTGGGGGTTGCAAACCGGGATCCCGAGTTGTTTTCGTTGTGTAGTGGGTGTGACAACACACTGTACCAGTGCATGCTCCCCAACTTGATACTTTCAGTTGAGTCTGAAAGATGCATGCTGAAAATACACAATTGATAAAGTGAACCCAACTACCTTGTTAGTTTGCTACAGGGAGCTGTAAATCCATCCAAATAGCCTTTAAGATGTTTATAGCAGTTTTAAATTTGTAAGAGTTTCTGTTGGTACACAGGTCAGCATCCATCTCTTATGCAATGTCTTGGTTCATGCAGACATCGCTATTCACCAGAACAGTTAACCGTGAAGCCTTTGGGTTGCTACTGTAAACATTACCAACTTGAGGAAGTCTGTATGCTGAAGAGGGAAAAAGTAAACTTAAGTACTGTCCATGATGAGTGGTGGCTCTGAGGCTAAGGATCTGTGCTGGTATCCAGAAGGTTGCTGGTTCGAATCCCCGTCACTGCCAAAAGAGATTCTACTCTGCTGGGCCCTTGAGCAAGACCCTTAACCTATAATTGCTCCAGGGGCTCTGCATAATGGCTGACCCTATATGCAAAAACTAACAAATTCCTAATACAAGAAATTGTATAAGGTGAAATAAATAACAAAAAAAAAAAATGATGCCATGGTGCCTTATACATTGTAACCAGTGCTCATGGATTATTTATATACACATGCATTTTCTGTAACAATTCCTGAAACCAACTTCTGACACAAAACATAACTATTTTGAAAGACTAAATAGTTTTAACTCTATACATAACAAGATTACTTGTCCACTGTGTGTGTGCACAACATCATTTGCATCTCTCTTGACAAGTGAAATGCAGAACATTACCAGACTGTGTGTACATCAAAGGCCTACAAGATTTCTTGGCCTTGAGTCCTGTCTGTCCAGGCACATTTGCCTTCAAAGAGCTCTTTCTCATTTTCTAAAACCTGATTTGTGTTTTCTAAAAAGCTATTTACAATCCCTTGAGAATATAACTCTAAATATAGAACAGTGCATCTAAACTTGACTCCACCTGACCTGTAGGTCTCTGTGGAGCATGCACGGCAGATATCAGACAAAGTACCTTGTAGCCATTTCCATCTCTAGCTCTCCCTTCCTCCTCCCCTCTCTCTCTCTCTCTCTCTCATCCCTCCCCTTGCCTGCATTGCTATAGAAACAGAACCTGCTCCGACTTGGAGAGTTTAATTTAAAATGATATGGTGCTGGTCCTCGTGATGTGATTCAGCAGACAAGGAGGGAGGATAAATCTCCCTTAAGTGAGAGAACAGCACTGACAAGCAGATTTGGAGGCATATTGCATATAAAAACATCCCAGAAACCCTCTGTAACTCTGATCTAGTCATATGTGCTGGGCATCCCAACCTATACATTGTAAAAGCCTAACTTTACTCTTGTGTCAGCTTAAAAGCTTCTGCTTATCCTTGAAGGAACTACATAAAAAAAATTAATTTTTCTTTTTCACGTGAGGTCTCAATTATCATTGTCTAAGAATTAATGAGACATATCTGTGCTGACTTTGGATAAGGCTAGATTGATCCATCTCGATGAACAACCATTTTTGTAAAATTGGAAAAAGACTCTCAATATTCTCTTTATCAGTTCTGAGAATGCTGGTCCCAGAGAGCAGGAGACAGAGTGGAAGAAAAAGACTCTGCTATGCAGTGCAGCCTGTGTGTCTGTAATCAGTATTGATTCTGATTGAATTTTTAATTTTTTCTCTTTGGTTAAGTAATCTGAAGAAATTGTACACTTCTCTGCATAGACTCTGTGTGTGTGTGTGTATCAGAGAGAGAGAGAAAGAGAGGAAGGATGAATAACAGTGGACCATTGTTTTGGTGATAGCCAAAGCAGGAGAATTCTTTGTTTGACATTTCATACATTATAGTTTAGAGAGAAAGAACACATGTAATGTAGAATTCTGGAGACGTAACATACACTCTATATCCATTAGCAAGTAAACACTGTTTTATGTGCAATGCCTTTGTTGGTCAATAATGTATACAAGGCAAGGATATTTTCATTTTTCGCACATCTCACACTGCACTAAGGAATGCCTAATTCTTCCTTATTCTGGCATATGTGGCAAAAGCAGCTTTATACTAAGTTTGGATTCACTTTCTTGCAATGGTTGGCTTTGTACAATTGTAAAAGAAAATTTTGGGTCTACAAGGAGGGAGGAAGTACCATTCCGATGTTATTAGAGACAAACAAGACTAGGCTTCAGTTAGGAGAGGAAGTTAGTCTGCACTCCAACATTAACATATCGGTTTTAACTTAAACATGTCTGTCTTGTTCATCTGGAGAATTCAAGTTCCATACCCAGTTGACAATCTGTGTTTCCTTGATATTCTAGTGTCTTTGTGTATTTTATTTTTGAATTCTATTTTCTTCCTACAAATTAGACAAATTGGATTAATTCAAAACTTTAAATTGATATGGGATGAGATAGAGATTGTCTCATTCTTACAAAGATGCCATACAGAGAGATCTTAAACAAAAGATCATTGGGCATAAACAAAGCATAACATGATATGACATAACACAACATTCTCCAGCCTGCTCAAACCAATTAACCGTCATGGTGGATGGTGGATCCTGTACTGATAGTATTTGGTAGAAAGTAGGAAACCATCCTAGATAGGTTGCCAGCCTATTGTGGGGACCACTTATGTACACCCCCACACTCAAATGGGAACAATTTACAATCACCAGTCAACCTAACCTACACATCTTTGGAAATGTGGTGGGAGACTGGACCACCTGGGGGAAAGCCCAAATAGAAAATGATATATTTGGATTCTAGGTCTGTAGAACATCCATTCATTAATTGTGTAAGCCTGTTTTGTTCATTGCTGGGTCAGAACCTATTCTCAAAGTAGACCCAAATTACCCAACATAAGATAATAGTCTAGGGCAGGACACACTCATGTGTGCACTTTCACTCATTCATTCTAATTAAAAATAAACAGTTAACCTAGGAAACTGAAAATAAAATATATGAGGATCCAGAAAAAATGTAGTAAATCCACATACACAGTGGCAGAATTTAAAACCTCACCCCAAGAGCTTTAATGTAGTAATGCTTTTATTGTTTATTTAATTTTAGATATAAAAGACACAAATCTTTTTGTTTCCTCAACAGTGTTTGTTTCTGAGTATGGCACTCACTGAGCACCCCAGGTTCATCTGAATCTAAAAAATTGATGAACACTTTTTTTCTTCTAGTAGTCCTATGAAAGTACAGAGATGATCAGGCTGCAACAAGTGTTTTTACCGGGATCCAGAAGTGTTTCAGAGAATCAATGGAGCCTGTCAGTTTGATAAACGTTTCTGACAGGTGATGTGACAGGTTATAGTGGCCAAAATACATAAGACTAAGTCTAGTTATGGACTGTTCTCAATCAAGGCTAAAGACACAAACAGTGCATGAAAATAAACACTTGAACTGTTTCAATCTGAAAAGACACTATAGTTGCATGTTTAAGTAGCCAGAGCCGCCTTCAACAACATTTGATACAAGACAGGAACTAACCCTGAATAGGAGGTCTGTCCAATACAGAGCAGCACACAGCCACAATGGGCTAATTTAGAACCGTCTATTAACCTAAAATATGCACTTAGTTTTGGAATTTCCAGGGGAAACCTGAAGAAAGAACATGTATACTCCATACAGGCTGTTGGAGACCAAGATTCAATCCCAAGAGCTGTGGCACAGCAGAATCTAAATTCTGAAAGAAAAAAAAAAACTATCTAACTGATTCTCTATTTCATAACTGCTGTAATAAAGTAGACTGGAGGCAGAAAAAGGTTTGGGGATGGCCACCCCGTATACTGAGATATATGCAACAAAATAAACACGTCTTTACAGACAGGAGTCCACAACTGAACTGACTAACATTGTGATGGCTGTTCTATTTATAAGGAGTAGATAGGAACAGGTGGGATATCATGGACCGGGACCAGAAGTGAGGTCATCAGGAGGCAGGATTTGTAGCCTGGAAGTGACCATACTGGGTGGTTCTTCAGCTGGTCTGCGGAGAGACAAAGGGAGAAAGCATCAGATAACAGCACCAATCCTTGGTTCAGCTGAGAAAAGACATTATTTGAGCCCGTAAACTGTCTCCCATATGCATGTGTTTGACACTGCTTATAAGCAGCAAGGATTTCTATCCCATAACACATTTACACATCTGCATTCTGACAATGGACATTTCTTTATGAGTAAATTATGCCTAAATAGCATTACACAAGTTTTAAAGTGCATGTATAATGTGCATATTAAGAGCAAGAACCTGCTTTTAAACAGCATTTCCAGTAATCTCTCATATGTGTTGGAACATGTGATCTATGTTCTGGGTCATCACAGAGATTCAAGCCAAAAAGGAATCCTAGATGGGGTGTTAGTCCATTGCAGGACACCCTCTCACACACCACCTACACTCATTTATTAAAAGCAAAATGACTAACATTCACACTTTTGGAAGGATTAAGGAATGCTAGAGTATCACAAGGGAAACCAGACAAACACAGAGAGAAAAGAAATACTTCATTTGAACCATGGCTGGGATTCAGACACAGTTTTCCTGAGCAGTGAGGCAACAGCCACTCCTTACACTGTGTTTGCATAAAAGTAAAATAAGATTTTTGAAAACAAATCATGTTTACAGTGTTGCCAACTCAAAGAGCAGATATCATTAAGTGATACTGAGGAAAGGATGAAACACACTGAATTGTTAAAACCTTTAATAAGTTTCAACAGTGATATTAAGGCTCTCTTGTCAACCGTGACTTCAAAAGCAGTTCCAACAACAAAAAAAAAATCGACTACCTATTATTTTGCTATAATGGCCAGAGGTTTACTTTTTAACTTCTCACTGTCAAAGACAGAAAGTGGTGTGGTAGAACAATGGTTAGCACTGCTTCCTCATGGATCCCGCTTCTTGTTTTTAGATCCTAGGCCTGGTCATTGTTTGTTGAGAGTTTGTTAAACTTTCACAAACACTGGTAAATAGTGTAACCACACTATGTAAATAGTGACTGAAAGCTCTCAGAGTGTGGATGTGTGTATCAGTGGCCTCTATGATGCACTGCCCCCTCATCCAGGGCAGTTTCCTACCTTGTACCCAGTTCTGTCAGGATATGTCCCAGCCCTCTGCAAGATAATACTGCTCAGGCTTGGTATACTAATAAGTCTCAAATTTTCTACACTGATGTTAATGAAAGTTAATGTTATACCAAAGCAATCAGGTGAACACATTATGAAAATGAAGTAATTGTCACAGACTTTGACATCTTTGCTTGTCACCATCTTTTATGCCTATGTCTTCCACCAGAAACATTTTTTTTCTTTAATCTAATTAAACAAAATAAATACTGGGCTCAGTCTTAGGATGGTTTTGTCAATGCTCTGCTTCTAGTGTGTCTGTTTTGTTTCTCTACAAAGCCACATTCTGAATTAACAATTCTTGTTTGAATTCGACTTTGTGTAATTATTAAAATAATTTAATGGATGATACTGGAAAGACTGACAGAAAAGGAAAAACCAGACTTATCTCAAAGCATCTTTTTTCTACTGCTATGTAGATGGTGGTGTTGATAGATTCAGTTTGTTTTTATGAGGTTGCTTTTCTTTCTCTCTGGCGATGCACAGGGATCATTCAGAGTGTAAAGTAGCTGTTCAGTGACTAGTGATACTGAAATTATACAGATCACATCAGTGGTTAAATTGATCATTCTCAAGCAGAGAAGAGGCAACCCATGTGGGATTTCCAGAATGTTACTTTGTGTTGTTTGTAAACTCAAAGAGCACAGCAGCATATTCAAAATCAATACTTATCTTTATTAATTCATATAATCTCAGCAATGCTTTGTCTATCACACCTGCAGAGGGTCGGTGCTAGCTCTCAAATTGTTTTTCATGTCTTTTTCTATAAATAATAAGTGATGATGGTGGAAGGAACTGGGTGAGCTTGACTGTGGAGCACCACAGCGAGAACACCAGGATTTTACTTGTCTGTCTACATGGAAGAATTTTATGTCGCACAAAACAAAATCTTTGTGACCTGCCTTTCCACTGACATAGCAACAACATGTTATGGTGTTTCTAAATTAGCAGTCTGGAAGAATTACTCTCAGGGTGGAAGATTTTTCCATGAGAATAGAAATCAATGCTAACATTCATGACCTTTTGAAGCAGAGCTGTATGATTATTGGAAAGTGAGTGCCAATTTGACTAATCTGAATTATTTTTTTTGGAACCAGGTTTCTGTTGCTTCCACTTTCTTGGAGTGTATCTAAATATGTGTATATGTATGTATTATGAAATTGTCCTTCTAGTAATTCTCCATACCTATGCCAGAGAGTTTCACACAAATGACAAAAGTATTAAATAAAAAAATTATCTCTACGAGGCCTTCCAGGACAAGCTTGTTTTTGTTCCTCTCTCTGATAAAGTGACTCAACTACATGTTTTCCCTCTCTTTTATGAACATGGCATTGTGAGGTAGCATGTCTATGGCACATGCATTTTAAATAAATAGATACGCTCGGGTTTTCAGGTTTGGCATATTATATGTAGCAGTATTCTGGTTTTATTATTGATTTATTGGATTTTAACTCCCAGACTTTCACAGATATATTTTTTTTTATTTGTTGAAGATTTCTGCACTGCACTTTGACACTACTGTTTGAATTAAATAAAAACACTATACACTTTGCAGCAACCCTTTGCTGGCTGTGTATGGCCTCTGTGAACGCTGGCCCCGGCACAGACAGACGGACAACATTTTTGCACCCAACACACTGTTTATTCTACAATATATACAAGTCCTTGCTCACGTGCAACCCCAGTGCCTCCAGCACCGATTTCCCCAAAGTCCAGGGCCCACAGTCTTTTTGCCTTTCTGGCCGCCTTCCGTCCTCTCTCTCCAGCTCAGTCTGCTGCCTCCCGACTTCCACTTCTTGACTGGAGAGAGGCGGCCCCTTTTATGGGGACCCGGATGGGCTCCAGCTGCTTCCCGGCACTTTACGCTGGCCACACCCCTGTGTGGCGGAAGTGCCGGCTGCGCACCCGGAAGCCGTCCGTGTATCCCCGGTCGTCTTCCCCCCGGCACTTCCTGGTGTGGCGGAAGTGCCGGGCTCCCGGGATAATTAGGCACTGGGGCGCCGCCTGGCGGTGGCCACGGGTCCCTACAGGGCTGGGCTTCCAAGCCCTGTACCCGAGGCCCCCTGCATAACCAGGACGGACGCCCCCACTCGGTGTTGAGGAGCCACACGCCCTCCTCCGGTCCTCCAAGGTGTCCCGACCGGGCTCCAGCCCCGGCCGAGGACCAGATGTGATAAACCGGCATCGGGGCGCCGCCTAGCGGTGACCACGGGCCCCTACAGGGTAGGGCTTCCATGCCCTCGACCCGCGGTCCCCAACAGAACCAGGACGGACGCCCCCTCACAGTCTGGAGGAGGCACAAGCCCTCAGCCCCGGCCGGGGACCACACCTCATTGGCCTGGCTTATCCTCAGGTACATAATCAGCGGATCTGGATTAAAGAGGAAGTAGTCAGGGATCTGGAATCCAGCCCGGATCGTCACAGGCATCTTCCTTTACTCTAACTGCTCACCATACTCTACAGTCACAGTGGCCCTTGACCGCTAGCATACCTAAAGGTGATGTTTCTGGTGTAGTTTTTTAAAAAGGGCCCCTTGATCATATTTTTCTACCCTAAGATCATATATTCATAACACCTTACGGGATGAAGGCTTTTAACTGACCTCTTGCCATTTCCCACCATTAAAATGGCAGCATGGTTCCTCATCTGCCAACTTGGCACTATAGACTACCTCTTATCAGAGAGGAGGTATTTTTGTAAATCTGTGGCACCTGATGGGTCAACTGACTTGTAGCATCTAAAGAGAATATTACGGATTTACTTTTAAGTTGTAGATTTTTCTTTTTTAATTTACTATATTGCTACCTGGCTATGGGTACGTTCACATGGTCTTTAAAGACCTCCTAAATTATTCTTCTTCCTATCCTCGAAAGTCAACTTAAATACCTATTGAGAATGCAACTTTTTTTCTTCTTTCACTTATGGGCCTGTAGGACCTTCTTCCTGCCTTGTGCCATGCTTTTCTTTCTGGTTAATCCCATTTGCCAACCAGGAAACCCATCATTATATGAACTCGATGTCTACCTTATTTAGATACACAAGCTTATTAACACAAAGAGCCTGCACCTCAGAACAGCCAATAACGTGGCTACAACTCACTATATACAGTATGTAAACACAGTCAAGAGGTTTACTTGTTGTTTGACTAAACATTAGAATTGGCAAGACGAGTGATGTAAGCAACACAAACGGTAATATAATTATTGAAGTCTGACTTGTTTGGCGTACTAGAAACGTCTCTCTCTTTTTTTTTTTTTTTTTTTTTAAACACACTACAATCTTACGTTTACAGAGAATGGCTGAAAAAAAACATCCAGTGAGTGTCAATTCTATGGGTAAAAAAACTTTGTTAAAGAGAGACGTCAGAGGAGAATAGCCACAACTACTCAAATAGCTCTTTGCAACAGTGGTGCATTTAAGTGTACTGTATATCTGACTAAGAAGCTGATCTGCTACAGTAGAAAATATCACTAATAGGTTTCAGCTCTGTCAGCTAAGAACAAAAAGAAAGGTACAGTAGGCATATAATTATCAAAACTGAACAACTAAATATTACCAAAATTTTTTCTTGATCTGACAGTCATTGATTTCTGCTATGCCAGCAGATTCTACAGACAGAAATTTGGAAAACGTTTAACTACACCCATCCCTCCTGTTTTTTATCAATCAAAATCAATCAAAATCTTTATCTTTATTGTCATTGTAGCAATGAAACATTGTACAACGAAATTTTTTTGAGTCAATAGTACAGACTACTTGTGTTTGCGGTGTAATAGCGTATATACTGACGTATAAAAGACTGCTTGGGACACTTGCCAAACCAAAAAAAAGAACTAGGGGGTTTCTTTGAGCACAGCCTTCCAGAAATATTTTTTCATGGTCTTTTTCTTCAATGACTAAAGTTTATAATTAGTCCAGGTCTACTTTTAGTACCTAGGAGGCCTGCCTGCCTTCTCAGTCTTCGTGCAGGCCTTAGAGATTCCAAAGTGACTTCTCACGATGAATTTCTATCTCTTGAGTGGCTGGTACACAATATTTTGGCTTTTATAGATCTTTGCAGGGCAGTAATGAGTAGATAAAGCCAATCAATGTTACTTAGCCTTTTTTTGAGTTTCTTTCAAGGGACATGCAGTAGCATTTCAAAGCGGTTTTAGGATTTACGTATTTCCAGATTTTTCCTTAAGAGAGAATAGAATTTGTGGCATCTGTATCATCATAGTAATTTCACCTGAATTCCCAGAGGATCCAAAAAGGAAACAGCAGAGCAAGCTGTTACTATATATAGTATTTTTTATCTACTTAATTAGTCATTTGTCTGTGGGAGTCAGGAATTAATATGACTAAGAATGGATCCATCATTCTCTAATTCTCAAGCTCATTCTCCAAGTTTATGCATGTCAGTGCAAAAGGACTATGCACAGGATTATGAGGCGGACCAGAATTTGAAAAGGTTGCACCAGAGTGGCATAGCACAGGGGAAGAGTGCAATGTCAGACCAAAAGAGAGAGGAAAAACAGTTAATAATTAACATACCAGTGTATGAAGAAAGACACAGCTGGTCAATCGGTAGGCCCTGCAGATGTTCTTAGCACAGAAGAACTGGTTTACCCTAAAGGCGCCAGAGAAAAGTGAGACCATAGATGCCCCGTAGAGGTCAAATGATGGTAAGGAGGTCAAATGATGGTAAGGGCACTAGGCCAGAAAATGTGGGATCACAATGCCCATTTAAATGTAATGGTGAGGAAAACTATCAGGGAGAAAGTCATTTACCATCAATGTTTTTGGTACCAGCACATGATCCCTTAACACTAGAATCCCTTAACACTAGTCTACAAAAATATCCGTAATGCCAGGCCACTTTCCCTCGCACCACCTAATCAGTGTCTTTGTTTTACAAATGTGTCAATCAGCAAAAGCAGCAAGCAGCCTGCTCACTCATCCCCAACCAAGGCAGCTTAAGTCAGATGCAAAATTCTCATAGCTGAAGTCTGGGAGTTAGGTGTCTCTAATTGAATAGGGTAAATTTATATATCATTATTTGAAATACATACATTTTATGTGTGTAGTATAGCAGGAAACGTGAGGCAATAAATGTTGAACACATAACTAAAACAAACGTTTTTCATGTTCTAGTGATAATGACAACATGTTGATGTGAAGGTATAATGTATGAAGACTGAAATCCAAAAATCTAATAAACACTTTCGCAAAAGGTATAATAAAACAAGTGTGATTTTATTCAAGAATATAACTGAAGAAAAAAATGATTCAATGTGTAAAAACCAAATCTCAAATATCAATCAACACAAAGTGGACATGTCTGCTTGGCTGGTGCAGAGGTAAGACCCACTGTCTTGTAATGGTTGCTGGTTCAATCCCAGGTGCTCCCCGTATTTACCGTTTTCAGTAGTGAGCTGCTATTATTACTACCATTATATAATAAGAACATACATTTGATTTGAGTCTGTAACACCCGGTGTAAATTTACTACTTGTACAACTTAGCCTTTTTTTTATTATTCAGTTTTATTTTCTCAGTGACGTTCACATTGTACAACGAACTTGCCTGTCCCTCTCTAAGATGATGGCATTTATCTCCATTCTTTTCACAAGAGCAGTGATGACCACAGTTGGTGCTATGGTTGATGCCTGATCAGAACTATTTGTTGTACCAGCAATCAAAGATGTAATGCCCTATGACTGCTTTCAGACTATCTTGTGGCATTTGTGCTTTGACAACAAAGACACCCGTGAAGTACATGTGAAAAACAACAGATTTGCTGTGATATTGGACATCTGACAACATTTTGTTGAGAACTGTGTTTTGAGTTACAACCCAGGGCAACATATTACTGTTGATGAGCAACTGTTTCCAACCAAGGTCGATTTTTTCTTGCAATACATCTCAACCAAGCCTGACAAATTTGGCATAAAGCTTTGGATTGCGGCACATTTGGAGACAAAGTACATGTGCGATGCCACTCCTTATTTAGAAAAAGATACCAGTCGTCCCACGGGACAAAGACTTTCCAAGAGTGTGGTCATCAAGTTTATGGAGCTGTTTCTGGATAAAGGCATAACCGTAACAAACAACATCTTCACATCACTTATGCTGCCTAATAGACTGCTGCACCGCAGCACAAATCTGCTTGGCACCATAAATAAAGTGGGACAGGAACTTCCACCTACAGCTAAACTCACTTCAGTATGCAAGCAATTCTCCACGCTAGTGTTTAGGTCTAGCAGTGCCATGCTGACGGTATATGTGTCCAAAAAGAAGTCTGTCTGCAGTCTCAGTACCATGCATCATAATGTGGAGACTGGGCAAGATCAGGAAAAAAAAATGTCAACTCATGTTTAAATGACATAGCGTTTTCAAATAATAACGTTTCCATGCATGGATGTGTGTGTGCATGCGTGAGAGAGGCAGAGATAGATTTGATGTCATTCAAGTGATTTCTGGAACATAAATATTTTTGCAAAGGTATAATGAAACAAATGTGCTTTTACTCAAGTGACAAGAAGATACCAAGAAGACATGATTCATTAGCGTTTGTGTGTCTGCTTATATCCCTTTAGCAATATCTTTTACAAGTAGCAAAACCAGGTGTTACAGATTCAAATGAAATGCATGGTTTTATTATATAATAGTAATAATAGCAGCGTACTACTCAAAACAGCAAATACAGAGAGAACCTGGGATTGAACCTGCCAATGTTTGATTACTAGACAGCAGTTCTTACCTCTGCACCAGCCAATTGGACATATCTACTTTGTGTCAGTTGAATTTGGTCAACGGTTTTTGCACATTGACAGCAACATAAAAATTGAAAAATTTCTTTTTCTTCTGTTATATTCTTGTACTAGCAAAATACCCGCGCTTCGCAGCGGCGAAGTACTGCATTAAAATTTTTATTAAGAAGAAAATTTAACCTTTTTAAACTGAGGGAAAATATGCCAATAATTATTTGTTAAGGATCTCTTTGTATACCACATTGTGAGTTCGGCCATCCGGTTGTAACATGACCAAGCTGTGCGCTGAGCTTACTCTTGAGCATGCAACTTACAGTTGGACATGTGAACAGTAATCTTGTCTCAAATCTCACAGCTTGGATTGCTGCTGTCATAATCAGTTTGAGGTTCATGGTTTGTTTCAATTACGACAGTATTTGCAGGACTTGTGTTGAAGTGACATTCGGCATCTGTCAAGCGTTGTAAGCTTACAACCGGTTTCATCGATAACTTCACATCCAGCTTTTGAGAGTTTAAACATTCATAAACATCAAAGTGTCCACTACTGAAATCGTCACCTGTGAATGTAAGATGTTTAAGAGGCATTGGCGGTTGTCGAAAGGTGTAATATATTTGACCATTTCGGTACACTTGAAAGCACCAACCGAACAATTCAGCGGCAGCCATCAACTCACATGCAGAACCATAGGTGAAGGGCTTAAGCATTTCACTCTTCTAGTGCTCCTGTGTAGTATAATTATCTCCTGTACCGTCATCAGTCCACACCTTGAACCTGTCCCAGTCATTCAATACATAAGACACAATGTTCTTCCGGATATCAAGAGTGAGCCTGATATGGCCGTGCAATATGTAACACAGAGAATGGAAAAGGTAGGTGCCATCTCCGGGCAAGGAAACCACTCGGTAAGTGACAGTTCTTTGATTGATGGTGATTACCTCGATAGACATGGTAATGGGGGTTGGAATGATGAAGGAAATGGGTACCTGAGTAACGTAAAGTAAGTGTAAAATACCTATACAATAACTATAATTGTAATAAACAAACAATAAAACAGCGGAGAAGCCGTGGATTAAACAAAAAGGCTGTAGTTATCAGCAGGGAGACGTGAATCCCGTGGCGAAGCAAGGAAGGGAATGTAGAGACTGGAGCGATGGACGGCCTTATATAGGCAGGCAGCCAACAACGTGGGAGGCGTTGGGATGGGGGACTCAACGCCGCCTCACATGGTGACCAAGCTGCAGGCTATGGACGTATATATGTACGTAAGTAGGATTCAGTTAGCGTTGGGAACCCGTGTACCAAATTTCTTGAAGATGGGCCCATAAGTAACAAAGACTGTTGAAAAGTTCAATATGGCGGCCGACAGTGGCATCATACCACTGAAATAAGTACGTACATTGGTTTCGGTTAGTGCAGGGAAGCCGCCTACCAAATTTCGAGAAGATGGGGCCATAAATAAGAAAGTTCAACATGGCGGACGTTGTTGAACGTTATGACCGTTACGCGTAGAATTTCGAAATGAAACCTGCTTAACTTTTGTAAGTAAGCTGTAAGGAATGAGCCTGCCAAATTTCAGCCTTCTACCTATACGGGAAGTTGGAGAATTAGTGATGTTGGAAAATTCAATATGGTGGCTGACAGTGGCGTCATACCACCGAAATAAGTACGTACATTGGTTTTGGTTAGCTCAGGGAAGCCACCTACCAAATTTCGTGAAGATGGGGCCGTAAATAAGAAAGTTCAACATGGCGGACGTTGTTGACCGTTATGACCGTTATGCGTAGAATTTCGAAATGAAACCTGCTTAACTTTTGTAAGTAAGCTGTAAGGAATGAGCCTGCCAAATTTCAGCCTTCTACCTATACGGGAAGTTGGAGAATTAGTGATGTTGGAAAATTCAATATGGCGGCTGACAGTGGCGTCATACCACCGAAATAAGTACGTACATTGGTTTCGGTTAGCGCAGGGAAGCTGCCTACCAAATTTCGTGAAGATGGGGCCAGGAATAAGAAAGTTCAATATGGCGGACGTTGTTGATCGTTATGACCGTTACGCGTAGAATTTCGAAATGAAACCTGCTTAACTTTTGTAAGTAAGCTGTAAGGAATGGGCCTACCAAATTTCAGCCTTCTACCTACACGGGAAGTTGGAGAATTAGTGACGTTTGGAAAATTCAATATGGCGGCCAACAGTGGCGTCATGCCATCGAAATAAGTACGTACATCGGTTTCGGTTAGCGCAGGGAAGTCACCTACCAAATTTCGTGAAGATGGGGTCAGCCTTCTACCTACACGGGAAGTTTGAAAATTGGTGACGTTGGAAAGTTCAATATGGCGGCCGACAGTGGCGTCATACCATCGAAATAAGTACATACATCGGTTTCGGTTAGTGCAGGGAAGCCGCCTACCAAATTTCGTGAAGATGGGGCCATAAATGAGAAAGTTCAACATGGCGGACGTTGTCGACCGTTATCGACCGTTATGACCGTTACGTGTAGAATTTCGAAATGAAACCTGCTTAACTTTTGTAAGTAAGCTGTAAGGAATGAGCCTGCCAAATTTCAGCTTTCTACCTACATGGGAAGTTGGAGAATTAGTGATGAGTCAGTCAGTCAGTCAGTCAGTCAGTCAGTCAGTCAGTCAGTGAGTGAGGGCTTTGCCTTTTATTATTATAGATAAAATTGCACTTGTTTTGTTATACCTTTTGTGAAATATTTGATATTTGGACTTCAGTCTTCATACATTATACACCTCACATAAACATGTTATTATTACCATAACATGAAAAAAGTTTCTGTTTTAGTTATGTGTTCAACATTTATTGCCTTGCATTTCCCGTCATCCTACATTAACACAGATTGCTGTAGACATGGAACACACATGAAATGTATGTGTTCCAAATAAATATATTTTTTACACTATACAATTCGAGACACATACCTCCCAGCTAAAGAGACTTATGTTGTGAGAAGTTTGCATCTGACTTGACTTCAGTTGCCTCGGTGGGTAATGGGATAGCAGGCTGCTTGTGCTGATTGACACATTTGCAAAACAAATACGCTGATGACGAGGTGAGAGGGAATTTAAGGTGGCCCGGCATTATGAATATTTTCATAGGCTTCAGGGATTCTGGTGTTAATGAGAAAAGTGGGACTGTATTGCTATTTTAAGATATGAAGTCTGGGGACTGTGTGAGAATCCAGTTAATTTCAGGTTCCACTGTAAAGAGCTCTAATTGGGTGAACCTGTATGTAAAACAGGCTACCTCTGGAACTCAGAAGTGATTCTGGTGCATCACATGAAAAATAAACTGTGTAGGGTTTATAGTAAACCAAGCCAATGATCCATTAAGTCTAAAGTGAAGAAGAAATTTATATCTACAGTAGATCTAAGTTATAGAAGAAATACTCCAGGACTGGGAGTGAGACAAAAAAAGGACGAGAGTAACTAGTGTTAAGAAGAAAAGAGATTTTGGTGGTGTTTTGTAAGTGCCAATTTGGAAAGTCACAACAGCAAAAACAGAAGGAACAGAATGTAAATAAGGGCCAGTGGGACTGCACAGGTTTACTGTTTTTGGTACTTCCTCATTTCTGTGTTTTTATTTCAAATTAACAAACCCTTACAAACATCTTGGATATTTTGAGGTTTACTTAAGACACCAGGAGGGTGCTCTGCCATGAAGGCACATAACTTTTACTTTGTCTACCTTTAATTGTCTATTATGAGCAAAGACCAATCCAAGCTATTATTGTGTTCGGTACCTTATGCTAAATCTTACTGCTGTTAAATTAAGTCATGCCTTCAACAAAGTAACTTATATGTTAATGACTTCAGACAGACATTCCAGGAGCTCTTTAGCAAAGCAGCTTCACACAGATTATCCTTACTCACGTCTTTGCAGTATGCTTTACTGGTGAAACGAGAGGTGTCTGCTCTTTGGGAAGCATGTGTTGCTTTGAATAATCTGTTCCATGCTTGTTCAAGCACCCCCAAACTGCAGTAAAGGCAGAGATAATTTTAAAAATGCGTTTGAAGCTTCAACAACATCCATCAGCCTACCTTATTCAGATAAGCATGCAATAGCAACATCAAGGTGAGACAGGCACTGAGTGGCAGTGAAGAGTTACCAGACAGCTGGGAAACTACAGCAGATGTAGTAAGGGTTACAGCAAGAAGGTTGCCTGGCGTGACATCTGGAAAGAGGAAGGAGGAAAAGGAAACCTGGTGGTGGAATGAGGAAATACAGGAGAGTATACAGAGGAAGAGGATGGCAAAGAAGAAGTGGGATAGGCAGAGAGATGCAGAAAGTAGACAAGAGTACAAGGAGATAAGGCGCAAAGCGAAGAGAGAGGTGGCGAAGGCTAAAGGAAAGGCATGTGAAGAGTTGTATGAGAGGCTGGACACTAAGGAGGGAGAAAAGGACCTGTACCGATTAGCTAGACAGAGGGACCGAGCTGGGAAAGATGTGCAACAGGTTAGGGTGATAAAGGATAAAGATGGAAACATACTCACAAGTGAGGAGAGTGTGTTGAGCAGATGGAAAGAGTACTTTGAGCGGCTGATGAATGAAGAGAACAAGAAAGAGAAGAGATTGGATGATGCTGAGATAGTGAATCAGGTAGTGCAACAGATCAACAAGGAAGAAGTAAGGACAGCTATGAAGAGGATGAAAAATGGAAAGGCCGTTGGTCCAGATGACATTCCTGTGAAAGCATGGAGGTGTTAATGAGAGATGGCAGTAGAGGTTTTAGCCAGATTGTTTAATGGAATCTTGGAAAATGAGAGGATGTCTGAGGAGTGGAGAAGTAGTGTACTGGTGCCGATATTTAAGAATAAGGGGGATGTGCAGGACTGCAGTAACTACAGGGGAATAAAATTGATGAGCCACAGTATGAAGTTATGGGAAAGAGAAGTGGAAGCTAGGTTAAGAAGGGAGGTGATGATTAGTGAGGATGTTGATGGAGAAGTTTAGAGAAAGCCAGAAGGAATTGCATTATGTCTTTGTGGACCTGGAGAAAGCATATGACAGGGTGCCTCTAGAGGAGCTGTGGTATTGTATGAGGAAGTCGGGAGTGGCAGAGAAGTACGTAAGAGTTGTACAGAATATGTACGAGGGAAGTGTAACAGTGGTGAGGTCTGCGGTAGGAGTGACAGATGCATTCAAGTTGGAGGTGGGATTGCATCAGGGAGCCCTTTCTTATTTGCAATGGTGATGGACAGGTTGACAAATGAGATTAGACAGGAGTCTGCGTGGACTGTGATGTTTGCTGATGACATTGTGATCTGTAGCCATAGTAGGGAGCAGGTCGAGGAGACCCTGGAGAGGTGGAAATATGCTCTAGAGTGGAGAGGAATGAAGGTCAGCAGGAACAAGACAGAATACATGTGTGTAAATGAGAGGGAGGTCAGTGGAATGGTGTGGATGCAGGGAGTAGAGTTGGTGAAGGTGGATGAGTTTAAATACTTGGGATCAACAGTACAGAGTAACGGGGATTGTGAAAGAGGGGTGAAAAAGAGAGTGCAGGCAGGGTGGAATGGGAGGAGAAGAGTGTCAGGAGTAATTTGTGACAGATGGGTATCAGCAAAAGTGAAAGGGAAGGTCTACAGGACGGTAGTGAGACCAGCTATGTTATATGGGTTGGAGACATTGGCACTGGCCAGAAAGCAGGAGACAGAGCTGAGGTAGCAGAGTTAAAGATGCTAAGATTTGCACTGGGTGTGACGAGGATGGATAGGATTAGAAATGAAGACATTAGAGGATCAGCTCAAATTGGACGGTTGGGAGACAAAGTCAGAGAGGCAAGATTGCATTCGTTTGGACATGTGCAGAGGAGAGATGCTGGGTATATTGGGAGAAGGATGCTAAGGATAGAGCTCCCAGGGAAGAAGAAAAGATTAAGACCTAAGCCAAAGTTTATGGATGTGGTGAGAGAGGACACGCAGGTGATGGGTGTAACAGAACAAGATGCAGAGGACAGAAAGATATCGAAGAAGATGATCCGCTGTGGCAACCCCTAACGGGAGCAACCGAAAGAAGAGGAAGTGGTAAATAATGATACTGTCTGAGGCACTAAGTATTATGTGTTTGAAGGCAAGGTATGTCTATGAGAAACAGCTTGGCTATTATATTCTTTTTCTTCTGATAAACAAAAAAGGAATAAATTAAAAAAATAAAAAGAATGTAGCTGACAAATCTGAAGTAAGGCTGACATTTTTTAGAAAATGTGTACAAAGTTCCATTCATATTTGACATTTTTAGCAAGAAGACAGAAAATCAGATTACAGAATGAGGATTAGATAAGCATTCTGCATCATAAAAGATTCATATTATTATTTGTTGAAATAGTAAGCAAATGCATTATGTTGTTGGCAAAATTTGAAAAAAAATCTTGGTTAACAGAATTAGAAATGAAAAAAGTAGGTGGGTGGAAAAAATTAAATTCATTTACATTTTATGTTTACATTTATTTGCTTTATAGACACATTTATCCAAAGCGACTTACAAAAGAGGTAGCATAATCGAGTAACATTAAGCTAGGGCTTGTTTGTTTATTTCAATTGTTTTTATATAGCACACTCCCCAGTTACAAGATTAGTGAACTTTTGGTGAAAGTGAACTACGTTGGGCTTACACACTGTCCAATGGCTAGTATTCATGATTTTGATGGATGATGAAGAAGTTATTGTTCTGTCTGTGTCTCTGGTAATACTCATATGCCCAAACCATACTGTGGTCCACTTTCAAGGTCATGAGGGTTATTTTGATAAAAGTGGCAAAAAGGTAAAAACACCATACATCATTGTAGAACATCAACAACAGGAAAGGGTTGGTAACAATTCATCACATTGATTTTTACAGATAATAAAAATCTATATGGGTAGCCATTCATCTGCATCTATACTAATAAACGGCAAAGCCCTCACTCACTCACTCACTCACTCACTGACTGACTGACTGACTGACTCATCACTAATTCTCCAACTTCCCGTGTAGGTAGAAGGCTGAAATTTG
>JANRMT010062848.1:6631797-6645759 GCA_026402145.1 Polypterus bichir lapradei
ATATTTCCTTTTCTTTTTCATAACTTCTTTAACACACTACTTCTCCGCTGCGAAGCGCGGGTATTCTGCTAGTTTCTAATATAAGTGCTGTATACTATCATAATGGTTTTCAGGCCTTGAGATTTAAATTATGAAACTAGTAGATCGCCCAGCTGGCAAAGTATAGCATCATCTCCCATAAGAAACTTATTGAAGAAAGAGAGAGCTAGATGCACTAGTCCTCAGAGAACACCTCTGAATACTAGAGTTTCATGGGGACAGTTGGGGAAATGAAATCTGCAGAGGCATCATTGCAAGATATAGAGAGTGATACCCAGGAATGAAACTGAGAAGAATCATCCAGTACACTGAACTACAGGTCACCCAGCAATTAAAAAAGTGGATAACCTTTACAATGACAGAAATAAACCCAGGAGAAATGGAAGTAAGCAGCTGGAAGTAACACGGAATCCCTTTGTAAGTTGGAAGACAAAGTAGACTATTTGGAATTTGCTTCAATAAACTGCTCTTTAAAAGACTTTTAGCCTTCAAGGATTTATTAAAATCACTGGCTTCTAGAGGGGTTTCTGCCATCACAAATAACTGTAACTGACCCTAGGTTAATTCCACAGCCATGGCTTGGAAGGGACCCCAGGACAGCATTGAAAGTTGCTTCAGACATGTGTATCATTAAATCCTGGAAGGAGAATAAGTTCAAAAGGTGAGCCACAAGATGGAGTTCTGAAAGAGAAGATGAGAGTGGGAGGGGGAAGAATGATTTTCATGAACAAGTAGGCAAGTCTGTAGCAGAAAATATGACTCTAACACACACGTCTTTAAGATAAGGAAGAAAGACCTACATAGACAACCGATGAATGGGCAAGATGTTCACAAAATGTGAGCAGCCTGGAATTTAAGACAAGTTTCTTAGTATTGGGAGACAGCATCATTAACCACTATGTAACCAGAATATGTTCCTAAAGGCATATGTAAGGAAAATATCTCCACTTAACTTCACACAGGCAACAACCAAGTATATGTTTCAGACACATAGAGAAAATGCAGACTCTAGGCATGGGATTCGATCCTAAGCTGATGCATCAATGATGAGTCACCCAGCATCAGAAGATATTAGAATATTATTTATTGCTGTAGGTAAGCCTGCATCTGTTATATGCCTAAGCTGAAAGGGAGAGAGAGAGGTTGGGAGCATGCACTGGTAGCATGTTGCCACACCCACCACATGCCGATCCACCTTGATTGGGACCCGAGTGCGATTGATGAGACCTCAGCACCACCCTAGCGAACTTAAATTCCTGTAAAAGTGTAGGTTTATGTAAGGTATAAGTGGGTCTTGTCAAATACTGCAGAAAGAAATTGAACTTTAATCAGGGTATAATAGTATTCAGGTCTGTCAGTGAGTTCTTCTCAAACCTGCTTAATCAATCAAATTCAGAGATGCAGGGCTGCAGAGTCTATTCTAGCAGCACAGGATGAAATGCAGGAAACAACCATAGACAGTTTAGAGTGGCCATCTAACTTTGTGTATTTGGAAATTAGTGAGGAAAATGCATAGACATGGGGAAAATTTGCCAGCGTCCACAAAAAATGACCGGACACAGGATTCAAGCCCAGAATACTGGATCAGTGAAGCACCATTTTTAATTATTGCATTACCCTACTGCCATAATTACAGAATTAACAGTTCTTAAATTTGGTTTAGTGATGTAGAGGTTAGCACTGCAGGCTGAAAGCTACAAAGCTGTGGGTTCAAACCCCAGTTTGGGCATTTTCTATGTGGAGTTTGCTCATTATTCCCAAGTCTATAGGAGATTTCACCATGTATCCCACATGTGTTAAGCTAGTTGGAAACTAATATTGGATATGTATGAGTGTTGGCTGTTTTTGTTTTGTGTTATGCGAACAAGTTAGGGTCTGATCCCGTCTTCTGTTTTTGCTATTTCCAATTTGTATTTTCCAAGGCAGGTTATTTATCTAAAGTAGCTGTGGTTGTAATCATCACACCATGGCAATGAAAGAAGGGAATAGGGAGAGTAGGTGAATTTATCTGTATGAATTGATTTGGGGGTTTAAATAATGTCATATATTAACAATCTACTAGAATCTATATCTCATTTTAAAAAGGAAAAAAGGAAAAGCTGACAAACTCCTTCAAGAAATGCTAAACACAACTTAAAAAGTTTCAGTTTATTAAGGTAAACTCATTACCTAAATCATTTTTTATATTAAGGTGAAGGAATAGGTGTCTTTCCCCTCACCTGTGCATTTCTCTCCTCTAAACTGGTCACACATGCTCCCCTTTCACAATGATCTTATATTCACTATCAGCAATACTTAGGTAGCCTTTTGACACTACTGAAACAACCACTGCAACTGAATGTGACATTCAGCGATGAGCTGTGGCAATGGAAATTTTATAAGTAACCACCAAGATTCAAGAGTATTTATTGTCATTTCATCCATATACAGTAGTACAGCTTACAGTGAAACGAAACAATGTTCCTCCAGGACCATGATGCTACATAGAACACAGGACAACGAAGAATCCACGACACATAGCATAAAGACACATAATATATAACAAGGTGCATGTAAGTCAAATGTGCAGACATGTGCAACCATGTGCAACATTGCAGAGCAGAACACATATATCAGATATCAGACCGGTCCATGAGTGTTCAGGAATCTGACTGCTTGGGGGAAAAAATGTTACACATTTTGGTGATAAGGGCCCGAATGCTTCAGTACCTTTTTCCCAATGGTAGGAGTGTAAACAGTGAGTGTGAAGGGTGTGTTGGGTCATTCACAATGCTGGTAGCTATGCGGATGCAGCGTGTGGTGTAAATGTCCATGATGGAAGGAAGAGAGACACCGATGATCTTCTCAGCTGTCTTCACTATCTGTTGTAGGGCTTTATGATCCCTGACCGTGCAATTTCCAAACCAGACACTGATGCAGTTGCTCAGGATGCTCTCCATGGTTCCTCTGTAGAATATTATTAGAGTAGCTGGTGGAAGATGGGTTTTCCTCAGCCTACGCAGGAAGTAGAGCCGCTGCTGGCTTTCTTGGCTAAAGAACTAGTGTTGTACGACCAGGTGAGGTTCTCTGCCAGGTGGACACCCAGAAATTTGGTGCTATTGATGACCTCCACAGTTGAGCCGTCAATGTTCAGATGGTCACTCTTAGTCCTCCTAAAGTCAACAATCATCTCCTTTGTTTTGTCTACATTCAGAGACAGGTTATTGGCTTTACACCAGTCCGTTAACCGCTGCACCTCCTCTCTGTATGCTGACATTGTTGTTGCGGATGAGACCCACCACAGTTGTGTCATCTGCAAATTTTATAATGTGATTTGAGCTGTGCGTTGCTGCACAGTCATTAGTCAGCAGTGCGAACAATAATGGACTGAGTACACAGCCTTGAGGGGCTCCAGTGCTCAGTGTGGAGGTTCGGGAGATGTTGTTTCCAATCCTGACTGACTGAGGTCTCTCAGTCAGGAAGTTCAGAATCCAGTTACAGAGGGAGGTGTTCAGTCTCAGCAGGCTCAGCTTTTCCGTCAGCTGCTGAGGAATGATCGTGTTGAATGCTGAGCTGAAGTCGATAAACAGCATTCCAACGTATGTGTCCTTATTGTCCAGATGAGCGAGAGCCAGATGGAGAGTTGTGACTATTGCATCATCTGTTAAATGGTTCCGGCGATAAGCAAACTTCACGGGGTCCAGTGAGGGGGGCAACAGGGTTTAGATGTGCCTCATGACAAGCTTCTCAAAGTACTTCATGGTAATGGGAGTGGGTGCAACGGGATGGTAGTCATTGAGGTTGGACACTTGTGACTTTTTTGGCATGGGAACTATGGTGGTGGTTTTGAAGCAGGATGGAACAATGGTGGTGCTCAGGGAGTTGTTGAAGATGTCAGTAAAAACATCTGCCAGCTGGTCTGCACACTCCCTTAGTACCCTGCCAGGAATATTGTCTGGTCCTTCAGCCTTTCGTGGGTTGACTCTTCGTAGAGTATTTCTCACATCGGCCACAGTCAGATTTAATGCTTGGTTGCTAGGAGGAGAGGTGGTCTTCCTCATCACCACATTGTTCTGTGCTTCAAACCGTGCATAGAATTCATTCAGCACATCTGGAAGGGAGGCGTCACTGTCACAGGTGGGTGGTGTTCTCCTGTAATTAGTGATAGCCTGGCTGCCTTTCCACATGCTCCGTGCATCTTTGTCATATAGAAAAAGTCCCTGGATTCTCTGGCCGTGTGCACGATTTGCCGCTCTGATGGTGCGGGATAGTTTGGCCCTCGCTGTTCTCAGGGCGATTTCGTCACCTTCCTTGAAGGCAGAGTCCCAGGTCCTTAGCAGCACACGCACTTCCTTTGTAATCCACGGTTTCTGGTTGGGGCATGCAGTGATGTACTTGGAGACAGTAATCTCATCAATGCACTTATATATGTAGCTGGTCACTGATGACGTGTACTCCTCCAAGTTGATAAAGTCGCTGTTAGTTGTGGCCTCTCTAAACATACTTCTACACTGAGGTGAAAATTAGAAGAAATGGCTGGTAGAGTGCCCAGTGGTGACTATAAGGACAAGTGGCCTAGAAGTGACCATGTGCTAAGAGATATGCACTATTTTAACCATGTCTCATATTTTGTATTTCTTGACTCATATACAGCACCTTTACTGTGTTTCTTTGAAGCTGGAATGAAGAAATTCTAAATCACTCTTTACATGTTTGTGAAAAGCTACTCTATAATGATAATGTAATTTCAGAAAGAGGAACATTTCCAAGTCATGTCACTGTGCTTTTAGAATGTTCTGGGCAATGCTTCCAAAAGTAGAAAAAGAAATGGGTGTACTTCTACAGCACATTTAGTAATAAACTGAATTCTGCTGGCATTGACTATCACTATATGAAAGAATTTTCTGATAGTAGCCAGTGGTATTATTCATCTCGTGATAGACAAGCTTAGACAGGAGTCCCCGTGAACTATGATGTTTGCTGATGACATTGTGATCTGTAATGAGAGTAGGGAGATGGAGATATGCTTTGGAGAGGAGAGGAACAAAGGTCAATAGGAACAAGGCAGAATAAATGTGTGTAAATGAGAGGGAGGTCAGTGGAATGGTGAGAATGCAGGGAGTAGAGTTGGTGAAGGTGGATGAGTTTAAATACTTGGGATCAACAGTACAGAGTAATGGGGATTGTGGTAGAGAGGTGAAAAAGAGAGTGCAGACAGGGTGGAATGGGTGGATAAGAGTGTCAGGAATAATTTGTGACAGATGGGTATCAGCAAAAGTGAAAGGGAAGGTCTACAGGATGGTAGTGAAACCAGCTATAGTGTATGTTATATGGATTGGAGACGGTGGCACTGACCAGAAAGCAGGAGACAGAGCTGGAGGTGGCAGAGTTAAAGATGCTAAGATTTGCACTGGGTGTGATGAGGATGGATAGGATTAGAAATGAGTACCTTAGAGGGTCAGCTCAAGTTGGACGGTTGGGAGACAAAGTTAGAGAGGTGAGATTGCGTTGGTTTGGTCATGTGCAGAGGAGAGATGCTGGGTATATTGGGAGAAGGATGTTAAGGATAGAGGCAAGAGGAACAGAGGAAGGCCTAACAGAAGGTTTATGGATGTGGTGAGAAAGGACATGCAAGTGGTGGGTGTAACAGAGCAAGATGCAGAAGACAGGACAATATGGAAGAAAATGATCCTCTGTGGCAACCCCTAGCAGGAGCAACTGAAAGAAAAAGAAAAAGAAGTCAGTTGTATTATTCGTCTGATATGTTAGCTAAATACCTACTGTACATCTGTATATTGGCAGAAACATAAAATTTTGTTCAAGACCAGACATAACCTCCACGTGACTGATTTTGTAAATGAAGCCTATGCACAGTGAGTCCAAGAGCAACATGGTATTCTTAGTCTAAACTGATATACTATATTTGTTTCTAGCACTATTTAATGCTTGTTAATCAGTGATAGTTGGTTAAGCAACACTATTATTAACATAAGTCCTGGTGAGCATAAAAAGCACCAGGGTGTTCTGAAAAAAAAGAGGACCAAAGATAATAAGCAATATCTTCTCCAACACCACCCCCACACCACCTTTTTCATTTTGTCGTGGTAAGTTTTTCAAAGCTGTGTAATCAAAGCATCAGCAGAATATCTGTAGGGCATAGAGTAATGGCAGACTGCTACATTTTGTTTGTTTTTGTTTTTTTTAATTTTACTGGAATAAATGAACATTCCATACAATCAAGTCAAACTTAACTTAAAGTCAACCCTCATCCAAGAGAAAGGAGGGAGAGCCAACAGCACTGGCAAAAAGTTAAAAGCAAAGAAGGGCGAATGACCTTTTCCCTGATATAAATGCTTATTCTATCCATCCATCCATCTATTATCCCAACCTGCTATATCCTAACTATAGGGTCACGGGGGTCTGCTGGAGTCAATCCCAGCCAACACAGGAAACAAACCCCAGGCAGGTTGCCAGCCCACTGCAGTGCGCGCACACACACACACCCACACACCAGGGACAATTTAGGATCGACAATACACCTAACCTGCATGTCTTTGGACTGTGAGAGGAAACCAGAGAGCGAATCGGTTGAGAGGGGAGGAAGAAAAAAGAAAAGGAAAAGAGAGACAGAGGTTGGGAGCAGGAAGCAGTGAGGAGAGAGAGAGAGCGAGCAAATCGGTGCAGCAGGAAGCGGGCCAGCGATCGCAGGCAGCTGGAGGCAGCCTGGGTGTTTGGCCAACACCCGGGAGAAGTGGTTGTGGTCGCTACCGCTGAGTTTGTTTTGTAGGGCGGGAGTGACCGGGAAGGCGTAGGACTCTCCGCAGAAGGTAGCGGGAGTCGGGACTTGGGAAGTGGTGTTCCCTACGTGAGAGCCTTGGTCGTAGGGAATTCCCAAGTCGCTGTCTGGAGGAGCCGACTGGAACCAAGGATCGGTATGGCAACTGACAGTAGATGCAGGCATAAAGGTCAGCTGCAGAGAGAGAGCGTCTCCATTGTTGCGGGGCCCTGATGGGTGAAGCAGGAGAAGACGCTAGTTTTAAAAGAAGGCACCGGGTTTGTCATTTGTTTTTAAAGACTGCTTCCTAAGAAACATTTTAACCTCTGATTTTATAGGATTGTTTTTGTAGTATTTTTAACCTCCACAATTTCTTTTATGGGTTATTTATTTATTGAAGAACTTTGAAAAGCACTGCACTTTATTTGGACACTGTGTTTGACTGTTTTAATAAAAGCACTGTTTCACTTTTTACCATCCCCTTGCTTACTTGTTGCCTTCACTGACTAGCTCACTCGGTAACATTATTGACGGTGTTGGGTTCAAGAGCTTCCAAACAGCAATGGGAGTGTGGAGCCAGAACCCACATCGTCACAGTGTGTAGTTTTTATATACAGAACTGAGGGAGTGCAGTGTACTTAGAGTAATTACACACATTTTTTTCTGTTTTTTTTTCCTTTTTGTTTTTATTTGCTTTTTGATGGAGTGTCAGTGTTGAAGGACTATGAAGCAAAGCCTGCCTGACACTGCTGTGTTTTTGTTGTACAGCACTCATGTAAGCGTGTCCTCCCACTAGGCACGTTTGTTCTGTACCGTGCCCAAGCACAATTGTCCCCCCTCTTTGCTCACTTGCTGGCCTACACTCAAACTGCGCTTAACATTCTTTGCCCAGGCACGTTTTCGTCATGACCATGCAACTTTTGTAAAGCCAAAACAACATCCGAACACAGAGTGACCGCATGCATGTCAAAATGATTTTACTTATTTTGTGGTTGTTTTGGAGTTGTATAGGGCAGGATAATGCTCTACCCTCTTACAGAGTGTACAGCACAGCATTTTGCTGCTGATTGTACAAGATGATTTTTACAGTAACAAATGATGTTAAGGGAAGAATTTGCAGTTTTTCTTGCCAACTACATTTCACGTTCATGTGTAAGGTGAGAGTAAAGGCCTGTTTTTAACTCGAAAGATATTGAATGAAAAGAGAATTGCACTATCTGACTTGTTGCATCATTGACGTCATGTCTGTTTCCCGTGTTTGGGCACGTTTAGTGATCACACTATTCCTGAATGCTACTGAACCGTGCTTGGGCCCACCTCTTAGAAGCAGGCCAGGGCACAGTGCAGTTGGCCCAGCATGGAGCAATCATACTAGTTAAATGAACTAGGCTTTGTGGGGTTACATGCGGACAAACGTGCTTGGGCACGGAACGAATTCACAGTGTGAGTACACCCTAAATAAACTGGCACCTTCCACTCTTCAGTTTTGGTCTGTGTCTCTTCTCTCCTCTGAAACCATTCAGCTCATTACATATCAGATGTCCAGAGTGTAGGTTGGGACAATTTTCCCACTACACAGGATATCACAGTGGCCCAGTGAGGATGGAGCTAAATTGCACTGTTCGCAGTTTGGATCATACCTTGATACATTTTTGACATTTTGCCTTCCACTCCTTTTCTGAGATTTTAAGTGAAAGATCCTTTCTCTACCATACAATAGGTTCTTTGAAAGGAAGATATTTAAAGGTATTTTTATATATTGTTGAGATGCTGTCTGATTCTTCAAGACTAATCAGTATTTCCTCTGGAATAGAAATGTGTGGGAGGTGTGAAAAATTGGATAGGTTCTTTTTAGTACATTTTTTATTTTGAAAATTTTGGAAAAACTTTGTTGCTGGGAAGTTCCGTTTGAAGCGTAATTGTTCGTAAGATGTAAAACATTATCTATATACAGTTCTCTTAGTGTTTTAATCTCTGACTTTTTCCATAGATTAAATACTGTGTAGGTTTGAGAGGGTTTAAAAAGGTGATTATCATTTAGAGGTGCAAGAGTTAAAAGCTTCTTTGCCTTGAAGTGCATCCTGCCTTGATTCCATATTCTGAATGATTGATGGACAATTGGATTATTGGTATATTGACAACAATTTGTATTTACTGGGGCACAAAGCAGGGCACATAAAGAAGTACATCAAGATTTTATTTCTATTGCTGATCAGGCTTGTGTATATACACTACACAACAAAGTTTTTGCTTTTTGAACACTGTTGGGTGTTTTTTATAGATTTTTGGGTGCTGATCACGAATATCACATTAATTTAACCATCACGTACCGTTTCAGAGACATCTTCAGTTTTGTCATGATTTTTTCTTATATTTGTATCCAAACATTTTCGCTCCCATAAGTGACTTATCAACAACGGTTTGTGCAGCCTGGGCATGTCCAGGCATGGAATTGGGCCAAACTGGAAGCAGTTCTGTGGAAGCTGACATCCTGGGCAGGTCTGAACGAGCTTGACGCTGTCTCAGCATGCTATAAAGGTGGCTTGCATACACTGATCCTGCTCATTTGGTTTATATAGATAGTCAGTGTTTATGTATAGTATCAGTATAGTAAAGTATAGTACCTGTAGTAATATAACAGTAAGTAAACTTGATGCTATAGACGTTTTGGTGTCGGGCGATCTGTCCCGTCAGTGTCGTAACAGCCGCGATACATTCTGCTGTATCTGTGGCGAATATACACTTGCGCCTCAGAGACGTTGGATGACTGCTCTTGTGAAGAAAGCTTATCATCTGTATTTTGGCTGCAAAATTGGTGATCAAGGCAAAGAATGGGCGCCTCACATTTGCTGTGCGACATGTGCTGTCAGTCTGAGAGCCTGGCTCAGAGGCACTCGAAAGACAATGTCGTTTGCTGTTCCGGTGATATGGCGATACTTCTGTTTGATGAATGTGTCTGGTTTCTCTGCCAAAAACAAGAAGTCAATTGAATATCCTAATCTGCCTTCAGCAATGAGATGCATGCCACATGACGACAGTCTTCCAATTCCGAAACCACCAGAGGATTGGACCTTAGACGAACCAGATGAAGAAACTGCAATGCAGAGTCCTGACAGTGACATTGACCTTGATTTTGAACCGCGCTCATCAGGCGATCCACATCTGATAACACAGTCCGAATTGAACGATTTGGTCAGAGATTTGGGTCTATCAAAAGCAAAAGCCGAGCTGCTGGGATCGAGACTGCAGGAATGGTGTTTGCTGTCACCAGGTATGAAAATTTCTGTGTTTCGAGGCAGAAATCATGATACAACCAACTTTTTTGCACAAGTCGACAGCCTCTGTTTCTGTTGTGACACTGAAGGATTGTTCTTGGCCTTGGGTTGTGATCACAACCCAGAAAAGTGGCGTCTCTTCATTTTGTCAATGTTAAGCCTGAAAGCTGTTCTGATACACAATGGCAACGTTTATCCTTCAGTACCTGTTGGCTGTGCAGCACACATGAAAGAAACGTATGAGAATATGGAAGCACGTCCAGTATAGCAGGTATAACTGGAATATCTGTGGAGATCTTAAAGTCATTGCTCTTTGCTCTCCTCTGTTATTAGGACTGCAGCTCGGCTATACAAAGTACTGTTGTTTCATCTGTGAATGGGACAGGTGTGCCAAAGAGTCACACTATTCTCGACAGAACTGGCCACTCCGTAAAAAGTTAGTTCCAGTACAGAAAAATGCGGCACATGAATCGCTTGTCGACCCGGCAGAGATATTTTTGCATCCTCTTCACATAAAACTGGGACTCATGAAGAATTTCGTGAAAGCACTGAACAAGGAAGGCGAAGGTTTTCGTTATTTAAGACAGATGTTCCCAAGAATAACTGACACCAAGATCAAAGAGGCCATTTTTGTTGGCCCCCAGATCAGACATGTTATGAGTGACAAGCGGTTTGAAGATCTGTTAGTTGGGCCGGAAAAAATTGCCTGGAAAGCCTTCAAAGACATTGTTGATAATTTTCTGGACAATTACAGAGCCCCAAACTACATTCAGCTGGTAGACAAACTTCTCAAAGCATACAAGACAATGAAGTGCAACATGTCGCTCAAGATTCATTTCCTCCACTCATCCTCCACTCACACTTTGACCATTTTCCCGCAAATCTCGGGGCTGTCAGTGACGAACACGGTGAAAGGTTTCACCAGGACATTGCTACAATGGAGAAACGATACCAGGGCAACTGGAATCCATCAATGCTTGCTGACTGCAACGCGATGCACCAGACAGTGAATACAAAAGAAAATCAGGAGCAAAACACTTTTAATTCCGTTGAAATTGATAGCTTACGCGAAACATAAATGTGACTAAATATGTTATTGTCAGTAAACATATAAATGTCTATTTCTCTACGTGATGCAGTAAAACCAAAACTATATTTGTGCATACCCAGTAGGTACCTGTCACAATCAGCAAAAACTTTTCAGGAAGCAAGACTTTTCAAAAAACTTGTTGTGCAGTGTATTTTACAATTTGTGTCAATTTATAAGTCTTTATAGCTTGTATATTTGCTGCTCAGTAATAAAATTGAAAGTTAGTTAGTACAGTGCCACCTTCTGCTTTTGGTCTTTGTAGAGTCACCTTTTCAATGTGTGAACATCTTGATTTCCAGATAAATAAAGTTATAATAGATCTAATTTTTAAAGAATGATTTGTTGATGCATATGATGATGCTTTGAAATAGAAAAAAAAGCTTGGGAAGGATGTTAAACTTGACAGTATTGGCTTTTCCTGTTAATGTGAAATGGAGGGTAGACCATCTTTTTTACATCCTTTTTATTTTTTTCAATGCTGATAGTAAAACTGTGTTGAAAAAGATCTTTATATTTTACTTGTGATGTTTAGCCCTAGATATTTAAACCATTCTGATAAAATAAACGGATGAATGTTCAGCCGAGATGACAGAAAGGACTACTTTTTGTTCTCCGCTGGAGTAGCTCTGCTGCAGCCGCCCTTAGGAATGCTGCTCGCATCATGGGGATGGGGGAAAGCCTTCGGGAGCCCCATTCCCAGAAGAGTCAAAACCGTTGGAGAGCCAATGGGGTCAGGTCTGTCTGAGCTTGCGAGTGTCCTGGATAAAAACCAAGATCCAGGCCTTTTAATGACCTCTTGGGCACAGCCATCAGCAGTGTGTCTGTTTGCGGAGAGAGTGTCGACCTTGTCAAGAGGTTTACTTACCTCAGCAGTGACATTCATGTCATTGGTGACTCTTCCTATGAAGTCAGTAGACGGATTAGGAGAGCATTGAAGGTCATGAGGTCGCTGGAAAGGGGTGTGTGGCACTCCCGATATCTATGCAGAAGGACAAAGGTCCAAGTCTTTAGTGTCCTGGTGCTTCCTGTCTTGCTATATGGTTGCGAGACATTGACACTATCCAGTGACCTGAGACGAAAACTGGACACCTTTGGTGCTGTGTTTCTCCGGAAAATCCTTGGGTACCATTGGTTTGACTTTGTTTCGAATGAGCGACTGCTCTTGGAGTCCCGAATGAGGCACATTACCTGCATCGTGAGGGAGCGTCAGTTACAGCACTATGGCCATGTGGCGCATTTCCCCGAGGGTGATCCAGCTCGTAGGTTCCTCATTGTTGGGGACCCGAGTGGCTGGACCAGGCCAAGGGGTCATGCAAGTAACACCTGGCTGCAGCAGGTAGAGGGTCATTTCCAGAGAGTGGGACTGGACTGCATGTCTGCTTTTGGGGTTGCCAACCGGGATCCCGAGTTGTTTCATCGTGTGGTGGGTGCGGCAACGCAATGTACCAGTGCAAGCTCTCCAACTTGAACTTGAAAGTACACTTTTATTGAAATTGATTTTGAGTCCAAATATCTTTTGAAATTCTGCTAGTGCATTAAGAACAACTCTAGGCAAAGATGTTTGTGGATGCGATATGTACAGACGATGTCATCTGTTTATAGTGATATTTTCTGTTCAAGTCCTTCTCTGATAATTTCCTTTATACATTTCAAAAGTAAATGGCCAGTGGCTCAATAGCAATTGCAGAAAGCAATGGTGATAGAGAAAACCCTTGTCAAATACCACACTGTAGTTTGAAACAGTTTGAGATCAGGTTGTTAATATAGACAAAGGCTTCTGGACTAGCATAAAGTAATTTTATCCATGCAAATCTGTTTGGGCGAACTCAAATTTGTGCAATGTGGTAAATAGGTAGTCCCTAAGATCTCTGATGTGTTAGACTTTAGGGGTTAGTATATTACAGTGGAACCTCGGTTTGCGAGCATAATTCGTTCCGGAAACGTGCTCGCAATCCAAAGCACTCGTATATTAAAGCGAATTTCCCCATAAGAAATAATGGAAACTCAGATGATTCGTTCCACAACCCAAAACTATTCATATAAAAATGATTAATACAAAATATAAAGTAAAAATACATAAAACAAATTAACCTGCACTTTACCTTTAAAAAGAATCATGGCTGGTGTGAGTGAGTTTCTAAACTCATGTGGGATTCCACCCATTGGGACGACACGCGGAAGAGTGTCCCAAAGCAATCGCAGTCTCCCAGCGCTGTAGCAGTTCGCCGTATAAGCGCATCCAAAAAGATCACAGACATGCTATAAGCGCCTGCCGTCAATGGGTGATAGAAGAAACATTATAAAGATCCCGCTACAATAAATAACAGCGCTGTTGCTGTTTCAAGCTGAAGACGGCTGGTTTTGTTAAAGTACTGAGACTCAGCTTCGTGTTTTGGGGCGCAAGATGGGGACTCGCACTTCACAGCACACACGTGTGCGCGCGCGCACACACACACACAGTCACAATGCTGTAGTAAACAGTATACGCTCGTACGGATGTTGACTATATGAGTGAGGCACACAGACTCAGACGGAGAATAGGAGACAATTGCCCTCAAGAGAAGAGAGAGACGCGCTGCGCGTGAGCAAGAGAGATAAGGAGAGAGAGAGAGAGAGGCGAGTGCGAGCGAGATAAGGCGAGAGAGACGCGCGGGAGCGAGCAAGAGAGATAAGGAGAGAGAGACGCATGCGCGTGGGGGAGAAGAACCATCAGCTCAGTTGTGATTACATGACGCTCAGCAGACAAAGTGTATCCATTGTGGCAGTAGGGGGCAGTAGTGCACCCTTGAACCCTCGGGTACAAC
>JANRMT010062848.1:6645769-6674613 GCA_026402145.1 Polypterus bichir lapradei
TCCTCCTGGCGGCCTGGGGGTGAGGACCGGCACGGGAAGCCGGCAGTCCTCCACACCATATTGCTCGTATTGCAAGACATCACTCGTTTATCAAGTCAAAATTTATTAAAAAATTTTGCTTGTCTTGCAAAACACTCGTAAACCAAGTTACTCGTAAACCGAGGTTCCACTGTATATTAAACAGACACAGAAGGTTTGAAGCTAAACATCTTCCTTTAATAAATCTTATTTGGTCTTGTGATATTACAGGTGGAAGCATTTTCTTAATCTTCCTAACTAGAACTTTGGAGAATATCTTAACATTATTCAGAAGAGAAATTGGTAATTTGTTACATTTTCAATAAAAAAAAATTGAATCTAAGATTTTATTTAAAAGGAGAGTAATGTGACAGGGGCCATCAAAGGATGTGTCACAATTTGGAAAAAATGACTTTAGTATTTCTTTTCACTTAGCAGAAGATATTGTGAGATGTGGCCGGCTTGTCATCCCGGCCAATACCCACAGGCCGCCAGATGGAGCCCTCCCTGCAGTATGGAGGTGCCCCAAAGACCAGCAGGGAGCCATGGGACATGTAGTTTTTATACAAGACCCTGCTGGATACCACAGGGGCCGCAAGAGGGAGCTGCAGGGAGGACCGAAGACTTCTTTGTGCCCTTTAACCCGGAAGTTCGTCAAAGGAAGAGCGACGAGCTTCCGGGGTGAAGAAAAGAACATTTTACCTGACCCGGAAGTGATGCAAGATCACATGGACTGGGGATTGAGAACACTTCCGGGTCAGGGTATATAAAAGGACTACGGGAGCTCACAGACGGCGAGCTGAGCTGGGTGGAAGGGTGGCAATGCGTCTGGGAGTCGGAGGATTGTATTTGTAATTGTTATTGTGATTTATATGAGTGTAGTGGAGGAAAGGGGGCTTTGTGCACTGTGGAGATTTAATAAAGTTGATTATTGGACTTTTACTTGGTGTTTGGAGTCGTGGACAGGGGTTCAAGGGAGTGATAGTGCCCCCTATCTGTCACAATATATATTACAGAACAGTCATCTGTAGAGAGCAGTCATTCTACCATAGGCCTACATACAGTAAATATATCTGTGTGGTGTTCTGTGTGGTAGGTGTTCAGTTAAGTGTAAAGCTGTCAGAGACTGTTAAACACAAGTACATGGATATGCATAAACAATAAGGAAAAGCACTCAAGTTGTGTGCTCTCTGCACTGTTTTAATAATTATTACATTATATATAGTGCATGTTTAAATAAATAAAGGTCATGAGATTTTTTTTTTTTTGCCAACCTCAATGGAGTTTTGTAGATTAGTAATTTAATGAGCTTTTCTGATGTGTTGTGTCAGTTGTGTAGCTATTGAAAACTTTATTTATGGTGTGTTCTAGAAAGGTAATTTGCTAAACTGACCTAACCCATCACACACACAGTATTTAAAGTGACAGAAAACTTATTACACACAGGACAAAAATGAAAAAGTAATATGTCTTAATATACTGTACATTATTTGAAACAAGAGTTCTGTAAAATACAAAGGATGATTCTCGGTGTTCTTTGGTTTGCCAGTCAATTCTTTGGCAGCTTGACTAGGAAAATGGAGTACTGATAGGTGAAATTATTAAACCATGATGGGTTTCTTAGCTTGAGTTTTTTAGCTTGTGAGGTGGGAGAGGTGTATGCTGTCTGAGAGAAAATACTTCTACATGCTAGTGTAATTGAGCCTTCTGGGGAAGGTAAATCTGGTAAACCCTGTCTGCAGGGCTTGTGTCTAAGGAATTAAACCTATGGAAAAACCAGCAAAAGAAAAAGAAGCTGGTAGATGGTACAGTGACTTCCCACAACCTTTGGAATAAATCTGAAGCTAGGCTTAGAAAGACCACAGAATGAGGTTTAAAGCAGCTATACACGAGTGATACGAGTCTGATGTTGTGAGGAGAAATGAGGATGAATGCTATCTGTTAAGAGGCAGACATGCCAGAGACAACAGAGAGAGGTGCACATGTTAAGAGTCTCCAGGGATTGTTGTGAGAGAGGGATTGACGAGAAGATATACAGTATGCAAGACAGAACTGTAGTGAGGGACAGGTCAAGGTTAACGTCATGAAGATCATAAGAAGCCAGCAAATAAAACACAAGAGCAAACATAAAAGTCAAAGTCTGGAGGAAAGGAGTTGAAAAACTGAAGCAGAATATATCACTTGACTTACATGAAAAATAAGAGAACTGCACTGGAGTCTTTAATGGAATTATCCAACTGGGGGAATACCGCATTGAGCCAGCACCATATTTATAAAAGCATTTCTGGTGATGTGCCACTCACAGTTTCACATGGCATGGTTTGCATAAGTAAAAGATGGCCAATAAGAAAACCTTGCCAAACCTATTAAACCTTGCCAAAAAAATTAAAATGTTTAAAAACTCTAATAATTAGTTTTTTCACAGTAAACAAAAATAAAAACGGTCACACTTTAACAAACAATGGTCATTATCAAAGTACAAACCTTGCTCATAGTTAACAGTTAAATATTGATTAACCTGACTCTTTTAACACAGGCTATATGAGGCAAAACATTTTCAGCCATAACTAACAAAACTTCATTTTACATAGGTCATTCTTTTCGAATGCTATATATAAAGTATATTACAATTTTTAAAGAGTAGAAAGCTGTTAAATTCTTGCTGAGCCCATGGAAAAAAAAAGTCAAGACATGTTAAACCATTCGCTTGTTACACTGCTAAAAATATTAGTAATAATACTATTCTTTAAGATACTGGATTAAACTGTGTTACCTGTAGGGGGTACCATTGTGCTCCCTAACCCTCCAACATACCAACACAAGTTACAGTTAAAATAATTTATATAACAAATACCTTCACAGGCAATGCACAAAAACAGAACAGCAACAATTCTTTCTTTCTTTCTTTCTTTCTTTCTTTCTTTCTTTCTTTCTTTTCTTTCTATTCCTCCTATTGCCTAGCTTCTCCTGACTTCGACTCACCTGGATGATGAGCAGTTTCCTTTATGCCAGACTCGGGAGGACTTCTGGTGTTAGCACACTACAGGTTGGAGTCATTTCCAGGTCATGCAGAAGTTCTTTTGAGTGGGGACGATCTGTCCCTACAGCTCTCCCTAGTGTCACCCAGGGAACTCCACAGGGCTGTCTAAAGGGACTGCAGCTCCTATCCTGCCATGGAAGACTGACACCTATTGTATCAGGGGAACAAATTGTCCATGCGATTCATCTCCCCTATGCTTCCATTAAACCTTGAACCATCCAGGCAAGAATGCCAGCCCATACCAAGTGTTCATTACAACTGTAATGCAAATATGGCTTGCAAGACAGAGAACAGTCTTTTTACTTCACACAGATTGCGTTTTCCATTTGATTCTTGGTTACATGCTCTATGTCCATTTTTAATGATGCCAGGTTTCTTCCTATGGTCCAAGGGGAAAGAAGGTTCACGTAGATGTGCTTGTGTGCACTCTGTGATGAACTGTTGATATGTTTTTTCATTTACATGTTCTCTCTGGTTTACTGGTCTTCCTAAATGGAATTAAAATAGAAAACAGAGTGATGGATAATGCAGCCTACATCTTACAAATCTGTGCAACTAGCATCACTGTATTTTGTTGCCTTTCATGTTGCTTGACTTTGAAATTTCTTGTGCCAGGATATGTCCATTCTTTGTGAAAGTGACCAGAAAAAATGTTTAATATTTACAAACATTGTATGCTTATACTGTATGTAATAAAAACTTTGATTAGTCAGTTGCTGATCTCCAAAAGAACTCGCTGTCCTTATGCCTGTACATACATATAGTAGTTGGTTTAGGTAAGCACTAAAAAACAAAATTATCACTAGTAAAGGACAAATGCCTGTAAATTAGGGCAACTTAAGATACTGATTATGTAAAGGATGCTAATGCTTGAAAGTTGAGATAAACAACAATTTAACTTTTACATCTTTTGCTGTTTTTGATACCAGGGACTATGCAGGAAAGAATCATCAAAGAATAGTGAGATATTATTTCCCTGCTCTTAGCATTTGGCCTTCACTATTTCACCTCTATGGCTGCAGACCTCAAACAAATTCCCTGTCCAGCCGTTACAACGGTAGATGAGCTGGTTGATCATTATAATACATCTTTGAGCAGTGTGTTTGACCTCCATGCCCCTATCAAGCTACGTGAAGTTATGTTTGTACGCTCTGCTCCCTGGTATACACCAGAACTACGCCAAATCAAGATGGCAGAACGTGCTTTGGAGCGCAACTATAGGAAAACTGGACTCACTGTCCATAAGCTTGCATTTCGTGACCATCAAAAGGCCTATTCCAAGTCCCTAAAAGATGCGCAACGCCAATTTTATTCAAATCAGATAAATAAAAATATAGGAAACTCAAAGCAGTTGTTTGCTACAATAAATCAACTTATGGAACCACAGCAGTCATTTTTCACAACGCCAGTTACTAAGGAGCTTTGTAACAGCTTTATTTACTTTTTTAGATCAAAAATCTATAACATTCGCTCCTTAATGCCTGGACCATATGCTCTGCCTATGCCTGCTTCAAATCCATCAGCTGGGAATATGCCATCTTTCCCACATTTCACGGAGGTTTCCAGCAGCTACATTGGTGGAATTGTGCAAGGAATGAAACCATCATCCTGCACATTGGATCCTATTCTGACAGTTCTGCTTAAGTCATTTATCCCCATTGTCAGTCCAACTATTACAAAGTTAGTCAATCTCTCGCTACAAACAGGCGATATGCCACCATCTCTCAAAGCAGCTGTCATTTGCCCACTGCTGAAAAAGCCCTCATTAGATCCTGAGGTTCTTGCAAACTACAGGCCCATCTCAAACTTGATGTTTTTGTCAAAGATTATAGAAAAGACAGTTGCCCTTCAACTCCAGAGTCATCTTACATGTAATAACTTGTTTGAAAAGTTCCAGTCAGGTTTTCTTTCAGCCCACAGCACGGAAACAGCACTGCTCAGGGTGACAAACGATCTACTGATGGCAGCTGATGCAGGCTCACCATCCCTGCTTATTCTTCTGGACTTGTCAGCGGCCTTAAATACAGTCGATCATTCCATCCTTCTGGATCGTCTTCATCACACAGCTGGACTCTCTGGAACTGCATTACGGTGGTTCCAGTCCTACCTGTCTGGCAGGACTGAACAGGTCTCGTTGGGAGATTGCTCCTCCAGATTGTCCACCGTCTTATGTGGGGTCCCACAGGGGTTAGTTCTTGGTCCTATCCTTTTTACCATCTATATGTTACCTCTTGGGCATGTCATTGCCAGACACAGACTATCTTTTCATTGTTATGCCGACGACACGCAGCTCTACATTAAAACTGCCCCAAACCCTTCAGAGGCCACATTACACCTTACTACATGCTTGGAGGAGATAACGGCTTGGATGAACAGCAATTTTCTACAGCTGAATAGCAATAAAACTGAGGGACTCCTTGTTGGCACCCCCCACCAGATTCGTTCTTTTCCAATACTCCAGTTCACTTTTGACAGTCAGGTCATTACTCTTTCTTCCTCAGTCACTAATCTGGGGGTTCGGTTTGATCCACAGTTGACCTTCAGTGACCACATAAAACATGTGTGTAAGGCATCGTTTTACCATCTACGAAAAATCTCCAAACTCCGCCCCCTCTTAACCCTCCCAGATGCAGAGAAACTTGTCCATGCCTTTATCTCCTCAAGGCTGGACTACTGCAATGGACTTTTTGCAGGTATTCATACCAAGGGCATACAAAAGCTTCAATATATCCAAAACAGTGCTGCAAGAATCCTACTAAGAGTAAGGAAATTTGAACATATTACTCCCATCCTCAAATCACTTCATTGGCTCCCTGTTTCTTCCCGGATTGAGTACAAAATTCTTCTATTAACCCATAAATGTATCTATGGCCAGGCACCTTCTTACCTTCAAGATTTGATTCACTTACAAACTTCCAATCGAATCCTCAGATCATCTGGCAGCATGCAGCATCAGACTCCCCTTACTAAGCTCCGTACTATGGGGGGTTGAGCTTTTTGCTCTGCTGCCCCACAGCTCTGGAATCAGCTCCCTGTTGAACTGAGAACTGCACAAAACCTGGACACTTTTAAAGCAAATTTGAAGACTTTTTTATTTAGGAAAGCATATAACTGCTGAGATTGTAAATCTAATCTAGTCTTTTAAACTTTTAAACTTTGTGGTTATTGCTCTTGTTGTAGCACTTTGAGATTTTGTCAATGAAAAGTGCGTTATAAATAAAATATCTTATTATTATTATTATTATTATTATTACCTATTTAAAATCCACACAGATAGTGACCAAACTGGGATTCAGCCCCAGTCTTACAGAGATGTGTGGCAACAGCATGAGTTACTGAGCTGCCATGCCATTATAATGTAGCATGATTATATTTAAACCTTTTCAGTTCTTGTTTACTATTTGTGATCAATAATAGGTAGTTTTTATTTCCTGTATTTTAAGTGCTGAATATTCTGCACTATTTAATAGCTTCTTTAAAAAATGCTTCTAGCCAAATAAATGTATCACATGTGATTCTATATAACACACCCCTTAAAGTTTACCAGGTTGATGCCAGCATGTGTGATCTAGCATTAAAATAGTAGCTCCTTACAGGCATCAGGTTGCTGAGTCTCACAGACATATCTTTGCTGATGTTTATGACATGAAAGTAGCTTTGGGTGTAACCAATTTGACTATCACATCTATGTGGAATATATGAGATACACAAAATAAAAATTCTGCAATAAAAGGCAGTAAGATATTGATGTGATACTAACAGCTTGAACTTCCTGATATTTCACATTCTTTTTATAGAGCTACCATTGTTCTGTTAAGTAATTTATTTACCACTATCACATGAGAGTGGTGGCTTGTTTTTAGTTTTCTTAAAATATGCTAATTAAGAACCATAAAAATCAATGAGGGTGACAATGGATGTGAATCACATTACAAATTTGTAACCAAAAAAAAAAAAAAAACTTTTTATTGTATAACGCATAGTTCTGTATTAATATCACTAAGTCAAGGTCACTTTTTATTCTTTTTTTTTTTTTAAGCAAAGGCATCTTAAGTAACTTGAATTGTTTTATAGAGCAAGTTACTTAATTTAGACCAGAACCTTTGTTATTTATTAGCCATTAGGCTTTAAACATTATAAAACAAATAATAGTTAAAAATAAAAGTTGGAACTGATAGCTAAAAGGAAGTCATTGCTGGATGAAATAATTTAATTCAAGTAGTAAATTTTCATCTACAACTTCATTCTGACTAGAAAGTAAGCAAATCATTTTGACTACATTTCCCCTTCATCACTACAGAGCACATTCTCCTCTTTGACAAAGCCTTGAAATGTAAAGGTGATCTTCCATTTTCTGAGTTGATTCTTCACACTTGTCCATGGTAGATTTTTTTAAATACATAATGCCATTTAAATTATATGGATGAAAAACTGCACATGTTATGAAAAGACCTGCAGTGTTATCAGTGAGTAGGGCAGGCGTTCTTGGAGCTTGAGTATATGGTAATAAAACCGCTGGAAGCTTAATGGGAAGTTGTGCCTCATTACCTAGATGGCAGTCAAGTAAATGCATTGCAGCACTGAATGTCAATGACATACAAGTATACTTTCAGCTTTTTTGTTGGAATTTTCTCGCTGCCCTACTTATGAAATATTGGTATTCCTGTGATCTAACTTAAAACTGAACTCAGAATTCCCACAATATCGCAATTAAATTATATCTAATGCTTGAAGGAAACAACAAACAGAGAAGTCCATCCCGTGGGATGAAAAGGAAATCGCTGTAGGACTGTCACATCCAGGTAGTGTGTATGGGTGCTGTGATTAGGACCAGATTGAAGACTTAGAATAGGAATATTCTGATTTTCTTAGCGTATTTTATCCTCATCACAGCCCTAGTAATAAAAGTAAACAAGTAGAAGCCTAAATTCTCTTCTGTATATTGTAGGTAACCTGTTGAATACTTTATTTGTTGATCTTCATGAAGATTTTATTTCCAATTGTATCTTTGTATATCTTTACAGTGATTTTGCAATGGGAAAACACAACAGCAAACTAGCTCCTGAGGTTTTGGACGACCTAACTAGGAGCACAGAATTCAACGAGAGTGAGCTCAAACAGTGGTACAAAGGTTTCCTCAAAGACTGTCCCACTGGTATACTCAACCTCGAAGAGTTTCAGCAGCTGTATGTTAAGGTAAAACACTTATATGAAGAACCACTTTAGATGGGGCTCTCTTGCATAACCTTCTGGGTCAGGTGGGGTATAATATTATTGTACATGATATTTTTTTATTGAAGTGCAGTTGTATTTTATTACTGCATTTTGTGCCTTAAATAAAAAAATATATAAACATTACAAATGATTTAGAACTCCTTAGTTTTTCCAGTTTTTCTTCAAATTTAATCACGCGAAATGCAATGAATGACCTAAAATAGTGAAACATTAAGCAATAAACTGCCATTGGTTTAAATTTAAAGTTTAGGTTAGCAAAAACTGAAAAAAAGGAAATTTCAGAGTATTATAAATGACCTTTGTCAGGGAACAACTAGTAAGTTACAACCTACAGATGTTCTGCAGCTGTTAAAGTAAATTAAGCCTTCCAAGTTGAAGCAAACAATTTTTACAGGTGTCCCAACTTCTGTTGATTACTTAAAACCCTCTGTTAGGGTTAAAGTGGAGTTTGAACAGACTGTGTGACTACACCTTCTGAAGTACTACTTAGACAGTATTACACTGTAGAAAGTTGTAAATTCCATTGATAATGGCAGGAAAATGGCAATTAACAAATGAAATGAGACAGAGCAGTATTACCATTAGAAATGTAGGCCTTTTTATTTAGAAAAATTGCAAAAAAAAATCAAAATGTCAGTGAGTACTGTGTCCTACACAATCCAAGGATAATTGAAGGAAGACAATCTTGCAGACACAACCCAATCAGAAGACAAGTTTCTGAGGGTCTCCAGCTTGCATTTATAGGTGCCTCACAACACAACAGCTTCGTATAGGTGCCTCACAACACAACAGCTTCAAGAACAGCTAACAGTGGTCAAAAAAAGCAAGTCTCAGTTTCTACTGTGAAGGGGAGGCTTCATGCTGCAGGTTTGACAGGGCGACTGGCAGTAAGGAAACCATTGTTTAAAAGACAAAATAATACCTTGAAATATGGGCTGTGGATGACTACAAACTGGAAGAAAGTGCTATGGACTAATGAATCAAAATTTAAATTCTTCGGTTCGTCATGCAGGATATTTGTACTATGTCGAGTTGGCAAAAGGATGGTTCCTCAGTGTGTGACACCATCTGTTAAACATGGTGGAGGAAGTATGATGGTCTGAGGTTCTTTTGCTAGAGGCAGAGTTGGTGACTTGCACAGACTGAGTGGCATTCTGAATCAAATGGATTACCACAATTTAGCTGTTATATCAGCAAAAGGTGGCTACTTTGATGAATCAAAAATTTGAATAAAATTTTGTACACTTAATAATTCCTTGACTTATTTTTTTATTTGCCATTGTTTATTTGTTCTATGTCATGATTTCATGAAACATTAAGATATTACACTGCATGCATTTCCATTAAAACTGAAAAATATGTGCTGTTCTAAAACTTTTGGCTGGCAATGTGTATATATTTGTATTTGTGTATTGTAAATTATGCTTGATTTTAGAGTTTACTATTTCATTGAGATTAGCACATGATATTGTCCCACGAAACAATGTTTCTGACGCTAGCATTTCTCCACAGTTTTTCCCATATGGTGATGCATCTAAGTTTGCTCAGCATGCTTTTCGAACTTTCGACAAAAATGGGGATGGAACAATTGATTTCCGGGAGTTTATCTGTGCCCTCTCTATCACATCCCGGGGGAGTTTTGAGCAGAAGCTAAACTGGGCTTTCAACATGTATGACCTAGATGGAGATGGCAAGATCACTCGCACAGAGATGTTGGAAATCATTGAGGTAAGGTTTTATTAGTTATTGATTTTTTTTAATTTGTAGTCCTTTTCAGCACTTGCTCATCAAATGTTATCATCATTATCTGCCATATAAATAAAATGTATTGTTATTATTATATAACTAGCAAAACACCTGCGCTTCGCAGCGGAGAAGTAGTGTGTTAAAGAAGTTATGAAAAAGAAAAGGAAACATTTTAAAAATAACATAACCTGATTGTCAATGTAATTGTTTTGTGACCGTTATGAGTGTTGCTGTCATCAAGGATTTGATTATCATTATTTCTTTCAATCAGGTTCGTATTTGGAGGACGTGTTGTTATGAAGTTACATTCCGTGTTTGTCAACCGTTGTAAAGATAACAGGTTTCATTTATCGAAGTGTTCACCACGCAAATCGCTGCTCGTGAATGTAAGATGTTTAACAGGCATTCCCGGTATTAACTTGTGCTAAACGTACCACGGTGTGACGTAAGGGGAGCTGACTGAAAAAAGGCAAGGAGGCACGTATTTTGAACGAAAAGGGAGAAGACATCGAAGGAGCTGAAAAGTGAGAAGGAAAAGTGTTTAAATATTGAGCTAGGAAGGTGAATGGAAAGAAGCAGCCAGCGGTAAAGCAAGGAAGACTTCGTAATAAGGACAGTTCGGTGCACGTAGAAGGTGTAATAATAAGATTGTTAAGCCTTATGGTAATGTTCTCGCATGGAGGATTTAGAGAGATGCACTGGGAGAAGTATAATGTGAACCTCTTTACAGTTTTGTTTATTTTCGGGTTGTAATGTTCATCAAATTTACGTATCATCTCGTCCATTGGCGGACCGTGCATCTCACACCTAGGCTTTCAGTAGTGCTCCGTCTGAATCAACCCGCCCCTCAAAAACTAATTTATGGTTATAAAAACCATCTTAATATGCAGAAATACAGTATAAAGAGCCGCTGCATCACAGATAGATAACTCCTGTAGCCACAATAAATCCCTTTATTGAATAGACAAACCAGGGATGAACAAGTTCCTTTCTACTACAGCCACAGCCACGACACACATAAAAAACATAAATAATAACTCATAAACTTGCAATATTATTTAGGAAAATCGCAACATTTTACTCACCAAAAATTCGGATTATTTGTAAACAAAATCCATCCTCCTCTCTTTCCTCAAAAACAGTTCAATTACTCTGTCGTACGGATTATCCGTGCGCTTCAGTTCCATCAAAAAGTCCCCTTCTATCGCCATCAAAGCTAATGCTGAAAGTCGAACCTGCCCTGTCGTATTTCTGGCATAAGTTTTAATTTGCTTTAGGGCTGAAAATGTCCGCTCGACAGAAGCAGTGTACTCGGGAATGGTCACCGCCAAATATACCAATGTGAACAGCTGCCCCATGCTCTCATTCAGATTTTTCTGATGAAGGAAGTCAAGGAGATCAGTGGGAGATTTTCCTGCAAAATCATCCATGGCATACGTTACAGTCAGTTCTGTGTTTAGCCGAGACAGATCAAAAACCGCTCCGTGGCTCTTGTGTTAAACTGGAGAAGGCTGCATGCGTGAAATTTTTCTTGTATTCCAGAAACTTCGGGGGCTCGAGGAGCATGACAAACATCAGGTTTTCGTGGTCTTGAAATCTGGTCTTTGTCTGGCAAATAATATTGTCCAGAATCCTGCCATGGAGTTGGCCATAGTGCTTGCCAGGATCTTGCGCTCAGAGCGCTTGCGGTGCGTTCAGTGGCCTCGTAGAGTTCCTCATATCAGCTTCTATCCAATCGATGGGTCTGAATACGGTGACGTTGCCGTACGCCTGCTAGAGTGCCCTACTGACACCAACTCAAAATCTGATTGGTTGAAGCAACAGGTTAATCGAAATTTATTCTTTGTTAGAGTGCCTGCACAACGGATTGTGAAGGCCTCTCTGCCTGGCAACAAATGATGGCTGAAATGTGATTGGTTAAATGCTTTAATACGGAAATACATGCCTGGAAGCAGCACAACCATCGGAAAAGCTATGAAAGGAAGCGGACAGACTATTTGGAATTATTTAATAAGTATTCATGGACAAAATATAATTAACATTAGTTTGTGATTCAGATATTTTTACTTATGAATATGCTAAGCACAGTCCTTGACCCGCGAATATTTACCTTATATGGGCAGGCACTCAATTACGTGGGAGGCGTGATGATGCGAGACGCAACTCCACCTCCCACGGCCATCGAGCTGCAGTCTATTACAGTATATGGACGAAAATAGGTTCCAGTTATGACCATTACGCGTAGAATTTCGAAATGAAACCTGCCCAACTTTTGTAAGTAAGCTGTAAGGAATGAGCCTGCCAAATTTCAACTTTCTACCTACACGGGAAGTTGGAGAATTAGTGATGAGTGAGTCAGTCAGTGAGTGAGTGAGTCAGTCAGTCAGTCAGTCAGTCAGTGAGGGCTTTACCTTTTATTAGTATAGATAACTGTAAACCAAACATCTGTGAAGTAACATGACAGCTGCAAAGAGCATTTGAAAAATGGCCATAGAAAAATACCAAATTATTAAATAATTTTATTCAAAATGTGTAGAAATTTCTTCATATATAAGGAAAATTAGGTGTAGCATATTTATAAAAGTGTTACACATAATGTACACTAAAAAGACTATTTGGTCATGAATATAAAAATGAACTGTGAATGAAGGAGATACAGAACTACTAAAGGTTTGATTAGTTCATTCTGTTCGGAGGAAAAACGGGGAAGAATTAAGGATCAGAATCCCTAACTAATCTAGTTTCAAATGAGCAGAATAAAACATGATGGATATGGCAAGGTAGGATAATTTGGGAGTTTCCTGTACACAATGAAACCCTCACTAACATTCTCAACCAGCTTTGAGGATATTTGTCTACCTTCTCAGGGCCTTAAGGATATACTGCTCTCTCCTACTTCTGTCCCCAGTGATGTACTGTAATTTTAATCATTAACTGAACATTGCTTGTATTTGGGGCTAGGTTTTGAAATCAATAGCACTACAGTTTATATAAAAAGAGCTACTTCAATCTACACATAGTTGTTTCCTAAATGTCTGGGATCTGGCATGTTTTTAAAATTAAGAAATCTGAATGTAGGTGGTTGTCACCAGGAAAATTAAACATGTAAGACTTTGGCTAATTTTGTCCCAGTATGTTTGGTGTTACAGTGTTTTCTGTATGCATGCTAGGTGTAGACAGTGTTAGGAAATTGCTTGCCACAGCCTGCTGAAAAGATGCATGCATAATTTACATTAAATTTTTCCAGGTGCTTGTTTCCTTTCATACTTTTTATTTGATGTGTATTATTAGGAGGATACATGCAGTAGTAAATGATGCTTTGATGGAAATAAAAAAAAATCCACATAATAAAAAAAATTATAATTTCCATCTCATAAAACTACATTCTACATTGTAAGCCTTGCAAAGCCTAGCATTTAAGATTGTAAATATCGGGACTGTCTGTAGTGGCTAAATGAAAAGGAGAGTAAAGTACCTTTGTTTTTAATTTGCCTCCTCTATTTCTACAAACTAATACTTCATACTGGTCTACTTGATAAAAAAAAAAAAAATCATGAATGACATTGAAACTAGCATTGTTTTTATTGCTCTTTGATGGTTTTAGTTGCAATTTATAGTAGAATCATAGACATGTTGCCAAAGAATAAATGAAAATAGAGGAATGCAAATGGTATTCAGGGACATATGTGAAGGCATGGCTATAATGGTTCAAGGCCCTGCCCTTTTGTCCTGTTAGTAGCTAACTGATTGATCGCTTATGAACATGAGTGCACACCTTCTTTTCATTGTAAAAAAAAAAGAAAAAGCAGAGATTAGCAACATGTCTTGTTAAACCATGGCTACTATTTACTATCCCATATGGAAATACATTTTGTCTTTAATAATTTTAATGCTAATTTCACAAAAATATGTATGATAAAGGGGGCACAATGGTGGCTGCCTCACAGTAAGGAGACTAAGGTTTGCATCCCAACTTCTCCTTACATGGAGTTTGCATGTTCTCCCTGTGTCTTTATGGGTTTCCTCCCTCTGTCCAAAGACATTCAGGTTAGGTGAACTGGCAAAACTAAATGCGATGGACTTGTGCCCTATGCTAGCTGTGATGGACTCCAGCCCCCACAGCAACACTGGTTTGGATTAAGCAGGTTAGAAAATAAAATGATGAGGAAAGTAGCTTAGATGTCTCTGCACAAGCCGGTCCTGGATGGTCGCAGTGCCTGCAGGTTTTCACTCCAACTAGTTTTGTAATGAAAAGCCAGTCCTAGAAGATAATGAAATTTGGTATTTAATGATATGGCTACTTAGTGCTTTTATTCTTCTAAGACAAATCTTTATCACGTTGTAGAATTTTCATTTTCAGAGAACATTATTCATATGTTTTGTGGTCTGGAACATATTTGTACCTCTTGGTCCTTCCCTTCTCCCTCACTTATTTCAAAACATTTTACTCTCACAGATACTTTATGATGCATATACACAGGTTTAAATGAAAGCATGTACAGTAGGCTCAGATTCCTTTGTCATTTACGCCTCATTATTAACTGATGGCTGGTTAAGAAAACAAACATCAATTAAAATCTAAATACAGCTGTTTTAAACTAAAATAGGCAATTAAGGGTTCTTCACCATAACAAGTAAACATAAGCCTAAAAAATTGCTTTAGTAGTAAATAAACAGGTTCTAATTAGGAAATTTTTTAAAGGGAAAACCCGAGACCACTGTAGCCCTTCAGGATGTAATCAAGTAACCCTGGCTTAGTATATAACACCAGCTTTCCTAGTCCGCTTGTTACAGTTGTCTTCACATCCCACCTGGGAGATATATGCATACATGATGCTTACTGGTACTTCCTCAATGCTCACTTAGAGTCATCACTTGTCCTCCTTACTCCTAGCAAAATTTCTGCCACTTGCCTAGAAACCACTAAGCCTACATGAGCTCCTTCCTTGTTCATTTGCTTCACTAGTATACAATATCCTATATACCCTGCTTGTATTTCTCTTGATTTCTGGCCCTAATAACCTGTCTCCTGCAAACACAGAATGCTCCTATCTTCCACCTCTCCATCATTATCAGCCAACTGTCTTCCCCTTCTTGTCAAGCTGCCTTCATTAATAGTACCAAACCTATTTTAGGACCCGCTTCTTTTGTCATGCTTTTTCCTGGCACAGTAGACCTTGACTCTTTTCCACAAGGGTTAGACGAGATCCCAATACGTCAATTACAGAGGATGCCCTGTCTTCCTCAATATCAGCCACTACTCACTCTAAAAAGTACTAGAGCTCTGTAAACTTATTGTGCCCAAGTAGTGCAGGGTATGTTCAAAGAGTCTGATAGTAATTTAAAACTTCCCGCACCGTTTCAGTTGTTGAAAGTCTATATCATATTCCCTGCATCGGCTGCAACTACTGAGTGAAATGTTTTCCAAGTTCAATTTGTTTAAGTCCAAACTCAGAAATGTATATGGACTAAAACTGCTCTCTGATCTTCTGATTTTGTCCAGATAAAGATGTTGTACCGAGCATGGAAACAGAATAGACAACCTTACACATACAGAGTGACACTACACAGAATGTGCGGGTTGGAGCCCTCAGATAGCCAAGTGTGTTTTTTTTGTTTTGTTTAACATCACAACACAGAACAGGCAAATTGCTAAGCCCTATAGAAACTTACACTCTGTTGGCTGACATGAGGAATTCCACCAAAAAAAAAAACTAGTATACTGCTAAGCACCAGGATAAGTCATGCCTCACCTCACGTTGTCTCCTCTTATATACACACTGGGTCACCGCACAATCACTGAGCCATTCTCCATCATACACTTGCTGACAATGTGGGCATCTCTTCAACTATTGCTATTCTGGCATGTGAATTATCAGGGCAACTTCTGCTTTTTTGTAAAACTTTTGTCATCCACACTGAGATCTTGCAGGTCACTCCTCGGTGTCATCTTCTTCTGCTGGAAGCAGCGGCCCTCCTGACTGTTGCAGCGCTTAATTGTAAAATTTATTGCTCTATAAAATGCCTTTTCTCTCCTTTTGATCCACTGCTCATTAAAAGGTCTGTGCATGTGGGTAGTTAGTGTTTTTAAGTACAGGTGAGTTGCAGTTTCAGAAATGTCAGTAGGTAGAAATTATTAATCAGTTTCAATTTTCTATTTTTCAGTTAGTGCTATCAGGCAGGTCTTTGAATGAAGAAAATAAAAATCTAAGCAGAGCTCAGTTGCTACATAGAGAGAAGCCAATGATATATGTATATGTTGCATGGGCAGCTTCCATCTTCAATATCCATCCATCCATTATCCAACCAGCTATATCCTAACTACAGGGTCATGGGGGTCTGCTGGAGCCAATCCCAGCCAACACAGGGCGCAAGGCAGGAAACAAACCCCGGGCAGGGCACCAGTCCACCGCAGGACGCACACATGCACACCCACACACCAAGCACACACTAGGGACAATTTAGAATCCATCTTCAATATACAGTAGCAATACCTGAATGGATTTATGGTTCACAGGTACAGTATAATGACATTTCTGTTGTTGTTATATTAAGTTATCTACACTAAGATTTCCTTGCCAGGCTCAGACCTGGCATTGCTTGTATGTAAACCACTGAATGTAGTGATTAAGGATTTGGACTTAAAACTCTTAAGTTTATGAGTTCAAATCCAGTTACTGACACTTTGTGACCCTGAGCAAGTCACTTCATGTGTCTGTGCTACATTTGGAAAAACAAAATAAATGTAACTAATTGTATCAAGTGCTGTAAGTTGTGTTTCATAAAGGTGTCATCCAAATAAGTTAATAATAATAATAAAAAATAATTTTCTATGATATTTTCTGCCTGTAAGGAAAATGACTTAAAGGCTAGTCTCTCAGTTTTTAATATTTCTTTTAGAGTGGTTGCAGATAACATTCAATAATATGGTATGAGGTGGCACAGTGTTATTGCCAAGCCCCATCATTTTTATATTTTTCCCATAAAATAAGTCATGCATGAAATTTAATGAAGTTAAATTTCTTCATTTGGAAGGAATAATGCAAGTTATTATATTAAATGATGTTCTACTTTCACAAGAAAAAATCATGAACAGATCTAAAGAGAGCCTAGAAAGCAGCATTATGAAACCTTGCTGAAATAAAATATATGGCCAACTGCTTTATTTTGTGATAGAGTTGTTATCTAAACATATTTTTAATAACAAGATAGAAAAAGGAGTGACACGGGGCACAGTTGTAACGCTGTTGCCTCTACGCTTCTGAATCCTAGTGTTCAGGATTTGTCTCACATCCCAAAGATGTGCATGTTAGGTAAATTGGCTACCCTGAACTGGCTCCCTGTGAGTGACTATGTGTATGTGCATGAATATGCTGAACCCTGAACTGCTGTCTCTTCCAGAGTTTGTTCCTACTTTGTACAAAGTATTGTTAGCAGTGGTCCTGTAATAAAGTAGATGATTTTAGAAAATAAATACCTGGAGGGATATAAAAAAATATGCCATATGTGTATTTTAAGTGTTACCATGTCTCCTACCGTAATTTTCACCTTTTTCTGCTATGTATATTTTCCATGATTTGGTGACATTATTTTCCAGAGCTATGAATAACTACATACAAGTACAGGTATATACCTGAGGCCTAAATTTGGTTGATGCCCAGTAATATCTTGTTCATCTCAAAATATTCAAAACTAAAGTATTTGGGAAATGAATACGTTTAACACATCCTGAACTTTCAAACAAATTTAATTTTAAAAATTCGATTTTAAAAAACAAAAACACAACAATAAATATGAAGGATCATCTAGATCATAGACAAAACTGGAAATGGTAAGTAAGGGAATATATATTTGAATTCCCCCCCACAATATATTTTAGAATAGGTCGAACTAATTGATCCTAGATTAAATCAGGTTAAATGCCCGAAGATCACTTAAGAGAGACTAAGTAGGAGCTTTTTTCCACAGTCCATCTACATGTTGAATGAGGAAAGTTTTCTAAATCTACATGATGTCCTATTGTAAACTCTCTTACATTATATTATTTATTAACTTTTTTATTTAGTTATTATTTATCACATATTTTATAATTCTATCATAGTACACAATACTGCATTCATTTAACATAATGATTTTTATTGATATTTATAAGATCATATACTATTATTCTTTATATTCCTGTTAAATGTAAAGTCTTGGAGTTTAACAACTGCGCATTTCACTACATACTGTAATGTATGTATAATTTGTGTGTGACAAATAAAATTTGACTTTATTTGATTCATCTACTTTCTCACCACCAGCCCCAATCAAGACCTCCACAAAATGTTGTCATCTTCATTTGTAACACAAAGTTACACAATCGGTTTTATTTTGATCATGACTTAATGTAATCGTGATTTTAAAAAATTCTTTATAAAATACTAGACTAAGCATAACAAATGATGGCATATCAACTAGACCAGATTCATGAAATATCTAAAGTCTGACCAGCGAAACCCAATTCTTACACCAAAATAAAATGCTTACCTCTGTTTCAGGCAATTTATAAGATGGTGGGAACTGTGATTATGATGCGTATGAATGAAGATGGCCTGACCCCCCAACAGCGTGTGGACAAGATCTTCAGTAAGATGGACAAAGATCACAATGATGAGATTACGCTGGAGGAGTTCAAGGAGGCAGCTAAGAGTGATCCTTCCATTGTGTTACTTCTTCAGTGTGACATGCAAAAATAGATGCAAGGTGCAGTAGTGGGAGAGGAAGGCCAGGATAGGGCACAGTTTGTCAACCTGTCAGAACCTGTAAAACACAAGAGGAGGGGCTCTGAGAATGTCCAATATTCTGTTTTTAATGTATGCATTTTGTAAATCCTGAGCCTGTGTATTTTTATCTATGGTGAAGTATGATGTAGCAGTACTAGAGTATCTGATATGATTCTTGTTATAATTCAGATTTTGAATATTTTCACTTCTTCAAGTGACATTGCTACTTTTTGGTTTTGACAAGTTTACAATCTTGATACAGTTATGCCACCTTTGTCCACTGTGTGTCACTAATGGTGTTTTGTGAGCTTAAGCTTTACATCCAGGCCTTCCCAAATTGGCAACCCTCCACTTACTCTTCAGTGGTATATTCACACTTGGAACTCACTCTGTTTTTTTTTCTAAGGCCAGAAGACTGTGACCACAGTCATTTAATAAGATAGGGGCATTTTGGTGAAAAAAAACTCCAAATGACAGTATTTTACATGAACTGTTAGCAATAAACATGAAGTGAAGTGCACCACTTGCCTGATGAGAACTCACAAAAGAAAACTGCAATGGACATCCTTTTGCATTCTTTTTGCATAGTATTTGAAATGGAAAATGAGGAAGGGATGTATTCTCCATTTTTTTTTTGTGTGTATATATCTGTTTCTGTGTTTTATGTGTGTCTGGGGGGTGGAGTGGTATTTTTGTATTGGGGTAAAGGTTTATTACAGTTACGTGAGAAATAATTAGAGGTTTGTTGAAATTGTTTTCCATAAAGCCCAATAATTCATTATTATTTGAACAAAACAAGGCTGGGGGCTGCAAAATAGTTCTCCATCTCAACTGAAACTGAATAGTGTAGTGCCAATGCGAACTGAATGGAGTGTCCACAATTTTCAATACCATGATTTTCAGAATGTAAATATGATAGTAAAGAACATCATTCAAAATTGTATGATTTTTCTCTTTGATGTATAGTGGTTTAAAGCAAGAACTTATTATAAACACAAGCATACTTTTTGGTGGAGAAAGACTGCGCAATCATATCATATTTTTTTAGCATTTTATCTTAATTATCTCTTTACTTGTGAATGTGTCACCAGCACTCTTAGATTAAGTAGTACAGAAAACATAAACGTTATCACTGCTCAAAAAAAAAAAAATTCAAAATCAGTCTTTCATTTTCTAAACTACCGTAGGTGTCTCTCTTTTGCCAGAATTGGTTTTTACATAACTATATGCCTTACAGCATAATTATCCCTTAAACAACCTTGTAGAAGATTAAAGGCGCGATTTACACCTTATCACATCTTAACTTCCTTATAAGAGGTGAACACACAATCTTGATTACGTGCTGCTTCAATTTTAATGACACTTTTATTTTTAATAGAATTATCTTGGGTCAGTTATAAAAAATACATATATTATTCACATTTACTCCAGCCTTTATTCAAACTTCAGTGAGATATTAACATGAACAAAGAAAATTTCAGAAGCATCTCAGAAATTTCTATATTCTTACAAATCTTCAATTTTGCAGTAGATCACATTTATTCCACTTAAAATATCAGTTTGGTAAGACAGAAAAAGTTTCCCACTTTCCCACTAGCTACTCATTTCTACAGGTGATGATGTATAACAGTGAATTAACTCTTTAGAAATAAACCACTGAGCTCTTCCAGTAACATTAGCCACTGAATCCTATGTTCCCATAAAACTGGACACAGCTTTATCTCTTGTCTGCTGGGCTAATTATTTTTACTTCTCTATATGCATCTGAATGTATCTTGTCTTTTACATATTTTAATTTTATTTTGTATGTGTTTGTGGGGATGCTTTTCTGTAAAATAAAATACTTGAGGGAGAATAGACTAGATTAATTTGGTGACCACTTTAGAGTTCCTTCTGCAAACAGGCACAATGTTTGCATTGCTGTCGTGTATAAACTAGTGCACGCACATTGTGAGTTTAAAGGCGGAGTTTCCAGCATCTTTAAGAAACCACGCTTTTGCAGAATCTGTCTACTCCCAAAGAGCATATAAACCGGCTTTATAATTTTCTCTGACTCTGACTTTTCATCAGAGTAGCCCAGATTGTTTTCTGTTCCAGAGTGTCTTATTGTTTTTGTAAAATAGCTTGATTGTTATTTTTACTTTAAGTATCTCATTTCACCTCATCCTTAGGTCTCATAATTGCATTGAAGTTGAATTCACAGTCATTTTTCTGAAACCATTCAAAGCATTCTTCTAACCTTGATGAAAACGTCCAATTGCAGATGGTCAGACTGTTGCCATAAAGAGATGTTTCTAATGACTTAGTGTGAGCCATAGAAACATCCCACTTTATTACAACTCTTAGTCTGTACTGTAGACACTCTTCAGATGGATTCAAGTAATCATGAGGTTTTAGATTCATTCCATTGCACCTACAAGTATGAATAACAATAAACCAGAATTTATCAGACCTTGTGGATCGTTTCCACTACACTACACTGCAACTACCGTCTTAATTTTCACTAGCAGAAGTGGCACTCAAAGGGATAAATAACTATCATAACCCAAAAAACCTGATATGCTGCCTTTAGCACTGTTGTGCTTACCTTTTAGTCAACTTACTATAGTCCATTTATTACTCTGTACCATCAAGTCATGCCAACTAAATTTGACTTAATTTTATCAGCAGAACAACCTTTGGTTAGATGTTTTATCTGCCTATGGCCATTCTTGATGTACCTTTGACACTGTCAGGCTTTTAATTTCCAATATACCCATACGAATGTGACAAAAATACATTTCAATCCTTAGACTTGCACATTCTACCTCTAAACTGCACTTACTTGATCATTTGGCACCTAACTGTGTGCTTTGTCAGCATGTACAATCCTGTCACTGATTGAGCAAATTATGAAGTCAGACAAGAAGGTGCAGCAAAAGGTGTGCACTTAGCATAAACTTTCTGTGCTTTATATGCTTTCAGTTTTGTTCTTGTCTTCACAAATGAACAATAATACTATATGTTCAGAGGTTTACTCTTTTAAAGGTTTTCTCAGCTTCATACTTTTGCTTAAGATGACCGTTCTCTCTTACCCATTCAGCTTTGTTTCTATAGCGTGTATTCATTGTGCTACATTCATCAGTCAATTTATCTTTATTTTTTAAAGCATGTTTCACAGAGCACATCATCAAAAACGTTTTGTGTTGAAATCAGTGAAATAAAACAATCAGCTTTGCCCCCACATACATTTAAAAATGTATTTCTAAATTCTTAAAGCTCCCAGTCTTCTCTACTTGCAGTGCAGCTACACTTTTCATTCTGGTGATCTACAGTAGGCCTGATTGAATCTTCTGCTAGAATACTTTCCTATAGCCCTTGCTCTGTACAAGAGCCTGATTCCTGAAAGTATTCTAAAATTTAAGTAAGCTGCTAATTTAAGTTATCCACAATATGGTATCTGCACCTGTCACATTATTTTTTTATGCCTATAATTTGATGAAGCATAGAGTGAAATAAGCCACACAAACATCAGATACAGAGCATGCAGCAAAAATACGATTAGCAGAATAAAACTCAATTTATGGACAACAAATCACATGAAAAGAAAAGACAGATCTCATTCCATACAAGAATAAAACACTCTACAGGGCAAGGGTTTAAGGTGGTGCATGGCAGTGATTATTTCAGGATGATTTAAAAAAAATTGTCAGACATAGCAGGCTTTAACACTGAAAAGACAAACAGATGGTGAACAAAAGGAAAAGGCAAAATAAACTTGTAATCATTAAGTGGGCAGAAAGTCAAAACCAAAACTTGAAAACTAAGCTAATTTTATTTTGCTAGAAAAATGTTAATCCTTTGTCAAAATGAAGCAGTCCAGGCAATCACTGAGCATGCAGCTGGGCCTTCAATAAGATGGTCACCATGGCCATGTGATCATATCCCTTATCATCTGACAGACATTCTTAGAACACACCCCCATGAGATGGCATAGCAGCCAGTTCTAAAATGGTGGCATCTGAAGATATCACCAACATCACTGAATACTGTAGAAGATAACACAAAATTAAATTAAATAGCTCTAAAATTTAATTGTACAACTTGGCACTCATCTTCTTGCTTTTTAAATACTTAATGTTTTCTTACACTTGCATATTGTGTACAGTGGCCTGCTACTGTGTTTAGGAAAATCTTGAGACTAGGCCCAGTAAACACAATACCTTAAGTCCAACAAAGCACCTTCTTTTTCCTGTATTGCTATTTTCTTTTTCTGGAATATTTTGGAGGAAAAAGTCTCAATATGTTCCTGTGCTTAAGATCTTATGCATAAACTATGATGTGCATCAGTGAAGCTGAGGGTAAATGTAGGATCAGCTGAAATGTTCTAATAGAATGTGTGGTGAATGGGATAGCCTCAGAGCTGAATTACAAAAGTGCATGTGAATGAAATCAACATTATGTTACTGAAGTAGCTTACTTTAAACTGTTGATTTACACTAGCTAGACTAGACAAAAAACATATTTAGAAGTAGATTAAGGATGTTTCATTTTACTGACTCTATGTATGTTGATGTTTTATGATGTGATTTTTGTTTTAACTCTGCACTTTACTATTTATTGTTTGTTTTTATATGAAGGAATGCCAATGTAAGGTTCTGCTGGAAAATCGGAGAACAAGATGGTTATTTCACTATGTCGGTGGAATATTCTACCTGTTTTATAGCTGTTCTGTGGATGTACACCACCTTATTGTCACCATATATACTCTAATAATTTCATACTGTTTAGTGTATAACATGTAACTATTAGATTTAAAAACTGTGTATTTTTAATACATAGAGGATTAAACAATGGAAATAAATCAAATACAGTTTGCATTGTTTATTGTTTCCATTTTCTAATATTTTGATAATGCTAATTTGATTTTAAGATTTTAGTAATGATCAGAAAATATGTGAGTCTGTATATCTGCAAATAAATAATCTGCAAATAAATAAAGAGGCTTCACAGCTTACGATAACTTTCTTTCAAAAGCTTTTCATAGTAGAAATAATTTTATTTCAGAAGCATTCCTGGGATGTGTTGAATAGGAAATGTGATGATCATCCTTAGGATGAGTGTATGGATGTGATGAAGCATTTCCAGACTAAAATCTCCTCATTTTTCCAAGAAAAATAAAATTTTCAACTCAGAATTTATGGAACATACAGTATTTGAGAGCATAAATATGGATGTTAATGTAGTTAATAGCGTGATGAGTGCTGTTTTGAATGCTTCAGTTTCAAACAATGAATGAGAAAATTATTTTGTTCTGTAATAAATAAATTAATATTAAATAAATACATATGTATTTCTACATATATTTTTACTATTTGAAACAAAAATTATAAGTAAGGAATTAAAAGTCCAGCATTGTAAGTATCCACTGTCACCAGCGGAGGGCTTTTCCTCATGCCTTTTATTTCCATACACATGATATTTTATCAGAAACACATACATTATTATTATTAATTTATATAGAAGATACATTTGCTCCAGAGCAACTTACATGATCACAATTTATTTCTTTTATTTTTGTGTATTTTTCACAATTGAGGCACAAGAAAGTAAGTAACATGCTCACATTTCAACAGTGTGAGAACTTGTGTGATAAGCGTGTTTTTAACCTCCTTTCAGCTGGTCCCATTTCATATCTTAAACAGTTCAAAATAAAATCAGTTAGACTGATTTCATAATCCATAATCAGAGTATGAGAATTATATGTAAGACTACATGTTATAAATAAGAAGCTGAACCCATCAGACTGAATACAAATAAATCAATGTTTATTTTGTGATAATAGTCTAAACGTTTTATTTTAATCTACACCTCTATCTTCAATAGAGGAGCCTTTGGAATTTGTTTAAAAATCATTGTTTCTGAGGAGCTCTTAATGTGAGAATTTTCAGATTGGAGATACATATTATTAGACTGTCTCACATTATTTAAAATGAAGAACATTACTCACTCGATCTGCATCTGTCTGAAATTGAAAAAAGAAAAATATTTCCAAAGTACATTTACATTGTTCAGATCTGAAACACAAGAAGTTAGGGAGACACAATAAATTACAGGCAATAGCCGATCTTGCTGTCTTCTCCAATGCCTTAGTCACTACCCAACACAGCCATTAGAGGTCAATAGACTGCAGACATTGAGATACTATGGTCTGTGTGCTTGTGTGTATTTTAAGTGGTCATACCATAATGCTGTTTTGTACTTTATTTTTTAAGCTGTTTACTTCTGCATTCTTTTTTTGTTATCTTGATTCATTCTGGTTATGCTATTCAGACCTGATTATCTTTAAGGTGTGCAACCCATTACTACAAAAACCTTTCCTTGTCACTAGTAAATTACTGTGTCCTTCACATTAAATTGGACCAATGAAATTTCTGATGGAACTACATACAGCAACTCAACTTTCACTGATAATGAAGACAGAAGTCTGCAAAAAATGAGTAAATTTAAACTACAAAATTGAATGATTTGATATAATTAGATCTTAGTACAAATGTACATAGTTTAGCTTAGAATGTTGTTCCATGCAGCTGAATCATCCTGATAAAGTGGCATTTAATTATTTTTAGATAGCAATCTGAAACACCCTACTGTATCATACCTAAATGTAAAACTTCCTCTGTTTTCTTTTCCTATGGGCTCCAGAGTCCTGGGTTCAAACCCCAGCCTGGGTAGTCTCTGTATGAGCCATGCACATATTCCCTGTTTTTTTACTGAATTCTTTATGATACTTTGGTTTTCCTATCATATCTTAAAGGTTGACATGTTAAGATAATTTCTGATTCTTTGATCACCTGGGACCAATGAGTCTGGTTGTGTACATAATGTAACTGACAATATGTGCATATATATATATTGTGGTGTAGGGCCGGCCGTTTATCCCGGCCAATACCCCCAAGCCGCCAGGTGGAGCCCTCCCTGCAGTAGGGAGGTTCCCCGAAGACCAGCAGGGCATCATGGACATTGCAGTTTTTATACACAGCCCTACTGGATGCCATGGGGGCCACTAGGTGACGCTAGGGTTATTTTCCCTACACCCCGGAAGTACACATGGACAAGGGGAATGACATGCTTCCGGGGTAAAGAAGGTGGTTTTTTTATCTGACCCGGAAGTGTTCCTAGTCACGTGGACAGAGAGGGCAAAACACTTCCGGGGCAAGGACTATAAAAGACTGAAAGAGACACCAGAGCATTGAGCTGAGCTGGGTGGAAGGGTGGCAACGCATCTGGGAGTGGAGGATTGTTTATTATTGTATCGTTATTGTGATTTATGAGTATAGTGGAGGAGAGGGTGCTTTGTGCACTGTGGCATTTAAATAAAGTCAACTTGTGGACTTTTATCTGGTGTCTGGCGTATTGGACAGGGGTTCAAGGGAGTGATAGCGCCCCCGTCTGTCACTATATATATATATATATATATGTATATATATATATATTGTTGAGCCGACCCGGACACAGACAGGCGGACATGTTGTAATCACCACCACACGTTTATTAATACAACTATTTACAATGGTCACACAGACCCAATCCAGTGCACAATCCCCAAATACTCAGTCCTGGCCACAAATGCCTCTCTTCGGGCCGCCTCCACACCTCCTCTGTGCTTCGTCCTTCCTCCTCCCGACTCCAGCCTCGAATGAAGGGAGACGGCCCCTTTTATCCTGTCCCAGATGAGCTCCAGGTGACTCCCGGCATTCCCTCGTTGGCCACGCCCCAGCGTGGCGGAAGTGCCGGCTGTTCTCCCGGCAGCTCTCCGGGCGCCCTTTTAATTCTTCCCCCCAGCACTTCCTGGTGTGGCGGAAGTGCTGAGGTAACAGGTCCCCAAGGCATTGGGGCGCCTCCTGGCGGTGACCACGGGCCCCTACAGAGTGGAGCTACTATGCCCTGTACCCGTGACCCCCAAAGCAACCAGGAAAGCGACCCCCACATGATCCAGGGTGGGCACAGACCCACATCCGGTCCCTCATGGCGTCCCGGTCGGGTCATGGCCCCTGGCATCCCTGACACTGCCCCACAGCCAGCGAAGACCACTCGTGGGAAAGAGCGACCCGTCCCGCGAGGGCAGCACAGCCCCGAAGCGGGTCCTACTCCAGGACAACCGGGGTCCGGTCCCGCTCTCCAAGCAGGGACAGGGGCGGAGACACGGCCTGAGCACCACTTGGTGCTCCCCTGCGCCTCGCACAGGTTGCGCTCCCCCCTCTTACCGGCACCTCGGGGCCCCCTCGTTCGGCACCCTCTCCGAGGCCTCCGCGCCCCTTTGGTCGGAGTCACTCGCTCCCCTGCAGCCTCCTCCAGCCGTGGTGGCACCCGCGCACCAGCAGAGAGATCCTTCAGCAGACGGTCCGACATCTGAGGGCAGGTCCCCAACGAAGGGGGTCCTACTGCTCCCCCAGGGTTCGTCCCTACAAAAGAGAACACAGGGGCAGAACCGCTGCCAAGGCACCCTTCCTGTGCCACGCACTGGCAGCGTCCCCCCCTCCAATCGGCACCCCGGCACTTGCCTGTTCGGCACCCTCTCCGCGGCTTCCGTGTCCCTCTTAATGGTGGAATCGCCGGCACCGCCTGCGCTCTCTCCGCCGGCCTCAGGGATTCCCTCTGCCCCCGCAGAGGGCGGCCAGCACCCGGACGCGTGCACCCAGCACCGCGTCCCAACCTGTCGGAGGAATCGGCACACAGCCTCTCATTCCCCCTTCCACTCTGGGACGCAATGACGGTTTGAGACTCCTTATTACAAAGAAAGAGCCTCTTTCCCGTCTGCGTCCCTACAGTGCAGCGCGAGACCGCAGCCGACTCGGGGCGGAGGGCGCTAGGACCCGGGGCACTTAGCAGCCCGTGTCCATTCAGCGTCCTCACGAACTCCCCCCTCGCCACGCATACAGCCCGCTGCGCCGCACCTCCTGTCGGAGGGCTCCTTACTTGAAGCTGGTCGTTGGCATCACAGCCATGTTCAGCAGACCCTCCTGCATGCTGTACGGAGTCGGTTGTACTCACCGCCTCCGCCGTACCCCTCCGGCTGGAGATTCCAGCGTCGCGCCGTCCCGTTGTCGCTAACGTCTTCAGCGCCGCGAACGCCTTCCTCTCCAGTACCAGCACTTCAGCCCGGATGGCACGTAGCATCTGCAAAACACGCTGCTCCGCGGGCTGTAGGCACGCCTTCAGCTCCGCCAGAGCAGCCGGCAAAGACAGGAAGTTAACCGACACGGAGCCTACCTGTCTGTCAGCCTCCGACGCCGGCCACTTCCTGTGGGTCTTCTCCTCCGGCCCAATCGGGACTCCCCCCTGCCCGTGATGGACATTCCTTGGACCCGCCTCTCTACGGTCATTGGCGGGCACACAAGACACACCGTCCAATCGCGTGCCTGTCAGGGGGAGGGACTTCTGGTCCGCGGCCATCTTGCGTCCCCTTCTGCGGCGGCGACGTGATTGCCGGCAGCCGTGTTGTTGCCAGCGCCTATCGAGCTGCAGCGTCTCCTCCTCCGCAGCCCTCGCGGCTGCCGCCGTGCTGCCGGAGCCCCGCAGACCGGCATGCGCCTGCCACTGACGTGGGTCCGGGAAGTCCCTGCCTGCAAAAGAAATTACACGCCCGGCCCCCACGGGCCGGCTGCCATTAGGCAGGGAACTCACCTCCCCGGACTCGTCAAACCGAGGACCCCTCCTCGGCGTGGCCTTTCTTGACGCCATGCCGTCCCGGGAACCTTCAGCAACGGCGTGGTCCTCAGAGCCCGCTGCACTCCTGGTGGGCACGCCGCCCACCCGCATCAGGGGAATATGGCCTTCCTGCAGACCCCTGGCGGTCCGTGGGGTTCCTTTACCCCGCGGGGCTGTGTGCACGCAGCACCCGCGGAACGTGGGTGGGGTCCCCTGCTGCACCAGGCCGTCCACAACAAATTTGTTGATAACAGGTCCCCGCCTTGTATCAGGCAGAGCATCCTGCCGACTACGCCAGATGTGGAGCCGACCCGGACACAGACAGGCGGACATGTTGTAATCACCACCAC
>JANRMT010062848.1:6694613-6735080 GCA_026402145.1 Polypterus bichir lapradei
GAATAAGAAATCAGGAAGGGGGCAAATAGTTTTTCACACCACTGTATGTGTTCTATGTGTGTGAATCACTATGTGCTTCTTAAACAAGCATTTTCTTCCTCCAACAGGACACAGAATCCATTACATTCGTGATATTACAGCTGTCTGAATAAATAAATACTGAGATGTATAATTGATATAATTTTCATGAGGATAAGAATTAAAGCATGTTATTAAACATGGGAACACAGTGGCGCAGTGATAGTGACGAGCTGGAGCCCCGTCCAGAGATTGCTCCTGCCTCCCACAAGATGCTTGCTGCACCGTGCGCGACCTTCAATGAAATAATTCCTGTCCTTCCTTTTCTTTCTCCAAGTACCCAATCGCCACACAATCAGCTCAGTAATAGATGTCAAGCCATCTGTTAGCTTAGAACACAGATTCTTCAGAACTTTTAAGGAACATTGAAATATCTTCATAGTACATGTTTAATTATTCTATCCATCTATCCATCCAGTTTCATGCCAGTCCCAGCAAGAATACAGCACGAGGCAGAAATAATCCCTGAACAGAGTGCCAGCTCGTCACTACCGCTGTCCACCGTGTCCTCATGATGTTAAAATTTTATCTGTGTAATGTAAAAAAAATTTGCTGCATTTTATCTTAAAAATGATATCGTCATCATATGTAAATACATGTTTCATGACTCAGGTTGTGCAATATTATAACTGTATTGCAAGTTTACAGTGAGGTAATTGTACTTATAGGTACAAACAATTCTATAAGGAGCACTTGATGGACTGATTGAGTGCATTTAGAACTCTTGGGATGAAACTGTTTCTAAACCGTGAGGTCCCTATAGGAAAGGCTTTGAAACGTGTGCCGTATGGGGAAGTTCAAATAGCATTGGCTGAGACAGAATGTACTTGATGCTGTATGCCAATAATTCTCTTTCCGATCAGCTGCTTGAGAGCTGTGATTCCACACTCAGATACAGTGGGATAAATACTTGAGAGTAACAATGCTAAAGCAGCTATGGTATTTGGAATAGTTTGGCCATTCCGTACATTGTTACAGGTTAATTACAATCAGATGCCTTAAACTAATAAACAATATACGGTTAATTTCAGTGTATTTGATAAAGCCGTCAGGGATGTGCATCTAAAAAAGAAAGGGAAACCACACTGGAACAAAGCACTGCTTTGACGCTGGGTGCTGCCAGTTTGCAAAACCGAGTGGAGAACTTGCGTACACCAAAGATTGAGTTGGCATGAAAATGCGTGTGGCTTTACACCAAGTTTAGTTTTTATATATCGCGATGTGATCGTGGAAACGGGCATACGCAACATTTATACATGAGGCCCCTGGTCATTTAGGGAAAAGTGATTTCAAAAATGCCATGTGTACTCATATTCCAGTTAACAAATGTAGATTTCTCCACAAGTTTTACAGTTTTGTGGCCACGTAAACCCGTGACCGGGTTACACTTTGTGGTCTGCGCATGTCATTGCTTTGCACTTGCATTCAGCTTCCACAAATAGAAAACGGTGCAATCATCCACAAAGGATATTTCCTGATGCAAATGCTCAAGTGATGAAATTATTCTTTCTCCAAGCTGAAATAATCTGTCTTAATATTTCAGAAATCAATAGATGTATGTTGATGAGCTGAACATACAATGCTAACGTAGGATGGATTAAATATAATAAAATAAGGGATTAATACCATTTTTGTTGTGAATGGGCTGGACTCTGTCTCTTTAAGACAGACCGGTATAAAATTTACAAAATGTATAAAATTTGTAAAATTTACAGACTAGCATAACATGGCTTAGTAAAGGTATGCCTTTTGCCAGGTGTGCCATGGAGATTGTTGATGGTTTCAGCAGGTAAGCGAGGAATAAAGAAAAACCATTGGCTTCAAATAAGAATTTTTATTTCTCTTTATTTGATGAACTGGTGCTTGTGACATTTTTCGTTTGTTCTTGTTCATGAGTTTCCTACCTGCTTCCGGTCTCGCAAGGGTCGAACGGAAGGGAGTCGGGTGTGCTACAACTGCAGCCGCTGTGGCCGTGTCTGGCGGTGTTGTTCTGAGATGACGTCCGAGTGGCAGGGACGTCAGGGTATCACCCCCAGACCTTTTGCTTTTGTATCCACAGGGCGGAGCCGTACTACTAAGGATGCCGACTCCCCGTTATAGAGAAGACCAGCCCTTGCGGGATGTGCCGCTCAGTCCCACAGTACTCATCTGGAAGAGGGACAATGTGGCGGGCGGCCGGGATGCCCCTTCTACTTATGTAGAGCAGGGGAGCAGCCATGGGCTCCTCAGTACCTCCCCCGGGATGCTTTGGTGACAGCCTCCCTGGTTGACGATGGTGCCTCAGTTTTCCGCAGGGTTTCATGGGAGATTGAGTTCTCCCCAACCCTGTGGGGATCTGGGGAGGCTGCCAGGGGGTGCTGCATGGATCCCGGAGCCAACCTGGACACCTCTACAGCCCCGTCCAGAAGAGCAATTAGCAACAGCTGATCAATCACCTGGAGCACTTCTTGGTGGGTTATAAAAAGGGCTAGCATCCACCACTCATGAGCCAGAATCGTGAGGAAGAGGTTGCCTGGGAGGAGTGGTGGTGTCAAGGTGGAGAGTTGTGTGTTAACCAAACTAAGTGCTTTTGGGACTGTGTTGTGGCTGGAGGGAGTACGGGAAAGACATGCCCTCCAGCTGAAGAAAATAAAGTCTGTTTGGATTTTACATGTGCCTCTGGGTTAGTCTGTGCCGGGTCAGGCGCAATATAGTGCCTTTATCATAACACCAATTTCAATAAACAATTTTTGTGACTCATTTAAAGGCAAGTGCATTTTAATTAAATGCTGAACCTTCGCTACACTAAGCTTAGCAGCACAATCTCAGGAGGCACAAACTCCATGTTTGTTTTTGGATTCACAGCGGCTGTTGGTGATGTTTAATCTTCTTTTTTTAGCACATTTCTCTAACATTTTGCCAATGGATAATTCCATAAGTGGACCCCTGCGTGTAAACAGGGGGTTTTAAGTAACCAGGTTTCTGTTCTGACTGGGTTACTCACCCCACATTTAACACACCCACTCATGCACATCTTTCTTATGATCATCAGCTTGTCCCTATGAATTAAATTCAAATGAGTTTCTATTTTAGAGATAGTCCTTCAATAAAAAGCAGCTTTTGCTTTTCCTTTTGCTTATCCATATATCACATTTTTTGTTGAGGTATCCCTGCCCTTGGGGTTAGTCTGGATATGGAAAGGAGGCAGGAATACAGGAGGACTCGCTTCCTTGTTAAATTATTTATTCAGACGCACAATATGTTTGTAACATAATCTTTTCAAAGGCATACTTCTCAATATGAAAATTGCACCCTGCTGAAGGCCAATCTTCAAATTTTCAATAGCCATCCTTTACAACCATGGCAACCTGGCCTAATCCGCTCAGCTCACGATCAATTGTTGCCATTTAAGGTTTGAGCTATGGCTGAAAATGCTGGAGTTTAGTTTTTTACAGTTAAGAGGCTAAAGTCTCATTCTTCCAGAATGACTTTACACCTCATTTGTCCATCTAGATGTGTCATTGACCTGTAAAGGGATCTTGCAGTATTTTGTTCTTCTATAAAGTAAGATTTGTGATGCACTGCTGAAGTGACAGGGTTTATTAGTTAGCCATTCTGAAAGGATTCTTTCATTTTGCACTAAGCTGTTTAATTCTTCTCATGTCAGCTACATAAAAAAATGTCCTAAAGTATTGTGGTGGTAGCCCTTGCCATATGAGCAAACGTCTTTGACCTAGTGCTTTACCTGTAGATCTGCTTGTGGATATGAAGTGTCCCTGGTCTCCAATGATCTACCTTTGTGTTTAGTAAAGGCCTGCTTTATTTGCATCTGTTACAGCATCCATTCATAAAAGAAACACTCCCAAAGGACAGGCTTCCAAGGTGTGTGGTGTGTCGTGCTCGGCAGCTTGATAGGCAGCTTGATAAGCAGCTTGTCAGACTCTTTGCGGCACTCATTATTATTCATGGCCACCTCCCAGTTATTTCAACCACAGAGACTCAAAGCTCAATGCCGCCATCTCAGCAGCCAGCAAACAAGAACAGAGAGCAAAGCATAATGGATTTACATTGGCTGCTAAGCAACTGCTGTGTACATAGTCATCACAAGCCTTCCCCATGACTGTCTGTGGGCCTTCTTTAGGCAGCTTGAGACTACAGATTGCAAGTCCCTGCACGCAGCTCTCTTCTTGTTAATGACAATCCTCTGAATGCTGGCTGAAAATCGGCTGTTTAAATCACAATGTCAAAGAATATGGCTGCAATTGGGGCTCAATGTCAGCTGTTCCTAAGTAAAGCTAAGGTGAATGAAGGCAGTGAATCTGACCTCCACTGGTCCTAGTGCAGTAACTAACACACTGCTAAAGTGAAGCACTTGAGAAAAGAAAGGCTACCTTCCATTTATTTACTGATTCACAATCCCAACCATAACCAGTGCGAAAGATCCCCGGAACACAGACAGAGACGGCCTCAGAATGTCCCAAAAACACACGCTTTTATTATTTTTCTTTTGCACACACAACACAGTGCACCAAACAGCCACAATAAACTCACAGTCCTTTTCCTTCTGTTATCTTTCTCCTTATTCTTCTGCCACCTCCAATCCAACTCTTCTCCTCTCCTTGAAAGCTCTGTCCTCTGCCTCCCGACTCCGGCTCCCTGAATGGAGTGAGGCAGCCCCTTTTATACTGCACCCAGATGTGCTCCAAGTGTTTCCTGATGGCCTTCCTGCAGCATTTCCTGGTGTGGTGGAAGTGCTGCATGGGAATCCGGAAGCACTCTGGGTGTACCTGGTTCCTGTTCCAGCAGCACTTCCTGGTGTGGTGGAAGTGCTGCAGTCCATGGCTCTGGAACCATCCAGGCGGTCCCCCACAAGGTTGAGCTACCAAGTTCAGTGGCCCCCATGCAATCCAGTGGGGCTGCCCTCTTGCATCCCGGGGAAGATACTGCCCCTCTCCCGACCCTTCCCTTCCCGGTGGAGCAAGGTACACGGTCGTCTATACCATCAGACAGTAGTGTATTCTGGGCCAAATATGGTTGGCTTTAGGCACTTAAGGTTCAGCTATGGTAATGACAAATGTATTGTGGCCCAGAAATGGCCCAGATGTAACCAGCTACAATTAACAGCTTTCACCAGTTCTAGGGTGTTGGTTGTACAGTGTTAGCTATTATCAATGTAGTGAGAAGTCAAGCAAAATGACACCTTTTATTGGCTAACTAAAAAGATTACAATATGCAACTTTTTGAGGCAACTCAGGCCCCTTCTTCAGGCAAGATGTAATCAAGATTGCCTGAAGAAGGGGCCTGAGTTGCCTCAAAAGCTTGCATATTGTATTCTTCCTAGTTAGCTAATAAAAGGTGTAATTTTGCTTGACAATTTTCACCAAATATGTATTGTGGCTCAGTCAAGACCCAGACACAATCAGTTGCATGTTGAATATGTCTGGCATTATAGTTATGGGTCAATTATGGTATGGCTGTAACCAGCGACATTTAGGAGTGTTCATGCCATTTGTATACTGGCCCAAATGTGTTCCATATGCAACCAAGGACATGTAATGTATTTTGACAATTTCATTATAGGCCAAAAGGGGCCTGGCTATATTCAGCCATATGTAGGGGTGGCATGCCATCTAGATTGCACACCTAACACTGGCATTGATGTTTTGGGGCAAATAAAGCCCAACATTAACCACTGTGACAGATAGGGGGCGCTATCGCTGCCTTGAACCCTTGTCCAAGACGCCAGACATGAAGTAAAAGTCCTAAAGTTGACTTTATTCAAACTGCACAGTGCACCAAGCACCCGCCTCTCCACAATACTCATAAATAAACAAATCGCTACAATAAACAATCCTCCATACTCCCAGACGCGTTGCCACCCTTCCACCCAGCTCAGCTCGACGCTCTGGTGTCTTTCTCAGTCTTTTATATTCCCTGACCCGGAAGTGTTCCCACAGTCCTTCAGTCCATGGTTCCTTATTACTTCCGGGTCAGATAAAAAGTCCTTCTTCTTCACCCCGGAAGCATGTCACTTCTGCTGTCACTTTGTCTATGACGCACTTCCAGGTTATAGTTCACATGTGACTCTCTGGGCCTCCCTGCAGCGTCCTCTGTTGGCCCCTGGGGTATCCAGCAGGTTTGTAGGGGTAAACTCCATAATCCATGATTCCCTGCTGGTATCCGGGGCACCTCCATGCTTCAGGGAGAGCTCCATCTGGCGGCCTGGGGGTATTGGCCAAGATAACAAGCTGGCCATAGACCACATCAGAAACATTCAGGGGTTTTTATAGCATTTGTATTCTGGGCCTAATGTTGCCCAAATGCAATAAACTACAAAGTAAAGTGTGTGTGTCATTTTCATTTTGGGCCAACAATGCTCCAGCAATAACTAGCCACATGTGTCTGTGAAAGGTATGTTTGGCAGGGACGTTTAACTTTAATGCCAGTGTCTAACAGTATTGTGAAGACATGTTAGGCACGTGATTAAGTGCTGTTAAGTGAGGATGTGCCCAGAAATCATGACATGAATAGTTTTTATTAATCAATAAATCTTCTAGAAAGAGCAGTTACTTACATTTAATCAGTATTTGCTGTGACCACACACTTGTTTGAAGTATTTAAAGGTAATAGTCCGTTCTAAGCACCTTGGAGAACTTACCGGTGTTGTTCCGGAGAATTTGGGTCTCTCTCTCTCTTGCTTCTGCATGGCATGATGTTGAGATCAGTGGTCTGTAGAGATCTTACCATCTGCTGTACAATTCCTTTTCTTGGTGTAGCTGCCGATACTTCTTAGAAGTAAGGGAGCCACTTGACTCCATTTGTAGAAATGCAATCCATGCAGGCATAAATCCGTCTTGTGCTCTCCAGCCCTTTGTTACGTTTTTAAATTTGATACACCATTCCAGAAGCACTGCTGTCAGTTTTTTGCACCCCAACCCTTAAGTGTGGAGGTGAATCACTTGCCTTGTTTCCAACTTGGAAGAATACTTTTTAGTAATACTTCCAGTTAAGACCACTTCTGACATGACTTTCCCAAACGTTAGATGGATTTAACAAGGTCAAATAGGTTCTGCAAGTCCTAAGCTGATAGCAGTACTGAAAATCTCCTGATTTCAAATGGTAGCACTAATTGTCTGCTACAATATATGGCTGACTGCTGTGTTTCTTGTCAACAGCTTTTCCTGTTTGTGCTTCTGCAGAAGAGCTTGGAGAGCACACATATAGAAACAACCTGTCTGCTAGATTTATGCTTGGTACCTTCGTGATGAGTACTATTGATATTTTGCTATGGTGTAAGATTTGAATGTTAAACTGCCATGCCCTCTGCAACATCGCTTTTTTTGTACAGTTGGATCCTCATCCAGTTTTACTCCCTCTACGTGTCTCTTTTCTGCTTTAGTTAATAGTTTGGCTGGGTTTATACATATACGTATGTCACTGATCACCGGCACCTGTTGTACTTATTTAATGAGGCATTGGGTGATTAATTACAAAGAAGGCAAGCTTTTTTTTATCTCAGGTGCCAACATACACAAATGTCATCATAATATTTTACTGTTTGGAAATCTAAACTACTTTTTTCTGTGAAAAATGGGCTCCTTGTGAATATACCTATGCAATACATAAAGTAAAAATTGTTAAGTTCGATCAAAAGTAGCATTTATTTGTTCAGTAGTGCATATTTTACCACTATTGTTGCCGATGTATTTGTTAAATTGTCCGTTGTTAATTTTCACGTTAATAGTAATTGCCCCCAAGTTTATGGTCTGATTTGCTTCTTTAAGGTGCAGTCAGTCAATACCACCTGACTTCAAATGCAAGTTATCAATAAATACAACACTGGACTGGGTGAAGGGATGGCACCAGAGCAAGGGGCACCAAGCCAGTGCCCGTGTTCAAACTGTTCTTCAATCTGTCCTTGTGATTTTGTATATAATACTTGTTTCTTTGAGATACTGAATTTTGGGTAATATATGATTTTAGACATAAACTGTGTTGATGACTAAATTTCAGGGCAAAATTTCAGAAACAGCGCCTCTCAAACTTTGTTTAAAAAAAGTATTTCATTTAGAACTTTATAGACTCTTTAAAAAGTGAAAGTCATAGTTATGTGTAGTTTTACTTTCCTGCCATCTTAAAATGTACTTTTAATGTATTCTACCATTTTTTCTACACCCTTTGCATATCTTTAGTTTTCTGCATTCAGATAATGTCATTTCATGTCTTTAAGATCAATAAAATTGTTTAATAGATGGTTGTTTCTAGTCTTTGCTCTTCTGTTTGAAAACTTTGTATAGTGTTTTATGGTGATGTTTTGTTTTGGTAGTGATCTGGTCCAAATCATGCTTCATATGTGGTCTTGCTATGGTTAAGATACAGATGTGCTCTGGTCCAGTTGTGCTTCATAGATTGTCTTACAAAGGTTTAATTGTGGCTGTGGTGTGGCCAGTTCTGGCCCATAGCATACCTGAGATATGGTTTAATAAAAGTTGATTTGTGACACTGTTATGGAAGCCAGATATGAATGAGTTAATTGCTGTTATTCCACAGTGATATGTGGGGCAAATGAAAGTGGTGAGTATGGGCCAGTACTCATTTGCTATCTGGGTACCCTTCAGGGGGCCAAAGAGCTGTATGCTGATGATGCCCATAGGATTCAAAATCCAAATAAGGCTATGGCACGCAGTGCCACAACAGAAAGGATGCCACCTTAAACAGGAAAGAAGAAATCCTGTGGGAATGAATAATATTAATTTGTTTTTAAAAATAATTATAGAGTATGAATAGTTGTGTTCACTTGACTCCAATTGTTATATTGCTCATATGAATTAAATATCAGCCATGAAAGACACAAAACAAAAGAATGGTTTAGTGAACTCCTCTTCAACAGCAATTAAGCTGAGGCAGAAGGGGTGATACTCTGTCCAATAGTACTTCTCTCCTTGTTTCACTCCTGTTTCCCTGTAAAGAGCCAATGTTATGAAACAAGAAGCTGCAAGATATAGAGAGTATTGTAAGTTGACAGTTGGCAGGCGTGCTGAATTGGAGCCCTCAAACACAGAGGCAAGCAGCAGTCCCATTTGAGTGTGTTAAAAGATGTGCAGGCTTAAAGATGAGCACAAAAACAAAGAAACCGAACATCTTGGTCTTTGGTTTACCATCTACATCCTGTGCTGTACAACAGTACTACTGTAATACTAATGGCTGTTTGTAGTATTCTGTGTGCTGGCATGCAAGTAAGAATGTCATTGCACTTTGTTGTATGTACGGTATGTGACAATAAACTTTTGGTCCTTTTGAACCTTTGAGAACCCTGGAGTTTAAAGCCCTTTAGGGCCATAAAGCTGGTAGTAGGATAGGCAATAGTATGGTTGGTGTGAGTATGTGTGTGTGTGAAGTATTAATTGTGTTAAAGGTGGGCACATACTCTAAGGTACCCTACCTGTCAGTTATGAGAGGACGATCTGTGTAGTTAGGCCCAGAATGGAAGTCAACTTTTATTTGTCTGTTTATTTTGATATTTGTATCTTCTTGTATTAATACCTCTATAAGAATTATTTATTTGCAATAAATACATGTTTGGAGGTACTCCCAGGCACTGTTTTGAGTTTAGAGGCTTACATCTTCACCACAAAGTATCCTAAAATACAACCACAATGACTCCTTTCGTTATCTCTTCCAACTCTCTCTTGGGGTGCCATAAAAATATGTGTATGTTAAAAAAAACGGAAAATGTGTAGGTCTACAAAAAAAAATCTGATTTATAAAACTTCATGTATGCGCATTCTTATGCAATTTACCCTTATAAATTACAATCATCTTGTAAATATGCATACATGAATGTGCCTTGAATCCACGCTGTTGCCACCCTAAAACAACAATAAATGGATAATGCTAATCAACCTCATACATAAGTAATCATGTTGCTGTAGTCCTTCATTGGCTGATGCATCCCAACACCAACTCTTGCATTTAAGTTGTGGAGTTCTGCATTGCTCTCCTCACTGCATTAATGTGCTTCTCCTCTGAGCTCTTGGGGGTCGGGGAATGGTGTCAGAGTAAGCAGTCATCATCTGAGCAGGTAGCCACTGGCACACCTGGCACATGTAATGACGTGATTGCTGTTATAATGAATAGTATAGACCTTATTATAAACTGTGGGTTCAGCCAGTTAGCTTACCAACAAGTTAGCCATCGCATACAGCACCATCAGCATATCATTTCATCAATGCTACTTTGTCTCAAAATAAATGAATCATGGGTTAACCCAGGCCTCTGAGCCACAGCACTTGACAGTGTCATCTTGGCATCTTGGAATGTATCTGCTCACAGTAAACAGCATCAGCTAAATTTTCGCTAGGTGTCTTTATTGCAATATGAGTGTAGTCAATTACCCTGATTACATTAGAAAAATCAGACACTGCTGCAGATTTCCTTTTTATGTTGGTATGTACGACCAAACCATGCTGAAACTGACTATGTGCGCCTTATCGGTTGTTTATGGCTTCCAGCAAATTGGGCATGATGGAGCTAAAATTTGGTTCAGATATTCCTGACCTGTCAGCCAGTTCTCTCTGGTAAGATGTCTGCTGCCAGAATGCCGACCGTTGTTAAAACCTGCACATGAATAAGTAGAGCCCAATTCGGGCAGTATGTCTTTCGAATGCCAGGGTCAACTAAGCACATATTGTAGCTCCAAGAGAATGGATTTTGAAATAAATTGGCTCAAAAGCCAGTCATCATCATAGGCAAAAAAATTCTGCTGGTCCATAAAAGCTTGTCCCCTTCATATATGACCAGTTGTGTAGTCTTCAAGCTGTGCCAAACAAGCCATGTTGTGTCAAACATTAGGCTATGATATTATGATATTTATAGCTTTCTGTATGCAGAGGGTGAATCATGCCTGTTTGTTTATAGCACTTTGGTTTCTAAGTCTTAGAAGTGACAAGCGGCAGCCAATATAAACTGATGAAAAAACAAAAATGTTCTTTAGTGCAAATATACAGCATTGATCCCCTTAAAAGAGAATTAAAATAGTCTATACATCATAATCATCACTTTTGAGGCTTAATATGTTTGTCTTGTCAACAAACATTGTAATAACAGCTTGTTGATATGAACGATTATATGCATAAGTCATCATTTAGATGGTTTTTTTGCGTTTTCCTACTTGTCTTTTGCCAGTTTCTCCAAAATGTTGATTATGGATTGCTCATATCTGCCATACTATATGCAAACTTTCCCATCAGCTTTTCTTTTATAAATCCCAAAGTTTCCATGGAAAGCTTCAAAAACAAGTTTTATAAATCTGACCCCAGGTGAGTTTTGCCCAACTCTACTTATGACTTGGACTCACCTTGCTGAGATGATGGAGCTCCTTGAAGCCAGACTATGGAGTAGTTGTGGAGCATCATTCCTCTAGTCAGGAAGCACTTCAAGGTCAGGCAGAACCTTCACTTGATAGGGAGCCTCCTCACAGTAGCTCCAACTAGTGGCACCCAAGGACCTGATCTGGGTTACTCTCCTGAACTACAACTCCCAGGAAAAAGTGCAGGTGTCCAAATGGTAGCTATGTCAAATGAATGCTGCCATCCACTATACTCGGGGGAACACACAGCAATTTGGTCTCCCTTTGTCCTTTCATTACACTGGCTTCCTGTCCAGGAAATGAAACATCAACAATCCTGACTGGAACGCCTATTCGACCATAATGCCATCCATCCCTTCCATACTGAGAAAATAAGCACTTACCATCCTAATCAAGATAAATTCTATATATGTGCATTTTCATTTTTTCTTTCTAAATATCGCTTGATGTTTCTGTCTTTATGTTTCAACAATTTGTTTCATATTTATGTTGCATGTCAAACTATATTTGTAATAACTGCACAGCACAATGGCTTATTATGTGAAAGGGCAAATGAATATGTTGCTCTCATTATTTGACTAGTTAGTTACATGGAAAGGCCAGGCCTATTTATTAAAGTGATGGCATATTGGCTGTGATTTTCCAAAATGGATCAATCAACAAGAGAATGATGACAATTTGATATGAAAACAAAACATCTGAAAAAAAGATGATCATTTTTGATGATGCATCTGCTCCAAGGTAGAGCAATGTGCCATCACAGACATCAAGAGAAAAAATAGGAAAGATCTGGTGATGACAAATCAAAACAACTACTTCCAGTAATTAAAACACTCCATAAGAAAGTATTCCTAACAGCTTAATTCCATGCAGACAATATTCTTTAAAACAAGCATTCAAGTACCAGCAGATTGTATGTATGAGTCCATGCAATTCAGAATGATAGAGGCAACAGTAAACATTAAAGTGGGCTAAACAAGTCATGGTGCTAGGCACAATACATACTGTGATGAACGTATCAGAAACAGCAATGATGCTAATAATTTTAGTCAAGAAAGTGAAAATGTGCCTTCAAATGTAAAAAAAAAAAACTCTGGGAAACAGTGTCCCTGTCTTGAGTATAAAAAACACTGATGGGATCTAAAACTACTTGTGTAGAGGAATAGACAGTCAAGTAACAGCTGCATCCAAAAGTAATCTTCCCTTGTTGAAGAAAAGGATATGGCAACTGAATATTCAAAGTAACATCTTTTAATACTGATATGCCCTGAAGGAAGGACCAAAAAATTCCATGAATCCTGGAGCCTACAGTGCAGGTCATTGGTTATAGTATGGTTGGATGTTTTTCATGGCACATTTTGGATGACTTGATATGAACAGACCAACAGTTGAATCTCAAAAGGTGCGTAAGTATTTCTGCAATAATGTTCAGTTTCTACATCTTTAGCGCAGTCCTGGAACACTGGGTTGAAATTTCTGGGTGCTAAGTCTCTTTCTGACTGCTTTACACTTGACGGTAGGTCACTCAAGTGCATATGGGAAATGGAATCAAAGTCAAATGAGACCAGAGTGACATCACTGGGATTCAAATATCAGGTTCCAAAATATCTTACTGTATTTCACAAGTATTATTATTTTATGTTATGTTTTGTTACAATCTTTTTTATAAGTAATTAACTAAATGGGAAGAAGCCAAACAAAACTGTTGCTCTGCCAATATAAAGACTAAAAGACATGCTGCAGAGAAGTCCAGCTAATGTATCCCAGGACTAAACAGTCTGCCCTACTCGGACAAACTAAATTTCTTACAAATCTGTACTACTGAGAAGAAACAACTATGAGGAGACCTAATACAGGTCTTCAAAATTATCAACACCAAAATAGCAGAATTCTCATAATTAAATGGTGAATCATTTACTTGAGGTCACTAGTTAAACTGTACTTTTGACTGAAGCCAAGAGCACTTCTTTTTACAAAGAGGAGTGGGAATCTGAAACAAACTACCAAGTCAGGTAGTAGAAATGGAAAACCTGAAAAACTATAAGGATAAGATATTGCAACAACTTATCTATTAGTTAAGCAAATACCAAATTGTTTCCTCTCTTTTGTCTCATATTCTTATGATTGTGAAACTTCACACTCTCATAGGACCCCCTTCAAGATACCCTTCAGCTAAACATTTTCTAGGTCCACAAAACACCAACATTTCCAGGGATCTGGATTTAGCTCCTAATCAAGTCATGCTCTGTTCTCTTTGCATTGATTGCATGTTCTCCCTGTGTGCAAGTGGCCTCTCTGGGTAATCCAGTATCTTCCCACATTACAGGTATGCACATATTAAGGCAATTAGTAGTTCTAAATTTCCCCAGTGAAAGTTTGTCCTAAAATGTATTGTCTCCTGATCAAGCTTGGTTGCTGTCTGCAAACAATAGGCAATAGATCAGGGGTCGCCAACTCCGGTCCTGAAGGATCACCGTGGCTGCAGGTTTTCATTCTAATCCTTTATTAAATACGTGCCCTGTTTGTGCTGTTGATTAACTTCTTGTGAATTCATTTTAATTGAATTCCTTTTAAAAATGTATTCCCTTGGATTTCTTTATTGCTCCTCTGAATTGCTTCATTTCTTTCCTTAAATGGCACCCAAACAGAAATAAAATGTGAAGTGAGTGAGCCAACAGAAGACCAACTAAGTCAGGGTCTCAAACTCAAACCAATTACACTCCAACCAGCTGCTTAATGAGGTGCAGATTAAACCCATTCTTTAATTTCCTGGCTTGTTGCTGCTCTTATTATGCATTAGCAGACATTTCCAAAATTGTTAATTTGCTCTTTTCTAAGAGTTCTGTTAAAATGTTTCGGGGTCCTGAGCAGATGAACATTCATGAGACCTTCGTCTTTCTTTATTTTCAGATATTGTATGGTGGACACCAGTTGTTTTGGCTCATTTTGTATCTCATTATTATTTTGCTGCTAATTAAGGAAAAAGAAACAAGAAGTTTGAGTCTTCAAGAACAAGTTAATTCAAATTAATTCAAAAGTAGTTAATTAGCAGCAAAAACAGGTTACTCATTAAGAAAAGGGTTAGAATGAAAACCTACAGCCATGGTGGTCCTCCAGGACCAGAGTTAGCGACCCCTGCTCTATACAGTATAGTATTGTCCATGCAATGGAAAAATGGATGAATGGATAGCCAAAGCTTAATTTCATCACTGGATGAGAACTACAAAATAAATGGATATCCTGCACAGAGCAGCTGCAATTAACAAAAGTTAACCACTGTCAACTAGTGGATTATTTATAAATGAACTGATCCATTACCTGGTTAAACTGCGATTCATTTCTTTCCTTAACATGCAGCATGTTTATGTTTATCTCCATGGTCTTCATTAATAGCTCTCTGTCGATTCAGATGAACCAGCTGTCTCCAGAGAAATGCTCTCACTGCACAGCCTTCAAACTGACAAATGAAGCCTCTGAGCTCTATGGTTTAGCCACATGAATGTGCTCTTCTAAAATTTGACATTTTCCTTCTTGTTTAATGTGTTTGAAATATTAATGTCAAATTACAGGACATATTCAAACTAAGTGTTTTTTTAATTGACAGAACTTTCTTATAATCTTAGAATCAAAGGGTAAGAGACACAATATGGCACTGGCCTGCTGCCCGCTCTACACCATGTGCAAGTGTGTCTGTGGTTGGAGCTGAACTACATGATTAAATCACAGAAATAAAAATTGTGTTGCAAAATAAAATGCTCATTGAAGGCAAGACAACCAGGAACACAGGAAGTGAGAAGAAGCTAAATGGAACTTCTAGCAGAATGCATCAGTGAAATAAATTCAGCTTGTGCATGAGTGAGCAGGCAAAGCTTTATACACCATACCTTAGTACACTACAGTGAACCAGAGTGAAATATTTATGCTAATAATGTATTTGTATGAGCCTTACAAATCAAATTTCATGCAACTGGTGTTGTTCTAAAAATAAAATATGCTAAAGTGGACACCAGTCTACATGAATTTTCAAAATAAAATTAAAAATGAATTAATGCTGGTCTTGCATTCAAAAACTACTGTATATTAATAAAGTGTCAAAACAACTTATATTGAACAAAGCGCACTAATGTCGATGGTCACTTCAGTCAAGCACTAAACTGAAGAAATGTTTTGTACCAAAAATGTAACCGTCCAAAAACACATTAAGTGCTCTGAACACCACCGTAGATGCTGCAGGCATAATAAAACCACATATTACTCAAATAGGATAAAAATCAAATGCTTCAGACTGTATATATACCGCTGAAAACCAGTAGTCAGACAACATATGTGCAAGAAGCAATTTAAACAGTGTAGTGGGTACTGCACACATGCACAAGTCAAGTCAAGTTGGGGAGCATGCAGTGGTACAGTGCGTTGCCGCACCCACTACACAATGAAACAGCTCAGGATCCCGGTTTGCAACCCCCCAGGCAGACGCACGGTCCAGTAACACCCTCTGGAAATGACCCTCTACCTGCCGCAGCAAGGTGTTATGTGGGCGACCCCTTAGCTTGGTCCAGCCACTTGGGTCCCCAACAATGAGGATCTTACGAGCTGGATCACCCTCTGGGAAACGCGCCACATGGCCATAGTGCCGTAACTGACGCTCCCCCACAATGCAGGTAATGTGCCTTATTCAGGACTTCATGAGCAACCACTCATTCGACACAAAGTCAAACCAACAGTACCCAAGGATTTTCTGGAAAGACACAGTACCAAAGGAGTCCAGTCTTCGTCTCAGATCACTGGATAGCGTCCATGTCTCGCAACCATATAGCAAGACAGGAAGCACCAGGACTCTAAAGACTTGGACCTTCGTCCTTTTGCATAGGTATCGGGTGCACCACACACCCCTTTCCAACGACCTCATGACCCCCCCCATGCTCTCCCAATCCATCTACTGACTTCATAGGAAGAGTCACCAGAGACATGAATGTCACTGCCAAGGTAAGTAAACCTCTCAACAAGGTCAACACTCTCTCCGCAAACAGACACACTGCTGGTAGCTGTGCCCAAGAGGTTATTAAAGTCCTGGATCTTGGTTTTTATCCAGGACACTCGCAAGCCTAGACACTCAGACTCCTCGCTTAGTCTCTCGAGCGCCCCGATCAGAGCCTCCATTGACTCCGCAAAGATCACAGCATCGTCAGCAAAGTCAAGATCTGTGAATCTTTCTTCACCAACAGACAGCCGCTGGACCCCACGACCTTGCCCAACACCCAGTCCATACAAGCATTGAACAGAGTAGGAGCAAGAACACACCCCTGACGAACCCCACAATCAACTGGGGAAAACGCAGAGGTCCTGCCTCCACTCTGCACAGCACTCACAGTACCAGTGTACAGGCTGGCCATGATATCCAGCAACCTCAAGGGGTTCCCACGAACCCTCAGGATGTCCCACAAGGCAGCTCGATCAACTGAGTCAAACACTTTGTGAAAATCGACAAAGGCTGCAAAGAAACTCTGCAGATATTTGTGTTTGGGCTCCATGAGAACCCAAAGTGCCAGGATGCGGTCAATGGTAGACTTCTTAGGCATAAAACCAGACTGTTCCAGTCGCTGGTAGGTGAGCAAGTGATCACGGATCCTATTGAGGACGACCCTAGCAAGGAACTTACCCTGCACTGAGAGCAGTGTTATCCCCCTGTAGCTGCTGCAATCAAGGCTATCACCCTTCCCCTTCCAGATAGGAATGATGAGTCCCGTTTTCCAGTCAGTTGGGATGATGCCAGTCTCCCAAATGGAAGCAAAGATTGCTTGCAATGCCAGGAGGACAGCCTTACCACCAGCCTGGAGAAGTTCACCCCGGATACCACAGATCCCTGCAGCCTTTCCCCCCCTCAGCTGGTTCACCACCTGTGCAATCTCAGTGAGATTAGGTGGTTCACAGCTAATTGGAGGATCAGCCTCAAGAACCGTGGACCCAGAGATATCCAATGTCCTAGCCGTAGGATCAGCTTTAAACAACTGCTCAAAGTAGCCAGCTCAGCGGGTCACAACCGCAGTGTCATCCGTAAGGACCGTTCCATCAGCCGCCCTGACTGTGACTCTCCGAGGAACAGATTCAGATGTGCGTAATACTTCGATTCCTCTGTAAGCTGGACATGGGTCACTAGATAGCGCGTCACTTGCTCACAGATTCCTCTAACAAACGCCTCTTTATCTGCTCTCAGAGCCCTTGCAGCCGTCCTTCTCAGTTCCCGGTACAGACCAGAGTTGCCATTGAGCCGTGCGCTGCGACTCCTCTCGATGATATCCAGGGTGCCCTGCGAAATGAAACACCTCCTTCTGGGAACACCGGTAACACCAACACAACCCTCAGCAACCTTTAGGGTCTTGTCACGGAAGGTCTCCCACATCACATTAGGATTGGCAGTCGTACCCAAATCTGAACGTTCCTCACACAAATTGCGTGAAAACTCATTAGAAACAGCCTAGTCTTGGAGTCTGGCCAAGTCCAGGCTCATTTTCCTAGTAGGTGGTAACCTGCTGGACCTAAGCTGGATCCTAAGAGTAGCAACAACAAGTCTGTGGTCAGAATTCACAAACTGGGCACTTCTGTAGACCCTGCAGTTTTGCAAGAGCCTCCAGCATCTGCCCACGATGATGTGATCGATGTCCTTCACCACACCACCAGTATTGGAGTACCAAGTCCAATGATGTGGTTCAGGGCGCTGGAACCAGGATCCAGCGATTCGCAGCCCCTGACCTTTTTGCAAAGTCAAGGAACATGGAGAAGGTCACCAGACCCATGGGGACCAAGACAATCCTCATAGCCAGCCCTGTCAGTGCCAGTGGTTGCATTGAAGTCACCCATGACCAAAGGAGTGTCACCTTGTGGGCACCCATCAACCACCAACCAAAGCTGTGAATAAAATGTCTCCCTCGCCGAGACATCACTCACCGCGGTCGGAGCATACGCTGAGACAACAGACAAGGCACCCACGCTCATTGAAAGGAGTGACATCGGACACCATCATAAGAAGCCAATCCGTTACAGCAACAGCTACTCCCTGAGTATGACAGCCATCAGACCGACCAGACCAATAAAAGGAGTATCCACCTACAGAGATCTGGCCAGTTCTGCGCACCTCAGAGAGTGCTGCCACTGAAATGCGGAGTTTACGCAGTTCCTCTGACAGCAGAAGAAGATGATCATCTTGCCGGAGAGACAAGACGTTCCATGCGCCCACCCTTATGGGCCGCCTCAAACTGGGACAAAGTGCTGCTGTGCATTTGTCGACGCCTCAGCACCACACCAGTTCCGATCCCCAACAGACCTGACCCCATTGGCTCTCCTACGGTTTCGACTCTTCCGGGGATGGGGCTCCTTAGGGCTTTCCCCCATCCCCTTCATAATGCGAGCAGCCTTCCTATGGGTGGCTGCAGCAGAGGTACTCCCACGGAGAGCAAAAAGGGTCCTTTCTGTAGCCTCGGAGCTTTGTGAAGTTTTTTTTACGGTAGCTGGAGTGCCAATCCTGCCACCGACCCCCATGATTCCCCTGCAAGTTGGAGGACCGCTTGCAGGGCCTGATGCAGTTTAACGTCATACCCAGGACGCACAGCTGAGCAGAAATTTAGACTGTCATTTTTTAGTACTGAAATCAAAGACTGTGTTCCCGTTCACAGTATGCGTGTCCAAACTGACACATTATAGACGTACACAATATGTATAAATTGTACATTTGCAGTAGATTGTCTCTGGACCTTAGGGTCCTAGAAGAAGTCAAAGACTGTGTCACTGGCCCTACTGCATAGGTACATGATCAATCCCTGGTGAGGAGTATTATTTCTTTTATTACTTTGCTCTTCTAAGTTATCAGTTTAAGGATTCAAAGAAAAACACAACACAATTTGGAGAAATAAATAGACCAGCAATATGTTAAGGCATTGAAGTTACTCTTAGATCAATAAAGTATCTATCTATCTATCTATCTATCTATCTATCTATCTATCTATCTATCTATCTATCTATCTATCTATCTATCTGTCTGTCTGTCTGTCTGTCTGTCTGTCTGTCTGTCTGTCTAAAGAAGGATGTATCTTCAGTTCAGATGCGTGCTCAGATTCAAAGAGGGTTTCAGAGTGAAAACATCATGAAAAGACCTGGCAATCTTAGTGGACTTCATGATTTCTAGAAAAATGAATAGAAGAGATAAATAGGATGCTGCTTACTGCCTGATGTATCAAACTAAAAGCTTTCAGGACGCCACATGATCATTTGCAGCTCAGGTACTAGTTCAGCTTGTGTAAGGAGTGGTGAAGTATTTAGGTGCAAGACTAACATAACAGTGGTCTACAACAAATTTGTCCCAAGAATTGTGATGGGTGTTCTAAGTGTACTAGATAGATAGATAGATAGATAGATAGATAGATAGATAGATAGATAGATAGATAGATAGATAGATAGATAGATACTTTATTAATCCCAAGTGGAAATTCACATAATCCAGCAGCAGCATACTGATACAAAAAACAATATTAAATTAAAGAGTAATAAAAATGCAGGTAAAAACAGACAATAACTTTGAATAATGTTAATGTTTACCCCGCCCCCCAAAAAAGGGGTGGAATTGAAGAGTTGCATAGTGTGGGGGAGGAACGATCTCCTCAGTCTGTCAGTGGAGCAGGACATTGACAGCAGTCTGTCGCTGAAGCTGCTACTCTGACTGGAGATTACACTGTTCAGTGGATGCAGTGGATTCTCCATGATTGACAGGAGCCTGCTCAGCGCCCGTCTCTTTGTCACAGATGTCAGCCTTTCCAGCTCCGTGCCTACAATAGAGCCTGCCTTCCTCACCAGTTTGTCCAGGTGTGAGGCATCCTTCTTCTTTATGCTGCCTCCCCAGCACACCACCACGTAGAAGAGGGCACTCGCCACAACCATCTGGTAGAACATCTGCAACATCTTATTGCAGATATTGAAGGACGCCAACCTTCTAAGGAAGTATAGTTGGCTCTGTCCTTTCTTGCACAGAGCATCAGTATTGGCAGTCCAGTCCAATTTATCACCCAGCTGCACTCCCAGGTATTTATAGGTCTGTACCCTCTGCACACAGTCTCCTTTGATGATCACGGGGCCCATGAGGGGCCTGGGCCTCCTAAAATTCACCACCAGTTCCTTGGTTTTGCTGGTGTTTAGGTGTAAGTGGTTTGAGTCGCACCATTTAACAAAGTCCTTGATTAGCTTCCTATACTCCTCCTCCTGCCCACTCCTGATGCAGTCCACAATAGCAGTGTCATCAGCGAACTTTTGCATGTGGCAGGACTCCGAGTTGTATTGGAAGTGTGATGTATATAGGCTGAACAGGATCGGAGAAAGTACAATCCCCTGTGGTGCTCCTGTGTTGCTGACCACAATGTCAGACCTGCAGTTCCCGAGATGCACATACTGAGGTCTGTCTGTAAGATAGTCCATGATCCATGCCACCAGGTGTGAATCTACTCCAATCTCTGTCAGCTTGTCACTAAGGAGCAGAGTTTGGATGGTGTTGAAGGCGCTAGAGAAGTCCAAAAACATAACTCTTACAACACCACTGCCTCTGTCCAAGTGGGAGAGGGATCGGTGTAGCATAGAGATGATATTACTATGTAATGCAGAATCAAACTGCAAAGTTAATTTTTTTTTATCAGTCTTAGTTTTTTCTTCTAACGCCACCTTCTTATTTAGTATCACCACAGGATAAAATATTAATAATTAAATATATATGTTTCAGATATTATTCACTATTGCATTCATTTTTTATTCAGTCAATGAGACTTTTGGCCTTGAACACAACATGGATAAGTGGTGCCTGTTCATTGACTCAGCTTGAAGCTGTGCTTCTCCTTAACAAAAATTAATTCTCTCCTGTATCTATAGTACATGCTACTAACATGAAAGAGTTGTATGAGAACATGAAGTTACTTTTACTACAAACATTCAGTAACAGACATACTGTATTAGTGGAATATCTGTGAAGATCTAAAGGTGATTGCCACTTTGGCTTGGCTTGCACCAAAAACTGTTGTTTTGTTTGCGTTATTGGGACAGTAGGGACAAGAAAAACCACTGTGTTTAGAAAGAGTGGTCAATGTGTACCTCACTTGCTTCAAGAAAGTAAAATGTAGAATGACTGATGATGTTTGTTGATCCTGTGAAAGCTTACCTTCCTTATTTGTATATTAAACTTGGACTAATGAAACAATTTGTAAATGCAATGGATAAAACAAATGAGTTTCATGTACTTGAGAAATAAAATTCCCCTGCATCAGTGAAACCAAGATTGACAAAGACTTTTGTATAGGTCCTCAGATCAGAGAACTGTTAAAAGATGAGAGATTTGAAGAAAAGTTAAAGGAATCTGCCTAGCCAAGCTTCTACACAAATGTTTGTAGGAATTTGTAAGGCTAAAAGCTACCCTGAAATAGTACAAAATCTACTCAAATAATACCATATAATTAGGTGCAATATATCATTGAAGATTCATTTCTTGAACTTGGATTTTTTCCCTAGAAATCTTGGTGAGATCAATGGTGAACATGGCAAGCAATTTTATTAGGATATTTTCAGTATAGAAAAGCATTAACATGGGAAGTGGAGTCCTATAATGCTGGTTGGTTGACTGCAGCAGCAATCTTAAGAGAGACAAAGTATAGCAGAAAATCCAAAAACTCAAAATTGTACACATGGCTTAGCATTCAAGTGTATTCGAGGGCAGTGCAGTTACCTTCTCAGTCCATTTCAGGCTACCCCAAAGGGACTGCGCAGAATAATAAAATCAGGCCTGGGCAGGACTCTAGTCTATCACAGGGACCACGCTTATTCCACCATGAACATAAACACACACACATACACCCTATTCATTTACAGTGACAATCTGGAAGTAACAATGAACAAATAAAAATTAAATCCAATGTCTGTCTGGTGGGGGTTTACATCGTCACTCACACATCAGCCTCAGGGTGTGTACCTTACCTCTGCTTAGCTAGCGAACAAGAGAACTACTTAACGTATTTAGATCAGGTATTTTTCTATAATTTGCTTGAACATTCCGGTTGATTTTGCTACTTCTCTGATCGCGCTAAGTATCATAGTTTGCTTGCAGGAGCAATATTTTCGTGCTAATCCGAGACAGAAGATGCAGGCCAAGGGGAGGGGGAAGAGTGACGTCAGGAGTGGGGAGCCGGGCTGGGCCCTCTTCTCTGTCCTGTTTCACTATACTGTATATATATATATAATTTTCATGAAATGGGACTTGCAGAAGTAGAAGGCAAACTTTATTACAGCAAGTGACCATTAAGGATGTTAGGTGAATGTGGCCCTCTGATGGTTAATTATAGGGTGACCAGATTTTCAAAATCCCAAACCAGTACACTTATGTAGCAGGTATACCCACGCATAATGACCATCCTCATAATACCCAAGAGCGATTCGGGGCACAGGGACAAAAAACACTTCCACAAATGAGCACATAAGATATAGTGCTTTAACAGACAAATGCCAGTGCTTTGTATTTTATCTGCTTCTTGTTCCTTGTTGCGAAACTGTTTAAATATAACACAAGTCATTAATCAAGCAGGGTTCCCTCTTGTATTTTCATGCAAGCTGTTGTAAGCATATTGTGGCAATGTTTGTTGCAGCGAAACACTGCTAAACTTTATAAGATGCCTGTTTAAACCAGGAAATTTTGATAATCTTCAGTTATTTATCAGAACACATAGCCTGAAATTAGGACTGTCCCTGTCACCAGAACTTCTGTTCACCCTAATAAAATACCACAGGGCTAGTCTACAGAACTCACAAAACTGCAGGGTCTACAGAAGTACCCAGTTTGTGAATTCTGACCACAGACTTGTTGTTGCTACTCTTAGGATTCAGCTTAGGTCCAGCAGGTTACCACCTGCTAGGAAAATTAGCCTTGACCTGGCCAGACATCAAGATCAGGCTGTTTCTAATGAGTTTGCACAAAATTTGTGTGAGGAACTTGCAGATTTGGGTACGACTGCCGATCCTAATGTGATGTGGGAGACCTTCCATGGCAAGACCATGAAGGTTGCTGAGGGTTGTGTTGGTGTTACCGGTGTTCCCAGAAGGAGGTGTTTCATCTCGCAGAGAACCCTGGATATCATCGAGAGGAGTCACAGCGCACGGCTCAATGGCAACTCTGGTCTGTACCGGGAACTGAGAAGGATGGCTGCGAGGGCTCTGAGGGCAGATAAAGACGCGTTTGTTAGAGGAATCTCTGAAAAAGTGACACACCATCTGTGGTCTAGCGACCCACGTCCTGCTTACAGAGGAATCGAAGCATTATGCACAACTGAATCTGTTCCTCGGAGAGTCTCAATCAGGGCTGCTGATGGAACGGTCCTTACAGGTGACACTGCAGTTGCGACCCGCTGAGAACGACGCTCCCGATATCTATGCAAAAGGATGAAGGTCCAAGTCTTTAGAGTCCTGGTGCTTCCTGTCTTGCTATATGGTTGTGAGACATGGACGCTATCCAGTGATCTGAGACGAAGACTGGACTCCTTTGGTACTGTGTCTCTCTGGAAAATCCTTGGCTACTGTTGGTTTGACTTTGTGTCAAATGAGCAGATGCTCATGGAGTCCCGAATGAGCCACATTATCTGCATTGTGAGGGAGTGTCAGATACGGTACTACGGCCATGTGACGTGCTTCCCCGAGAGTGATCCGGCTCTTAAGATCCTCCTTGTTGGGGACCCAAGTGGCAGAACCAGGCCAAGGGGTCGCCCACATAATACCTGGCTGCGGCAGATAGAGGGTTATTTCCGGAGGGTGGGACTGGACCGCGAGTCTGCCTGGGGGGTTGCAAACCGGGATCCCGAGCTGTTTCGTCATGTAGTGGGTATGGCAACGCACTGTACTAGTGCATGCTCCCCAACTTGACTTAACTTGGCTAGTCATTCATACTATATCTAGATATTCTTTGATTTTCCTTCCTTGCATTTTATACTTACTTACCCTTGGGATTAATAAAGTATCTATCTATCTATCTATCTATCTATCTATCTATCTATCTATCTATCTATCTATCTATCTATCTATCTATCTTTCATGGGTAGGAGTATTATTTTATTGACATTGGTTTTCAGCGTTTTTAATAAGTGGACCATTTTTAGTTAGAGAATGTTTTCATGGATCAGGGGGTTTTCCATGGAGTTTCAAGTGGTGGTGCCTGGCAGACCGTTGACAATTCATAGCTGACAAGCAGTAGACCGGTTATTTGTTAATGTATTTTGCTATACCTTTCCTTTCGTGGACCAGCACAAAATTTCTATTGACTGATTCAATTTCATGGGAAATACTGGCTTAAAGCAATAGAAGGAGTGAAATGCCAATGTAGTGGTTCTCTTTCATTTGCACTCAAGCTGCTGGGAAGACTTCATGAAGCAGAAACATGCTAATGGAAAGGATTCCATGTGTGCCCAGCCTTGACTTTCAGGTGCCTGATTGCCGGTCCACCCACCTTCTATTCACTCATGCAGTCTGCTTGTGTTTTATTAACTTGTACTGGGTGTCTGTTTGCCATCAGCAGTAGCTATTGGAAGTGAAAAAGAGGGAGGTTTATACAAAGATGATGATGATAACTGCATCTCAAAGTAAAACTGAAACAGCAGACATGCATTTTTCATGTGTAAGTAAGTTTAAATATGAGGCTGCTCTTTCCTACCACACTACTTGGTAACTTATTCCACTTGTCTGGTACTCTGTGTGAAAAAAGACTTTCTATTTTTTTTGCGAAGCTTACACTTGATAACAAGTTTTCAAATTTGTGACCAGGTGTTCTTGTTAAACTACCCGTATAGTAACAGTCTCAATCCACTGTACTAATTCCATTCATAGGTCCTTTCTGGACTTTCTCCAGAGCTGCTATGTATTTTTTGTAGCTTGGAGACCAAAACTGCGCACAGTACTCCAGGTACAGTCTCAGTAGTGAGTTTCAAAGCTTATGTATAAACTCCTTTGGCTAGTACTCTACACATTGTGATATACAACCGTTCTTATGGCTTCTGAACATGATCTGAATGTTGAATAGTAACAAGTTCACTTTGACTCCCAGATCATTCTTATAAAAATTCAGTCTTTGAAAATCTGGGTTAAATATTAGGACATTTTGGGCTGCTTGACTTCAAGGAGTCATCAGCATCCTCTGCTTTTCAAAATGCCTAATGATCTTATAAGAAAACCAGACTAGGCCAGACCAGCACATAACAAAGATAGCAGTTACATTCTTTGCTCCTCAGACTTAGTTATGCTCATAAACTTTAAGGAAAGAGTTTTTGGATACTTTTGAAACAACCCATTTTTGAAAGAGTGGGAATGTGGATGGCAGGCGTGTAATTGCACTGAAGGTACAATGCAAGTGAAGGTGTCAGACATAACATTAGCCAGTCAACACCTTCAGGTGAGCTGACCACAGCACCAGAGAAGTGATAACTAGTTTTTTTTTTTTTTCTTTCTAAAGAAAAATAGCTTTTGGGCTTAAATGGCTTGGCACCCTTTTTAATGCAACAAAGGTCTGATAAGCCTTTTACCTGGTAGAGGTTTTTGCTGTAATCTTTAAACAATGATAATCTGACGGTAAACAAAAAGGTACTTTTCTTTGAAAAAAGCTCAGCATATTGAATCTTCTCAAATAAATCAATGACTTCCATCTAAATTGGAGGCAATCACACAAATTAGAATCTTGTATTTTTTAAGTTGTTTGCTTTAGACAACATTTCATTATTCTTATTTAATTGAGGGAGATTCTGTTGTGCATCACACCCACTCTCCTAAGCCACAGACGTGTTAAAGCTGATCCCCAGTATTGTTGTTTCATAATTCATCTCTTACATTTCAGTATCCATATGCCCTTCTCAAGCCAGTGTTGCATTAAATGAATTAAATGACCTCTGAAGTCATTTCTAATGCTCATTAAATAACAACAACACCAACAATTATGAGCACCCAGGTATGTTAAAAAAAGAAAAGAACAAGTCAAAGTCTGGCAGAAGAATGTCATGTCTTTTTAATATTTACCATACAACTGGTACATGTAAATTACTGTATTGAGAACAAATTCCTGCTTCTGGTGGATATTTCTGAAAAAAACAGGATTTCTGAAATTTTGTGAAAGTCACGTGATCAACCTTAATTCCAAATGAGCTATAGATATAAATTTATTAAAATGGTATTATTTTTCAAAAATATTCTAAGTGGTAATTATTGCTGGATAGTATTAATGGCAAGATGATGCAGTTGTGTACTTTTCTGCATAGTCCAACTTCTCTCACCTTCTAAAGAAATACATGTACAGTATATTAATATGGATTTTAACTTCAATGTGGTTGGGTTTCAGTGAATGTGGTTGTGTGCAAAGCTGTCCTCGATGATGTGCTGCTATTCCACCCCAAGCTGACTCCTGGTTTGTGCCCAGTACTATTGGGAAGGACTGAAATTTCCACCAACCATGTGATGGAAAAATTGGAAGCAGAAAATTACTGAGTGAGACAAATGGTTTGAGTTTTAAATCAACGGTCCCACTGGTGTAATTATTTTTTTTAGGGTTTGCATACAACTCCCTTGCTTATAATCAAGGTTGTCATTAATTGTCTGAGGTAACTGAGATTTTCTTATCTTCTCTTCTACTAATTCACATATATAATTTCAGATTGATTGGTGACTCAGTGTGAGTGACTGAGAGGGCTTTGTGTTGGACTGGTGTCCTGTCGGCATCTGCCAACTTTCTTGCCCTGGATGGCACTTTGATAGGATCCAAACTTTTACTGAATGTAAGTTAGTAGAGGTAATGGATGGACTGATTTAACATTTCACATAGCTACAGTATCTTGATCATATATAGTGCAGAAGAAGTTAGAAAGTTGAAGCAGCTTAAAATAAAAAAAACATGCTTCCATGGCATAATTTAGTAGTTTCACAACTTTGCAGACATCTTCCTACATGCATAATTTAAGACTAGTGATTAAAATAAAACCCAAGCATTTTTCACAGCACTTACCACAACCAACAGTTGTGTAACGAAAAATTGGTTCAAGTGCTATTTTCTTTAGTAAACACAGTGTCATCCATAATGTTTGGGACAAACACATTTTTCTTTGATATACCCCTCTGCTTCACAGTTTAAAATTACAAATCAAGCAGTTCAGATGTGCTTTAAAGGTATTTGCTTATTAATAGTTCATTACTGAATGGCACAGTACCTGATGCACTAAAAGTCATCAAAACATTACTTAAAAAGTCAGACCTAGACCCCCACATACTTAATAACTGTAGACCCATTTCAAATTTACCCTTTCTCTCTAAGGTACTTGAAAAATTAGTCACCAATCAGCTTTAGTCACACCTTATACATCACAATTTTTTTGAGAAATTCCAGACTGGCTTCCGAACTAGTCATGGTACAGAAACGGCACTAACCTGTGTTGTAAATGACATTCTGATATCCTCTGATTAAGGAAACTCCACTGTCATTATGTTATTAGACTCAAGCGCAGCGTTTGACACCATTGGCCATTCTGTTTTACTGCACAGGTTGAAAAATGGTGTTGGGCTTGCAGGCACTGTCCTTGCCTGGTTTATTTCTTATTTATCAAATTGACTCTAGTATGTACTCCATCATTATACATAGAAGTGAAATATGGTGTCCCACAGGGCTCAGTACTGGGACCTTTACTGTTTTCATTTTACATGCTTCCACTGGGATCTATCATTAGAAAACATAATATTAATTTTCACTCGTAAGCAGATGACACCCAGTTATACCTTTCTTTTACACCAAATGAAGTTTCTCTGATGTTGCCTTTAATTAGTTGTTTAAGTGAATTTAATGAGTGGATGGATGAGAACTACCTATCTTTAAACACAGATAAAACAGAGATGTTAATTATTGGAGGGAATGACGTTGATCACAACAATATTTTGTCATCATTTAACTCAGTTGGAATCACCATTAATTTTACTGAATCAGCCCGCAATCTAGAAGTTATCTTTAATTATAGCATGTCATTTAAAGCATGCATTACAAAGTTGTCCAAATCATGTTTCTTCCATCTTAAAAATGTTGGGAAGTTAAGGTGTTTTCTAAATAAATGGAATTCTGACAAATTAATTCATGCATTTATTTCTAGTAGGATTGACTACTGCAATGCGGTGTTCACTGGATCTTCAAACTGTTCTTTATACAGCCTCCAGTTAATCCAAAATGCTGCTGAAAGAATTATTGCAAGAACAAGAAAGTACGAACACATAACTCCAGTTCTTAAATCCTTACACTGGCTCCAGGTTAAGTTTAGGGAAGATTTTAAAATCCTCCTTTTAACATATAAAGCCTTAAATGGCCAAGGTCCGGCTTACTTGTCTGAACTTATCATGACTTACAAACCCATCCATTATCCAACCCGCTATATCCTAACTACACGGTCATGGGAGTCTGCTGGAGCCAATCCCAGCCAACACAGGGCGCAAGGCAGGAAACAAACCCTGGGCAGGGTGCCAGCCCACCGCAATGACTTACAAATCAGAGCACACATTAAGATCTCAAGATGCCAGTCTGCTTATGATTCCAAGGATTAATAAAATAACAGTGGGAGGTCAAGCTTTTAGTTACAGGGCCCTAAACTGTGAAATGGTCTGCCTGCTACTATAAAAGATGCCCCTTCAGTCTCAAATTTTAAATCCCGGCTGAAGACTCACTACGTCAGTTTAGCATATCCTGACTAAAGCTGCTGATTAACTGTACAGACTGCATCTCTGTTGTTAGTCATTAGCACTAAAACATAAGTAACATGATAGTTATAATTTGATACTAACCCTCACCTATTCTGTTTCTCTTCTCATTACTCAAATGTGGCACTTGGTCCCACGGCCCTCCTGCCAAGTTGTTTTGCCTACCTAAGGTATAGTCATCCCTGATGGAGGATCGCAGGAATCATCGGGTAGAGGGGTCCTTTCATTGGATAGGCTGGCCCAGCGCTGTCTCAGTTGTGGAATGGCCAATAGGGGGAGGCAGCGTGATGGCCAAGGTCTCCAGGACTCAAAACAAATCCAAATCATATGATATGATGTCATCTACTGTTGAATTCTGCTCTGTACTTGTAATATTTCTGTTGCACTATTATATTGTATTGAGGATTACTTGTGTTTTGTTCTGTGTATTGTATTTAGCCCCTTTTAATTTGACACCCACTGTATGCCCAACCGTCCTGGAAAGGGGTCACTCTTTGAATTGCCTTTCCCAAGGTTTTTTCCATTTTTTTCTCCTACAAGGTTTTTTTTTTTTAGGAGTTTTCCATTGTCTTTTTAGAGAGTCAAGGCTGGAGGGCTGTCAAAAGGCAGGGCCTGTTAAAGCCCATTGCGGCACTTCATGTGTGAATTTTGGCAATACAAAAATAAATTGTATTGTATTGTATTGAATTATAACCCAGCCACAGGGGATGCACAAACCAGGGTGTTTCTTCACGCCGGTCCCAAGCCCGGATAAATAGGGAGGGTTACATCAAGAAGGGCATCCATTGTAAACTTTGCCAAATCAATATGCGGACAATACAAATTTACATACCAGATCGATCGAGCCCCGGGTTTACAACAACCGCCACCAGTACTGTTAGCCAACAGGATGCTGGTGGAAATTGGGCTGAAGTGTAGAAAAGTGTAGTTAAGCAGCATAGGATGGTGGTCTGTAGGATGACGTTGGAGATCAAGAAGAGGAAGAGAGTGAGGGCAGAGCCAGGGATCAAATGGTGTAAGTTGAAAAAGGAAGACTGCAAGGTTGAGTTAAGGGAGAAGGTGAGACACACACTGGGTGGCAGTGAAGAATTACTAGACAGTTGGGAAAGTATAGCAGATGTAGTAAGGGTGACAGCAAGAAGGGAGCTTGGCGTGACATCTGGACAGAGGAAGGAGGAAAAGGAAACCTTGTGGTGGAATGAGGAAATACAGGAGAGTATACAGAGAAAGAGGATGGCAAAGAAGAAGTGGGATAGTCAGAGAGATGCAGAAAGTAGACAAGAGTACAAGGAGATAAGGCACAAGGTGAAGAGAGAGGTGGCAAAGGCTAAAGAAAAAGCGTATGATGAGTTGTATGAGAGGCTGGACACTAAAGAGGGAGAAAAGGACCTGTATCGATTGGCTAGACAGAGGGACCAAGCTGGGAAAGATGTGCAGCAGGTTAGGGTAATAAAGGATAAAGATGGAAACGTTTTCACAAGCGAGGAGAGTGTGTTGAGCAGAAGAGAATGAGAGAGAGAATAGGTTAGATGATATGGAGATAGTGAATCAGGAAGTACAACAGATTAACAAGGAGGAAGTAAGGACAGCTATGAAGAGGATGAAGAATGGAAAAGCCGTTGGTCCAGATGACATACCTGTGGAAACATGGAGGTGTTTAGGAGAGATGGCAGTGGAGTTTTTAACCAGATTGTTTAATGGAATCTTGGAAAGTAAGAGGATGCCTGAGGAGTGGAGAAGTAGTGTACTGGTGTCAATATTTAAGAATAACGGGGATGTGCAGGACTGTAGTAACTACAGGGGGATAAAATTGATGAGCCACAGCATGAAGTTATGGGAAAGAGTAGTGGAAGCTAGGTTAAGAAGGGAGGTGATGATTAGTGAGCAGCAGTAAGGTTTCATGCCAAGAAAGAGCACCACAGATGCAATGTTTGCTCTGAGGGTGTTGATGAAGAAGTATAGAGAAGGCCAGAAGGAGTTGCGTTGTGTCTTTGTGGACCTGGAGAAAGCATATGACAGGGTGCATCGAGAGGTGCTGTGGTATTGTATGAGGAAGTCGGGAGTGCCAGAGAAGTTGTACAGGATATGTATGAGGGAAGTGTGACTGTGGTGAGGTCTACGGTAGGAGCTTATTTGCAATGGTGATAGACAGGTTGACAGACGAGATTAGACAGGAGTCCCCATGGACTATGATGTTTGCTGATGACATTGTGATCTGTAGTGATAGTAGGGAGCAGGTTGAGGAGACCCTGGAGAGGCGGAGATATGCTCTAGAGAGGAGAGAAATGAAGGTCAGCAGGAACAAGACAGAATACATGTGTGTAAATGAGAGGGAGGTCAGTGGAATGGTGTGGATGCAGGGAGTAGAGTTGGTGAAGGTGGATGAGTTTAAATACTTCGGATCAACAGTACAAAGTAATTGGGATTGTGGAAGAGAGGTCAAAAATGGGTGGGATGGGTGGAGAAGAGTGTCAGGAGTAATTTGTGACAGACGGGTATCAGCAAGAGTAAAAGGGAAGGTCTACAGGACGGTCAGTGAGACCGGCTATGTTAAATGGGTTGGAGATGGTGGCACTGACCAGAAAGCAGGAGCTGGAGGTGGCAGAGTTAATGATTTGCATTGGGGGTGACGAGGATGGACAGGATTAGAAATGAGTACATTAGAGGGTCAGCTCAAGTTGAATGGTTGGGAGACAAAGTCAGAGAGGCGAGATTGCGTTGGTTTGGACATGTGCAGAGGAGAGATGCTGAGTATATTGGGAGAAGGATGCTAAGGATAGAGATGCCAGGCAAGAGAAAAAGAGGAAGGCCCAAGAGAAGGTTTATGGATGTGGTGAGAGAGGACATGCAGGTGATGGGTGTAGCAGAACAAAATGCAGAGGACAGAAAGATATGAAGATGATCCGCTGTGGCAACCACTAACGGGAGCAGCTGAAAGAAGAAGTATTGTATTGAATTATATTGTATTTCTGTCACACCATGTGGAAATAACAACACTTTTTATACATTGTACTTAATTTCAGTGCATCGTAATGTTTGGGATAATTGGCATCTCAGATGATTAATGTGATTGTGGTTACTCAGAATGTTTCATTGCTTAATTTGTGCAGGCATAAGATGCCTAAGCTTGCTTCTAAACTTTGGAGTCTGTAGTTTTTTGTTTTTCACCAGTGAGGACAAGGGCTGTGCTAATGAAAGCCAAAGAAGCCATTAAGATGCTGAAAAACAGGAAATTAAACCACTAGAGACATTAGTAAAACCTTAGGATTACCTAAATCAACAATCTGCAATATCATTAAGAAGAAAGAATGCATTGGTGAGCTCAGTAATAACAATGGGACTGGTAGGCCATGGAAGACCTCAACTGCTGATGAAGAATCCTCGCTACAGTAAAGTAAAAGTTCCAAATGTCTGTCCAACAGATCAGAAGGCTGTCAGAGACTACTATTCGCAGAAGACTTCATTAACAGAAATACAGAGGCCACACTGCAAGATGCAAACCACTAGTTAGCCACAAAAATAAGATGGCCAGATTACAGTTTGCAAAAAAGTACTTAAAAGAGCTTAAAAGAGGAAAAAGGTCTTATAGACAACGAGAGAAAAATGATGCTGTAATAGAGTGATAACAAGAGCAAAGTGTAGAGAGGATAAGGAACTGCCCAAGTTCCACAGCATACCACCTCATCTGTTAAACATGGTGGTGGGGACGTAATGGCTTTGGCATGTACATGACTGCTTTAATAAACCTGCCATAGCTCTGTCCCAAACATTATGGTGCCCTGAAGTGGGGGGACCATATATAAAAAGTACACTAATTTCTACATGGTGTGACCAAAATGAATGCAATTACCCTTCAGATAAGTCTGCAATGTGCACTTTAATCAGGACTGAATCTGTGATTTTAAAATGTGGAGCAGAAGGATAAATCAAGGAAAAATGTGTCTTGTGTCTCGTCGAAACACTATTGATGGCACAGTATATTTCATTTGTGGTATAACCAAAAACCATTAAATGTTAAAGATATCTTAAAATTTAAAGGCTGATCTATTCCTCAAGTCCTTATCATAAGTAGCACGTTAATTATAATTGCTCTACACTTTACTCACAATGCAAAGCAACAAACTGACAACATTGGAATTTTAATAATTCTTCCTAAAGTGTGATACTTCAATTTTGATTTATTTATAACACTTTTTGTTAGGTATGGGCTTAAGAAGGGCTGCACAAGTTACCAGCTATACAGATGTTCAGTATATGAACACAAAGTTATTCAGAAAACATTGTAAAACATATAATTTGGTTAACATAACTGATACATTAAAAAACATTAATTGAGTAATTGTAATTCAGTCCTAACCTTAAGCACCTTTAGCAGTGCAGTATATTTAAAACGAATGCTACTGGAGGGGCAGCATGTTGGCACAGTGTTATGTTACTGTCATACAAATCCACTAAGAGGAGTTCAAATTTCATCCCCAGTTGTTTTTGTCGGCTTTGCATATTTACCCAGGGTCTATGTGTATGTTCTTCAGTGATTCTAGTTTTCTTCCTTAATACTTTCAAAAACATGCATTTCTGATTTGATCTAGTGTGAGTGCTATGGTAGGTAGGACTGCTTCTTTCTAGGGCACCTGAAGATGGATAGATGTTGGCCACGTGCTATCCTGAAATGAATTAAATGGTTTTAGTAATTTTACGTTGCATTATGTTTTGTTTGTATAAAATTTGTGTAAGTTATCTTTATTTTATTTAATCCTTTATGGAAAAATGCACCTAAACACCAACACTATAATTTTGTTTTCTTTGTCTTAAACTGAAGTACTTAATAAAACACTGCAATATGTATACTAGCCGAAAACCACTTTAAGAACAAGCATGTACCCATGAGCACTGGATAATAATACAATAGGCTATGAATATACTGTAGGTACACCGGGGTATTTATTATCTCAGCTCTGAGATGGTTGCTTGTATTTTGCATAACCGTTGTGTTGCCCCAAACCTTTTTCATTTGTTCTGTCTATTTTTACAGGTGTTATAACCTGGTATGAAATTGCCAGCATGGGCAACCTACCAGAAAAGCGCCATTTAGAAACAGCTCAAAATTTTGGTGTGCTAAGTAAAAAGAGAAAACATGGTGAGCACTATAGACAGGCTTGATGATGGCACAATGGTATTATACTACTGCCAAATAAATCGACTAGGAAGTGTATAAATTCCATTCCCTGTTGTTATCCTTGTGGTATTTGAGCAGTTTTACTATGTCCCTGTGTCTATATTGGTGAGAATATGGAGCCTTGATTACAAGATTTGTGTAGTTTGCAGTAGCTAAAAATATAAAAGGAGACAAGAAACTGTTTTAACCTATCACTGCTTCGGAATTCAAAACATGGATTGCTCCATAACCTAATCATTCTAGAGAGACTGGTTGAGAAAAGTTATGCCAGTATCACAGGAGGTTAAAGGGAAAGGGTAAACCATAGCTCAGTACACAGCTTTGCTAAAAGAATGTATCAATATTACAAGTTCTGAGGGGATCTGACAGATACGTATGGATTGAGGAATAAAATTTAAAAAAAAAACAACATTTGTTGTTAATTCTCCCAAACAGGAAGGCCTAGACCATCAAATGACCTTGTTCAGCACCAAACATCAATTATTCTATAAAATGTATTCATTAAGAAAACTCAAAACTCACAATTTAAAACAAAATCCGTTCTATATTTAATTGATTATTTAACAAAAACTAAGGATGCGCCTGCATCTGACTAGCATGGAACACATCACCATATGGCAATAGTGCAGTCATTTCTCTTGTATGCCCTAATGGTAAATGAAAGTACTGTATCTAATACTGTAGGTTAGCTTTCATAGGCTCTCAGAAACACTGAACAAAATTATGTATGTGAATTGTTCAACTAATGTAGGCAATTGAGATTGAAATGAACAAATTCCAACCAGATTTATATGAGAGGAAGTTTAAAATTCTCATAGACCACCATCCCCCTGATGATAATTTTGAATCTGTCTGAGGCAGCAGGAAGGATGCAAAGAACAGCTTTATTGCTCTCCACACATAATTACCAGTATACAATATACTGTATGAGAGCAGTTCATCACACAAATCATACAATGACAGACTAGATACAGTTGTTATGGAAATACTAAGTAAACAATTGTTACAAAAGAACTCCAGCATGGACATCCTTTTTTACATGGCACCACTGGAGACATTCCATCTGAATAGCACAGTTCTTTATAACATGATTGGTTAGTCTTAAGAGAACAGCTTCTCTTGTCATGTAGGTTTATTTATATTTAATAACTAGGGGGCTCTGCCCCCTGCTTGCTTTGCTAACTAACCCCCGGGCTGGTGCTACACACTAGCCACTTTGCGGATCGGCCGCTTGCGTATGGTGAAGTGGATGTACAATTTAAACAGATTGTTATTTTAATAGGAATTGTTACATATGCATAATAGAACTAACTATTTTACATTACAGCAAGTAATTAACCATAGTAAAAAATAGTAAAATGTAATAAATTGAAAGAAAAGTATGTTTCATGTTGTGTTAGAGGTATTCGTTGCCTTATACATTTTCATTCTGTTTGGCTTTGAAATTAATACACAGATACTTTTTAAACTTACACTTTTACCATAAAACTTCAGTAAAATCTATTTTTTTAATTAACTTTTTGTAAATATTGCATTGAATTTTGATTCCGTGTTTGGACTTACATTGTGACAACACGATGTATAACAGCTTGTGAGTGAATATAATTCCATCCATCCATTATCCAACCCATTATATCCTAACTACAGGGTCACGGGGGTCTGCTTGAGCCAATCCCAGCCAACACAGGGCACAAGGCAGGAAACAAACCCTGGGCAGGGCGCCAGCCCACCACAGGGGTGAATATAATTTCTTTCTAATAAATAAACTGACTTTTTATAATGTTTGTCATGTTTTACACATTTACTCAGCTTAATGCAATTCCTTAAGCAATCATTGAAGTACACAAATGGATTATTTAATATTTGTAAAATGCCTCACATCCTACAACAAAAGAATATCCAGCCATTCTTTTTCTAGGTCACCAATTTCATGCTTATTTGGATTCTTTAAAATCTGGTGTTCAGTCCACAATAGGGCACCCACAAGAGATACACAATCCAGACATAGACAGTTTACCTTAACAGATTCTACAATTTCTCATGATGAATGCTAGGAAATAGTGCCTTTTCAAGGTAGACTCATCTCTTACTCAGTGGAAATTGAGGTTGCAGATGTGGGTGAAATTCTGCTTCAGCAAAACCATATAAGTCCAAATGAGGCAGCTTAACCAGATGCAATATAATATTTGTACTGTGACACTCAGTATTCAATTTGTTGTGAATGTCATTACATGCATGCCTAAAAACATGAAAAACACATCTACTGGTGTTACTGAGGATCCAACAGAAGTCTATAAGTTGTTTGATGCCTCATTGTCAAGGAACATGGGCACAGAAGGATATTACTCTGTTCATTCAACCAAGCCGGATCACTTAACAATGTAGAACAGTTTTTATTGTAAGCCTGTTGTCATAGAATGTATCATAAGAAACCTCTTATTTTGAAATGTGCTTATTTTATTTTTCTGCTCCACATGAATATGTGCCTCTTAGTTTAGTTGTGCTGTTGTTCTGTTCTGTAAGTAATGCAATAAACAAGAACTTCCTTGCTTCCTTTGTTTTAGCTGCATTTAGCTCCACCAACTTACTTTTATTCTGTTTAATCCTCTTCAGAGATACAAGGACCAGGGTCTCCTGGCAGTGTTGGGCACAAGACATGAACCAACTCTGAACAGTCCATTTTAGGGGCACACCCACATGCAACACACTCACTCATACAGTGTCAATTTAGAATTGGCAATTAACTTAAAATGCATGCCTCTCTAAATCTATACCCTGTATATACTGTATATCTCTCTGTTATAAAAGGAAATCCTGAGACAAGACTTTTTCAAAGAGATAATTTCAAGTCCCGCGAGGCAAGACCTTGGCCGTGAGATTTTTTCAAGTCACGCCCTCCTCTCAACCACATTTAAGCACGCACACAGTCCTCTCACCTATCATTCGTGTGAATGCTTTTGACAGACACAGTTAGCTCTTATAAATTTTTACGTTTTCCTCACTTTAAGTTCCCAATAAAAGAAGATTTATTATGTCCAAATCTTATTGAAGAATTTTATCCCAAAGTGTTATCAACAGAATAAATGAATACATGGGCTATCCTAGCACAGATAAATGATGAAGTCAAAAGAATTAACGCAACAATTGTTGATCGGTTACACGGCAAATTGGTTAAATGCGTATCAATAGACTATGCTGAAACAGTTGTTGGTGATCATGCGGAAGTTGAAAACATCAACTTACAAAATCCTGAAGAATATCTACAACCATTAACACCGTAAGGTCTTCCACCGCCCGAATTACTGTTGGAAGAACTATGTATCCAAGAAAGGTAATGTAGTACATCTCCCACGGATAACATTAGACACCAAAGGAGAACTTGATATGCCTTTCATATTAAAAAGTTAACAGATTTCCTTTAGAATAGCTTTTGCAAAGACAATTAACAAATCACAGAGACAAACATTCAAAAAACTCGGTTTATTTATTAGAGAGAAAGAAACAAAATTCACTCATGGACAGTTATACGTTGCATTGTCACGATGTAAGTCCAAACACAGAATCAAAATTAAATGCAATATTGACAAAAAATGTATTCAAAACATTGTTTTTACTGAAGTTTTACAGTAAAAGTATAAGTTTACAAGGTATTTTCGTGTTTATTTCAAATCCAAACAGAATAAAATCATATAACGCAACGAAATAACTAACGCAACATGAAACATAATTTACTTTCACATTATTACATTTTACTATTTTTTGATATGGTTAATTACTTGCTGTAATGTAAAAATGTTCTATTTTGCATATGTAACAATTCCCATGAAAATAACAATTTGTTTAAATTGTACATCCGCATTCTCATACGCGAGCGGCTGAACCGCAAAGTGGCTAGTGCATAGTGCTAGCCCTGGGATTGTGTGCCCAGGAGGAGGATGGGTATGTTGGCCAGGATAATGGAAGGCTTCATACCCAGCCAGGAGCTCATAATGGAAGGACCAGGAGAATAGACTCAATAGGAACAGGCCATTCTACCTCACAGCAGGTGGCAGTGTTCCTCAGGGCTAAACCCATTTTGGACACCCACAGTGTTGTATGGGAAATGGAGTCCGGAAGCACAACCCTATCAGGGTCTTATGGTTCACCAGAGAGTGCTGTCGGGGAAGGGCTACATTTGTTTCTGTACAACTGTGCTCTGCATGACTGGGATAAGAGACTGGAAACAATTCCAGAGTAGGGCTTAAAAGAAGGCATGCTGCCACATTTAGATGGAGTCAGAGTGGGCTACACTCTTGAAGGAGGAAGGCGAATTGTGCTTGGTGCTTTATTTTTTCATTATTCTTGTGAAGAAAGTGTTGGGGCTCAACAAAACCCTTTGTTTCAATAGGTAGTATGCTTAGGCATTATTGAGTATGAGGTTTGGGACTTAGTGTTACTCCTTGTGTTACAATATATATAATGTAGTACTAGGGTGTTGTACCATGTTAGCCATTATGAATGTAGTGAGAAATCAAGCAAAATGACGCCTTTTATTACCTAACTAAAAAGATTACAATATGCAAGCTTTCGAGGCAACTCAGGTCCCTTCTTCAGGCAAGATATAATACAGAAACTGGAGTTCCCTGTGTTTATATAGACATCAGGACAGATACCACATTGGAAAACCTTTAAGTGAGACATCTTAAATGTAAAAAATTAATAGATCTCTTCTGGTTAAGATTCACTAAGCAAGAGAGGAGAACAATATATAGGCAAGATCTTTGGATAAGATAACTGTTCAACAAAGTCTTTCGAAGTTTCTGATGACTTTTTCAAAACAATGTGGATCTGTAGACAGGTTGTCTGGGTCAGTCCTAGAGATGCAAACAATCCTCACATCTGGCCATAAAACTCTTGTCTCTATTTAAATCATGTTGTAACGTGTTAAATTTTAGCATGAGTTTAATTTCCCATTTTTTTCTCTCTTGCTGTGTTCTGAAGTTGCCCAAGAGCATTGTGACTTTAAAGTCCCTCTTGCAGTGTCCATGGCTGTTCAAGTGGGCTGCTACAGGAACATTCCTGTTGCCACGCTTGATGTGGAACCTGTGTAAATTCATTCTCTGCCGGAGTGTTTGTCCATTTTCTCCCACATAGAGTGTAGTGTCAGGACATTTCATACAAAGAATTAGGTAGACCACATTAAATGATCTGCAGGAAAATAATCCCTTTATGCGATGTTCTAGTCAGCAGCATGCTATACTACACAATCTGTATTATAAATGTGAGCACATGTTTTACATCTTTTCTGTAGGCAGGGAGATGTGTCATTTTCTGTTGGTTCACTTAGGGAGCTTGGGACAATTAGCTGCTGCAGGTTTGTCGGTTGTCTAATGCATGGAGGGGAGGTTATAGAAATACATTTTTCAGTGTTTTGTCATTGTGAAGCATTGGCTGAAGTTGGCTGAAGACTATATACAGAAGGCACAAAGACAATTTTCCTATACTATGTATTATTACAAACTACAGGAAGATCCCACAGATGTCTACAAGAAGGAACTAAAAAAGATAGTAAATAGTTTTCCTCTTGATATCAGGGATCATGTAAACAGTTTAATTCCTGAGAAGACCAAAATGGGTTCTAGAACATCGCATAAAGGGATCATTTTCCTGCAGATTATCTAATTTGGTCTATCTAATTCTCTGTATGAAATGTCCTGACACTGCACTCTATGTGGGAGAAAATGGACAAACACTCTGCCAGAGAATGAATTTACACAGGTTCTACATCAAGCGTGGCAACAGGAATGTTCCTGTAGCAGCTCACTTGAACAGCCATGGACATTGCGAGAGGGACTTTAAAGTCACAGTGCTTATGGGCAACTTTGGAACATAGCAAGAGAGAAAAGAATAAGAAAATAAACTTATGCTAAAATTTAACACATTACAACATGGTTTAAATAGAGTTTTATAATAAGATACAGTGGTGTGAAAAACTATTTGCCCCCTTCCTGATTTCTTATTTTTTTGCATGTTTGTCACACAAAATGTTTCTGATCATCAAACACATTTAACCATTAGTCAAATATAACACAAGTAAACACAAAATGCAGTTTTT
>JANRMT010062848.1:6763880-6777898 GCA_026402145.1 Polypterus bichir lapradei
ACACACATCCACCTTAAGTAAAACAGTTTCAGTGCTATGTAGGGCTCTGAATCCAGATTGAAAAGGCTCAAGCAGGTTATGCAAGTTTAAAAAATCATTGAGTTGAGCAACAACAACCTTTTCTAAGATCTTAGTCAAAAATGGAAGATTAGAGATTGGGCAATAAAATTTTAGCTGTAAGGGATCTGAGCCAGGTTTTTTTAAAACAGGGGTTACAGCAGTGGTTTTTAAATCACTTGGAACAACACAGAAAGTTTGTCAGTGCAAGCCTTAATCAGGAGAGTAAGGACAGGGTCTAGGTGGCAAGTAGATTGATTTAATTTAGATATTACTTCAGTAATATAAGTTGGTGTAGTGGGGTTAAATTTAGATAAATAAACTGCAGATTTAGAAATATAATCAGTTGACAGAGATGAGGAATGGTTAGTAGAGAAACTTTGATATATGGTCATAGTTTTGAATGAAAATAGTCCAAAAATAGATTACAATGCTCAACAGAGTAATAAGGATTTTTAACAGCAGGTTGACAAAGTCTGTTAACTGTATTAAAAAGAGATCTAGGGCGACAAGTACCAAAGTCAATAAGGGTGGAATAGTACTTTGAACCTGCCGCCAATAAGGTGCATTTGTATTCCTTCAGGTGTTCGGTGTAAACCAGGGTGTGAACAGCCAGACCAGTTCAGAGCTTTTCCAAGCGGCGACCAGATTGTTTCATGGTACGCAATTCTGCTGTAAACCATGGAGATGACCGGGTAGTAGGAACAGCCAAGGATTTAATAGGTGCATAATGATCCAAAATGTGTGACAATGTGGAATTATATAGAGATAAAATCTGTATAGGGCAAGACAACCCAGAAACATCATGGAGACAGGAAGCACCAACAGACATAGAGAAGGATAACTGATCAATGTTCTTGATATTATGATAGGTTATTTTAAATTTTAGACTTATTTTAGGGAGTGGATAAGTGAAGCTAAATTCAATCAGCTTGCGATTGGAGATACCAATAACAGTACCAGATTTACAGACATTCTGCAAACCAGGGGAACATACAAGATCCAGAATATGGACCTGAGCATGGGTTGAAAAACCAACATGCTGCACAAAACTGAAACAATCTAGTACTGAACGTAACTCACAAGCAGATGGACAGTCAGAATCCACATGAATATTAAGGTCACCAAGTAAAATAACAGCAGTAGACATGCCACAGACAAGAGTGAGTATTTCATAAAGTTTGGAGAAAAAAATCCAGCTGAATCTTAGGAGGTTTGTAGATTAATATAATGTACAGCGAAGCCTTTCTGGTAATTTTAACAACCAGGTATTCAAAAGACGCAATATTGTGAAAATCAACACTGGTTGCTTTAAGACAATCACACTGATTGTAATGTCTACATGGTTTAACAACAAGACTTTTTTTTTTTGTATGTGACTTTTAATCTCTTTTAAATCATTTCCTTGTTTCTCTAATTTGAAAAAAGGTATTCTGAAATTTTTATGGTGGGTTTGTAAGTCCTGGTTCCCCGCGTCACCAAAATACAAGAACACATACTTAAAATTATAATTCAGATGTAGGATAAAATCAAAACAACAAAGGAGTTGGAGGGTAAATAAATAAATTAGTGATTGAGGCTAAGGGCACTTTAAATCACAAAGCTGTCTGTTTGATTTCCAGAACTGACTTAGTGTTTGACTCTGAAAAGTCCTTTACCTGTTAGTACTAAAAACATTTTAAACATACTGTAACTTTTGTACTACAGATCTTTGGGCTAGTGTTCATTAAAGAAAGACACTACTGTATTTAAAAATGATGGTTGTTTTTTGCTCTATGACAACACTGGCCTTATAAGTAGGTGTGGCAGTGAAACTTAAAGGCATCAATGGAGAACTGAATACTGTGTATGCGAAGGGTGCCTATGAGGATGAAAGAAAAAGGCTTCCAACATTATTTATTCTCTAACTGCCAGTGCCAGAGCTTATCTTCAAGGGTTCTCAACATTTAGTAATAATGAGACTAGTAGTACAAATAGTTAAGAGTTGGCAAATCCTCAATGTTACTTTTTTTCCTAGGAAACACAGAAAACAGATTTTGGGGGATGGTACTGGACATATTAAACAGAGTTTTCCTGGTTACTTTTGAAAACACTTTTTAACATATAAATAGGACAGGCTTTGTGAATTTTGCAACATATTTATAAAGTGAAATTAATAAGCAGGAATAATTGAACGAATTCTAAATGCTGTGCATACTTGTGGTGAGTTGCTGTACGCCTTTTTCATGTGAGGACTTGAATCTAGGATACTGTTGGCTTTCTAATTTGCTTGAAGCCCTGAGTCCTTTATTAATACATTGTTTTGTTTTTTTTTTGCACCTTTTCAAGAATTAACTTTATTAATAAAGTGTGAATCCAAGAAGGGTGTGGGAAAGACACACTCTGTTTAGCGCTTAGCCATTATTCAAGAATTGTTGGTGTACAATACTACTGAGTAAATGACAAACTAGAGCTAATTGAAATAGTGAATGAAAAACAATGACCACAAGATTATTTGAAATTTTGCAATGTACATAATTTGTTTTGCCTTTCCAGTAGAGTTTACAAATGTTATTATCTATCAATTTTAACAAAACTGCCACAGCATTGAAAGAAATCATCCATTCATCCAGTTTTCAAACTAAGTTAGGATCATGAACACATCATAAGCAACTCTGGACAGACAAAAAAGGAATTGTGCTAAATAATTCAATTGATTCATTCAAATGGCATAAATGAACCATTTACATGGGTATTACAGTGACGCAGTGGTAGGGCTGCTGCCTTTCATTGAAGGAACCAGGGTTGATGTCTCAGGTCCTCCCTACTTGGAGTTTGCATGTTCTGCCAGTGTCCTCATGGGTTTCCTCTCACAGTAGGTTGGGTGGAGTGGCAAAGTTAAATTGGCTTTAGTGTGTCTGTGTGGGTGTGTGTTCACCCTGCTATGAACTGCTGCTCTGTCCAGGCATTGTTCCTGTCTGGCACCCTGTGCTTTCTGGGATTGGCTTCACCTTCCATGCGAACCAGCTCAGGATAATGTGGGTTTGGAAAATGAAAGCATGAGCTGTTTACAAGCCTGATGGTATGTGGCAAAGATCTTTGTGCTATGTCTGATGTGGGATACTTGGATTGGCAGAGAAGTTGGGCATGAGGTCTCAAATGCGAAATAGGCAACCTGGGCATTGTATGTGATGTGTACCCTTTTAAAGGCCTTTGACAACTGCAAAGTGTTGACACATCAGGAACCATCTGAGGAACACTGTGCTGATATCTATATTACAACTATGGAGTAGTCTTTATCACCTAAGTGATTCTAACATGACCTAGAAATATTATTAGAAAGGGAATAGGCCATTAAAGGTAGACCCAGAAGGCCTACAGAGTTACTAACTGCCTTGCTTTGCCTGTAATTTTTCCATTTTTTTTGTTAAACATACAGTACACCCTCTGGTAGCACACGTCTGTGTTAATCCATTTGTTTGGGCTTGTGGAGTCTAGTGGATGACAGAGCCTAACACTATGGAGGACAGTAGTCCATAAAAAGATGCCGCACACACTACATCAGGCCACCAAATTAAATTAGAATTCATATATTTGAGATATGGAACTAAAACTGGAGCAACCAGAGCTCAAACAGATCATTTCTGGTCCAGAATTTGACAAAAAGCAGCAGCACTAGCCACTCTGCTTTTATGATGCCAAGTATTCAATTTGTTGACCTTAATTATTGCTGTTACTGTGATCATTAGGGGGATGCAGATTGAATATTTGATTAGCTTGTAAATAAATGAAAGAAATCACAGACTTTGCTGTTTCCACTGACATTTAATTTTAGATATGGTGCAAATATAATCTTCAAAAAAGATCTCACCATATTCACCATCATCACCATCATCTATTGAAACTATTTAAAAAGATTCACTTTATTAGATTCACCATATTCATCTGAAAAATATGCAATAGTCTAGACAATCAGGCAGCTGAACCATAAAGAAAGCACAATAAGTAGTGTTATGGAAAATGCATTTTCATTTTGCATTGATTGATAAATATCATTTTTGAAGTTTTTATTTCACAATAAGGCCCAATGCATGACTGACAAAATGTCTTCCTGGACTGGAACTACAATGAACAGCAGGATGGGTGTGTTAGAAGAACTTGTGACATCCAAACCCAAATAGAGGAAATATTTAAATTCTATGAACAATTGAACCTTAGTTTACCACAGTTTGTGCTTTTTATGAACAATTACTGATACTGCTCATGGACAGAAAAATCATTTGCAAATTGCTTTTGGGTGTTGAAGCTCAAAAGCACATCTATACTCACACATCATGAACATCACATAGGTCAATAATAAATCAGGTACAAAAAAACAAAACTCTATATCAGAGCAACTTCACCTTCCTTTTTGGTTCATTAGTGTATTTCAATGAATTTAATCAACTAACTGATTAACATCACTTTTACGGGAAATCAATTTTTGTCTAATAGTGCAGTGAATGAAAGGCTAAAATTTTTAAAAGGATTACATTGTTGTTCACGTACATGTTGGTGTCATGGGACGTGGCACAATTGGACTACACATTGCTACCTGAAGCAGCAATATTACCTTTTTTCTGACTTGATTATCTTTAAGGATGGTCTCATTAGTCTCAACTGCTTTCTTTCATTTTTTAATGTCAGTCTCAATTTTTACCAAACAAGTTGAAAAAAAAAATCTTTCATTGCACCACTGGGGTTACGTTCTGTATGACCATTGTAACAAAAGGTGCTATATAGGCGCCTGACCCGACACAGATGGACACGGAGACATGTATAACAATACACAAACTTTTATTTTTCTTCACCCATGGGCACAAGTTTTCCCTGTGACCCACAAGCACTATTCCACCACACAGCAACAACCTTTCCTTTAACCACCACTCCTCCATAAGCGTAGTCCTCCTCCTCCCGACCCTGGCTCCTTGAGTGGTGGTGGCTGGCCCTTTTTATAGCCCACCCGGAAGCATTCCAGGTGCTTGACCACCTGGTCCTAATTGCACCTCCGGGTGGGGCTGAAGATTCATCCAGCCAGGCTGCTGAGTCCATGCAGCTCCCCCTAGCGGCCATCTGAGCTCCCAACCAGGCTGTGGAGGACTCCATCTCCCATGGAGCCCTGCGGGTGGTTGGGGAATCACCGTCAGCCAGGGAGGCTGCCACCAAGCATCTCAGGGGAGGTACTGGACTGCCCATGGTGGCTCCCCTGGAGCATAAGCAGCAGGGGCGTCCCTGCCGAGCATGGAACCCGGCTGTCCTTCACACCATACATTTGGATTTTTGCCCTTTTGTGGCACAGTAGTATATCAAATCTACAATCTCATTAAAGGCCCCTAGAACTCATATTTTTATTTTAAAAGTTATTTTTATTTAGCTCTGATTTAGGTTTTGAATTGTGAGCACTGAAGTAAGGTTGTGGTGTCTGCAGGATAACAGATTGCTGTGAGTGCTATGTTTTAGGTGAAAACAGGAACTTTTAGGTATTTTTCTCTTGGATATTCTAAGCCCCTTTTGTATGCTGGGCCCTAAGGTGTACCAACAAGTCATTCTGATGGCAGCTTCAGCCAAGTTTGTGTTCATTTTAATCTTGGGTAAATTTTGTATTAATGAAGCAAATTCTGAATCAACATTCTCAAGCTTAAAACATCTGTGCAATGTGTTATTTCTACTTGTTTCAGCAGATAATTGACTTTCTCAAAATTGCTATTAGTTGCAATCTGTTAGTGTGAAAAGCTTTTCGCTCATCTATTGAAACTATTTAAAAAGATTCACTTTATTAGATTCAGCTCAATTTATTTTTTATAACGCAATTCCATGAACAAGCTCACATAAATTCACATATTTGCTATACTAGTATTGTTGTATTGCACATAATATATAGTAAAACACAAAAATGCCTGCACAATAAATGAAAAGCTTCACACCATACCTCTTATCTAAACTCTAATAAATGGTCTGGCACAACTGCCTCTCCTAATGCCCATCACAGATCAGCCTTAGGTAGTGCAGGTAGGCACACAATATATGAGACACATCATCTATTAGAAACTGTTTAAAAAAAGCCTAAAACACATACATTTATTTTGGAATTTTGGACAAAAAGTGTCTGCTCTTTACCAAATTGGAACTAAGTCCCTTTAAAGTCACTGCAGATCACTTTAAATATTTTTTTTAATATGATGTAGAAGGAAAGCTTTTCCAAGAAGATCTTTTTTCTTTTTTTTAGAAGGTTCAGTTGGAGAATTGCCTTGTGGAACAGCCCACCCTGTATGAACTGATGAGTATGAAACCAAGCACAAAGAAGTTAAACTTAAAACTCTCCAGGAGAACATTGCCATGAAATGAATTAGGAGCCCTGTGTTCAAGTCAATTTTCTGCATTGCTACGCTTCAAAAAGCCAAAACATAAATTTTGAAGTCATTAAAATCCAAAGCAGTTTTTAGCGCAAAAGCAAATATTGTAGGAACATACCTGGTTAACTCCATGCGCAGCCTCATCACACCTTGTGAGATCCCTTCAGGTTGGAGTAGGGATATTTAAAAGAAAGGAATGAATTGCCAGATGGAGTCCCAGTGATAATTGTGCAAGTCCACTGTTGGATAGGACTCAAATGCAATGCTTGGGGAATGTTAACCCTGTTAGAAATGTCGATCCCTTAAAAAAGACATGTCAAGAAGAATCCCATAGTTCCAAACTGATAGTGTGTCACTACCTCAGTAGGGGCGACACTGATGAATTTCTCCATCATTTTTGAAAAGTTCCAATAAATTTTCATTTCAACAAGCTAATGACTCCAGGCCTTGTCTGGTAGATTCTGTCTAATCCTTCTATAAAAAAGCGGTTGGGGTTTGTCCTTCCGTCCCGTGAGTGCTACGCAGGCGCGGAGTTTCACACACGCCCCGTCCATTTTGCAATGTACGATGGGATTTGTAGTTTTGTTTTTCCAGGTAAAAGATGATTTTCTACTCCAGACTGTGCGAGTAGCACAGAGTTTCACACACGCCCCGTCCATTTTGCAATGCACGATGGGATTTGTAGTTTCGTTTTTCCAGGTAAAAGATGATTTTCTACTCCAGACTGTGCGATATCTTCTTCTTCTTTCTTACTATATAAAAGCGGTCGGGATTGTCCTTCCGTCCCGTGAGTGGAAAGCGTAGTGGTATTCCGCTTATCACAGACTTACTACTTGCAGCTTGCAACTTGCGGTACAAAGCGACATGATGTGAGCAGAGTTCTGGTGCTCCCATCGTTCCCTTGCTTTTGTGCGCGATGTGCTGGAAAAATAGACAAAATTATGTCTCTGGAAATAATTAATGTTGATGGACTACAAATACCTCACCGCGTAGTAAATATCAAGGGGGTTCAAAAGGGCGACCTCAATATAGGAAAAAAGTTTAAATTTAATCACAAAAATAACAGAAACTACGAGTATTAAAGTAATACCGCTCAAATGCAATATAACCAAATTAATGAGTTTGTATAAAATATCAAATTGATCTACATATTGAATTGCCTTAAGAAGTGGTCAACTTAAAAGTCGGTCGCCTTAAAAGGCGGGTCAGCCTAGTCTTCTTATATAATACGCTACCGTGTCTGTCCAGGATTTTAAATCACCTGTTGCTCGCAAACCGTTTCACCTATTGACCTGATATTTGGTACACATATACTATGTGACATCTACTATCCAATTTCGGGTGATGATTTTTATTACTCTGTTTATTTTTATTTTATTTTATTGTAGAACTCTCTGCAGCGTGCAGCAGGGCGGCCATGCGGCGCATGCGTACGTGCATTGTTCTCATTCCCTACCACCTTTGCGATCACTTCCCCTATCTCTTCATATCTTTAATCATTCTTGAGGCACATTGAAGACTTAAGTACCAGCTTAAGTGAAAAATTAAGAAAAACGTACTAAGTAATTGTAACACAAAAACTAACTTAATCAGTTTTAACGCAAAAAGATGCCAACGAAAGAAGAGAAACAGCGGGCCGCTAGGGTGGAGAAAAGAAGCACTGCTCAGGAAGCAGCAAGCACATCAACCTCTGAGCAAACGAATGATAAACATACAGAGAAAGAAAATGAAAACTATGAATTCTCAAGTCAAGTCTATTCACTGCAAGTTATCATGCAGTACGCCGTTACTGGTTTTCCCTATAAGTGTTAAGAATTACATGTGAAATTAATTCTAAACTAGCTGAAGCCCGCCATAGCATACAGCGGTGTAAGAATAGGAACTGAAAACGGTGAGAAAGGAATTCAGAAATCAAGAAGACATAAATACTTCTTGAAAGACACAGTTGTGAATAGGTGTTTTTGCGGTGACGACAGATAATGAGTCGAAAGATCTAACCCTAGAAAAAGCCACGTACAACTGACCGTGGCTGAAGACTGGTTGTTAGAATTATTGTGAAGAGTAAACAGCATGTGGGTATGAGGAAGGCCGCGCGCATGTATCTTGGACTTCTTGGAAATGTGGACGATAATATAATCATTTTACCTACAAGTACGTTGTTATTTTCAGCGTTTGCTTGCAGTGCATCTGACAGTCCTTTGTATTGTTCCACGTGCAAATCTTGTTGATCTAATCTGAGATTAACCTACGCATTGTAGCAGTAGGGGGCGCTGTCATTCCCTTGAACCCTCAAGTACAACGCCAAACACCAGGTAAAAGTCCAATAATAATTATTTTTATTATTATAATTACGCGCACTAAGCACCCTCCACTCTACACTACTTATTAATAAACAATAAATCAATAAACAAATCCTCCAACTCTCAGACACTTAGCCACCCTTCCTCCAAGCTCAGCTCAGTGTCTGGGCTTTCCCAGAGTCCTTTTATACCCCCTGACCCGGAGGTGTTCCTGCCCAACAGTCCACAAGTCCTTCCGGGTCAGGGTAAAAGTCTTTCTCTTCAACCATAGGATCGTAATTCATATTGAGCGTGGAAATCAGTTTACAGGAGTTGCCTATGGGACAGATGCAAATGTCCCTTTCGGCAGGCGGTTCGCCATCTTCTCCGATGAAAATCGCTGCAACATTGGTGTGACATGTCAGGGCATTGTATCATCGTAAATCCTGCCTTGGGTTTCCTCGAAAAGAATTTGTACAGATGCTGTTGGATTGGACTGAGCGATTTCATGCATGTGTCTGTATGATTTAGCGAAGGGTTTGATGGTTCTGAGCATGGAATCTAGCTGGAGAAGTAAATTTTCACTGCACGCAGAGTTTGCTTTATTTTGTAAGTGTACTTTAGAAGATTGGCGAGAAATGCCGTGTCGGCTGCGTGTGGGCGGGATCAGTTTTGAAGAGGAGCTGCTGGCAGCATGGGGAGGGGTTTGGAAGAGGATGAATAGGAATCGAGAAATGCCGTGTCGGCTGCGTGTGGGCAGGACTGGTTTTGAGGTGGAAGCAGGACGAACCAGAAAAGAAATATATATATAAGAGATAATTGTTCCTGAACACCTATGTCTTGTATTCTAAACGGAAGAAAACTAGTGTGTATCATCAAAATGCATTTTGCTGTGAGCTAATGTTTTTGTAAGAAGAGATAGATATAAAGGTTATACAATGTATGATGCCCTGGCCAATCAAGGATACTGTTGGCCTTCTGCATTCCATTAAGATGTTTATTTGGGTTTAGTTGGGTTCACGGTAGTTTAGTAACCTTCTATAACTTTGTCCACACAAGCAGCTCAGGTATGTGAACATTTCAAATGCATATAAACAAAATATATAGAAGAGGAGCAGGCCATTTTGGAACAGAAATGTTTCAGCAAGAAATAGAAGAAGAGGTTCAACAACTAAGGAGTTTCTATATGAAACTTAACACATTTACCATTTAATGTACTCAAAATACAAAAAAAACTCTCAATACAAGGACCATGCCTACTTAATTCTTATTAATAGTCCTAATGAGTGTAGTTCCAAAAAAATCAGAAACAAATAATGATTGTTCACACTATATTGGGATGCATACAACAGTAGAAACATAAAAAACACTTATATATTTTCACCAGACAAATAATACAGCCAGTCAATTATCACTAAATAAATAAATAGATAAATGGGTATTTTGCAGATATTTCAAAATGAACTTAAAGAGTACATGAGAAAGAAGCATTGAATTGCCTGATAATGGGCAGAGAAGACCCCCAGAGGTGCTTCCTAGCGCAGAGTGGTAGAACCTGCCTGCGGCTAAAAGTGTGTCCAGAGCTCACCCTGCAATGGAGACAGCCTTCGTGATAAGCTTGTTCAGGCATTGTGATTCTTTGGAGCTCAAGATGCTTCCCCAGGATACTGCAGTGGAGAGCAGCACACTGGCTACTATGCACAATAATGTGCTGAAACAATGAAGGTTATGCGGTGATTAACCCTGTGGCTTCATGGATCCAGTGCCCACTTGCTGTCTGTGTGGAGTTTTTCACAAGCTCTCATCATGGGTTTTTACTCCGCATACCATACTTTGTTTTTCTCCCATATCTGAATGTAGTTGGTTATTCTATTATATTAACTCTGTGTAGGAAAGTGTGCAAGAGGGCCCTATTGGTGAGATGATTGGTTCTGGTTTTGTATTCAGTGCAGCCAGAATATGTTCCAGCTCCTCGTAAACCTGAGTTGAATTAGGTAGAAAACATTATTTGATACTATATTGAAAATTAGAAAAGGTAAGATTGTCTTTGCAAAAATGGTCCAGAACCTTTTTTTTACAATTTCGCAAGAGTTTATTAGTGCTGTATAATACAAACAAAACTGGGCTGTGTCAAAAACTTTAACGTCTCAACAAATAGGAGGAACTATATGTTTTTGGTTTGTTGTTCAAAATTCTCCCCAGATTGAGTAGGGAACTGGTGCTGATATTGATGGAGACACAAGTGTATGGTAGTTTTAAATAAACTCTTGTTTTGGTCTGTGTCTAATTCACTGAAATGTGATTACAGTGAATTATAAATGAATGAAATTAATGAAATATTAAGAAATGAATTGCATTAAGTGAAAGTCAGAATAAAATGTAATGTTATAACTATATGATATATGTCTACTCTAAATATATAAAATCCTAAGCCTAAAAGGGGAATGATTTCGTGCAACGATTTTATGTGATGTTTTTATGTCAAATTTTTTGTCATGCTTTAAATCAGGCCTATTTTAAAACCTACATATATATGTTCGGTATCATTCTTTTCAGAATTTATTGAACTTTAAAATTAAGTTGTTAGATTTTCAGATTCTTATTCCATTTTTAAATTACAAGCTAAAAAATATCAAGAACTCACGTCCCGCGAGACAAGACTTTGTGCCAAAAGATTTAACCACGCCCGGGGCCGGAAATAAAAGACAAAGAGTAGGACAGCTGCTGTACAGGCTTTTAAATGTTCAAGATGCAGATCATGTGTCATGGCAGCAGCAGCAAGCCAGAAGCTGATCAAGCAAAGAGGAGGTAAAAAAAAACTGTATTTGTTTCTCATTGTATCACCATTTAAGATGGGGTTTCGGAGGAGCAACCACATCTCCTTGGGGAGTGTTCAGCCACCCTCTTCATAACGCGAGCGGCAGAGATGCAAAGTGGCTGGCGCGTAGCACAGGCCTTTGGCAAGCAAAGCAAGCAGGGGGGACCCCCTAGTATGTATATGTATATATATATATGTATGTATATATATGTATATATATATGTGTATATATACAGTATGTATATATGTGTATATATATATGTATATATATATGTGTGTATATATGTATATATATGTGTATATATATGTATGTATATATATATGTGTATGTATTGTGGCGAGTCACTGGGGCTATGACCTGGCCGGGATGCCTGGAGGGACCGGAAAGTGGCACATATGTCCTCCGGGCCACGAGGGGGCAACCGCCCTGGAACAGAGGAGGACAACAGGAGAGGAACAAGGAGGCTTACGCCTATTTTAACCTGTGGCCACCGCCAGGGGGTGCCCCGAGTCTTAGGAGGCCCGGGATAGATTTACATCCGCCACACCCGGGAAGATGGAGGAGAATCCCTCCAGGGTCGCCCGGAGTGCTTCCGAGTGCTCTTCCGCCAAACCAGGAAGTGACATCAGAGGGAGCACCTGGAGCACATCCGGGTGAAGATAAAAGGGCCCACCTTCCTACAGTCTGGGAGCTAGAGTCGGGAGTGGGAGCAGGACAAGGCTCCCATGGAGAGACAGAGGAAAGGTGGCCCAAGGGACAGAGTGAGAGAGGCCTGGTATCAAGGTGATTGGGGCAAGAAGGCCCAGTGGACTGTGCGGGACTGAGTTGTGTTAAGAATGGAGGAAAAAATAAAAGAACTTTTTATAAAGATGCGGTGTCTGTCTGATGGTGTCCGGGCATGTCTCACGGTATATATATTGTCACGCTTGGGTCACAGATTTGCACAGAGACACAAGAGTTGTAGAAAGCAGGAATTTTATTCAAACACTGCAAACAAACATTTGTTTCTTTTTCAAAAGCTTAAACGTGTTCCATGACAAGTCAGAGATGACATTTCCGCTAGGAGCAGAGAATGTCAGAGAGAGAGAGAGAGATAAAAGCAAAACAATCAATTCCAAAACTGACAGGCGCTGCACAAGGCTTTTAAGTAAGCGGAGTACTGTGCGAGGGCTTTATTACACGTTATAGCGCAAGTGAGAAGGGTAAGGAGTAATATGAAGGTAGACTGCATTTCAGGGGTTTTCCCAGGGGCGTCTGTGTCTTCTTGGAGTGCAATCACCCCTCCAGCTTACACCCTCCCCCTCAGCTTTATTCACATTCTCGTGAATCAAGCAACTCTCTGTACCAGGTTCAGGTTCATGTAGTCGTGATAATGTGTCTGCGTTGATGTGTTCAGAACCTGGTTGATATTTTACTGTGAAACTGTAAGGCTGTAAGCCCATCAAAAATCTGTGACAGGACTGCGTCTACACCAAATGCACTTGCGTCTGTTTATAAGACAAAATCCTTAGAACAGGATAAGAAGACAAGGCTTTTTTTAAATTGCTGAAAGAACGTTCGCAATTTTCTGTCCACAAGATAGGTCGGTTTTTCCTGCCTCTAGTAAGGTCTGTAAGAGGAGCAGCTCTATGTGCAAAATTTGCTATGAACCTTCTGTAGTAACCAGCAAGCCCAAGAAAAACGCATACCTGTTTCTGTGTTTTTGGTCTCGAGTAAGCAAGTATTTCTTCTATTTTCCTTAATTGTGGCCTAAGTAAACCCTTGCCCATAGAATAACCTAAGTAATGAGTCTCGGACATGCCCAGTTTACATTTCTTAGGGTTAGCAGTAAGGCCAGCCTGTCTTAAGCTTTCAAGAACAGCTTGAAGCCGCTCTAAGTGTGTTTGCCAATCATTGCTGAAAATCACGACATCGTCAAGGTATGCCCCGGAATATTCAGAATGAGGACATAGGATCTGATCCATCATACGCTGAAAAGTTAGTGGTGCCCTGTGAAGACCAAACGGGAGTCTTATAAATTCATAAAGTCCGTCAGGAGTCATGAATGCTGTTTTCTCACAACTGCTTGCCTCTAAAGGCACCTGCCAATAACCTTTCGTGAGATCTAGTGTGGAGATATAGCTCGCCTGACCTAGTTTTTCCAACAGTTCATCGACACGGGGCATCGGATAAGCATCGAATTTAGAGACCTTATTCAAGCGTCTGAAATTGATACAGAAGCAAACCGAACTGTCTTGCTTTGGGAGTAATACCACCAGGCTGCACCAGTCACTTTTACTTTTACGAATTACACCTAATGTCAGCATCTTGGTTTTCTTCTTCGTCCTTTAACTTATAAGGGTCGCCACTTTAAAGTTTGGTCTGCCGTTTCGGACTTGTGCCCATAGTCATTATTCATAGGATGGAGAAATGCCCTTTTTCCTAAAATAATTAATAAATATCAGGGACCAGTAATCCAGTCCACTATTGAACTTAGTGGGGGGGGGGGGGGG
>JANRMT010062848.1:6787898-6813113 GCA_026402145.1 Polypterus bichir lapradei
ATATATATATATATATATATATACATATATATATATATATATATATATACATATATATATATATATGTGTGTGTGTGTGTGCATATAAATATGTGTATATATATATGTGTGTATATATGTATATGTATATTTATGTATATGTATATATATGTATATGTGTATATATATGTGTATATATATATATATATATAAAGAGAGAGAGAGAGAGAGAAAAAAACCCCATAGAAGATCTGTATAATATGTAATTACTGTATAACTATACAAAGTTAATACCAAAGTGATGAAGCCCCCAGATAATACTGATAGCATATTTTTGAGTCACACTCTCCAGATGTTACAGTCTGCTTAGCCAACACTACACCAGACCTCAATCATTATTGAGAAGTAAATTAAACTACAAAAGTAGCAATAAAAAGTAGGCATATAACAGATGTACACCTTGCTTACAGTAAAATTGTCTTCCTCTGTGAAAATACTATCTCTCTTTTAATTGTGTATGCTTTAGCAGATTGACTATATGCTTTTCTGAAGACTATTCACATTTCAATCTAAAAAGTTGGTTAACAGACTCTCGGAAGGATTCTAAAGTAGCTGTATGGTATAATATTTATAGTAGATTCAAAAAGTATTCTGATTTTCTCCACACTTTATTGTATTGTAGATTTTAATTTTAAATGAAAAAATGTGCATTTTTTTCCTATCAATATACACTCATTAATCCATAATGACAAAGTAAATACACATTTTCAGAAATGCTTGCAAATTTATTAAAGCACAAAAACTGAAATCCCTTATTTATGTAAGTAATAAGACCCTTTGCTGTGGCACTCCAAATTGTCGTTAGGTGCATTTGATTGTCTTTAATTATGAGATGCGTCTAGAACTTGATTGGACTCCACCTCGGAAATAATTGGATATTAATTAGGAAAGCACATATGGTGACACAGTTCACACAGGTATAGATCTTGGCAAAAGTACTGTATTACACATTCTAAAGCTTTGAATATTCCCAGGAGCACAGTGGACTCAATTATTGTGAAATGGAAGAAGATTAAGACCACCAGAACACTTTTTCTAAAGTTAGCCGTCGGGCCAAACTTTCTAACTAGGCAATAATAGCCTTGGTAGGGGCAGGCGCCAAGAATCCAATGGTCGCTCTAACATAGCCTCTGAAGCCCTCTGCTCAGATGAGAGAATATGTTGGAAAGATGACCATATCAATAGTACGCCTTCATTTAAGTGTTTACGTAGAGTGGCTAAGTGTGAGCCGCTCTTGAGTGAAGAGCATATGACAGCTCTAATAGAGTTTGCCAAATGGCATTTCAAAGACTCTGAGAAAATGGAGAAGAAGATTCACTGGTCTATTGAGAGAAAAATTCAACTCTTCAGGCAGAACTCCAAGCACTGTCTCTGGTGAATACCAGGCACTGTTCATTATCTGATTAATATCATCGCTATAGTAAAGCATGGTGGTGACAATATCATGTCATGGGTCTGCTCTTTAGTGGCAGGGGTGGAGTAACAGGTCAATATTGGGCCAAAGATTAATGTATTTAAATGCAGAGAGGTCCTTCAAGAAAACCTGCTCCAGAGTGCATGCAACCTCACACTGGGTTGACGGTTCACCTTTCAGCACTACAGAGACCTGAACCATTCAGCCAAGAGAATGGAGAAGTGGCTTTGGGACAAGACACTGACAGTCCTTGAGCCCCACAGAACATCTGTGGAGACCCGAAGATGGCAGTTTACAGGTGCTACAGTCTAATAAACTCTGAGAGGATCTGTCATGAGGAATAGATAAACTTCCCAAATTCAGGTATGGAAAGCTTATAGAGATTTACCCAAGAAGACCTGAAGATGTAATTGCTGCCAAAAAGGCTTCTACAAAGTATTGAATTAAGAGTCTGAATAATATGAATGAGGATTTAATTTTTTTGATTAATAATAGATTTTCCAACATTTCTTAAAAAATGTTTTCATTTTGTTATTATAGGTTATTGAGCATGGATTGATGGGAAACACTGGCAAATTTATTAATCTAAAATTAAGTCTACAGCACTATAAATTATGCAGAAAATGAAGAAGTCTGAATACTTTCTGAATCCATTGTAAAATAAACAAAGACTGAAAAAGAACCAAGGAAAATAATTATTCAATAGAAGGTCTAGATAGGTTGTGTCATGAGATACACATAATAAATAATACAACAACACCTGACGTGTAGCTGCAAACAGACTCCCTCTGACAAACACCAACACCTCTGCTAAACGAAGTGCTCAGAACACAAAATGTGCAATCTTTCTTTTCAAAATGAAAAACTGATCTTTCTCATTGTGCTGCTTCTCTGCTTTCAGGACTAGTTACAAGACTGGTCTCGACATGCCTCAGATGTCCACCAGCAGATGTTTGCAGCAGATGGCCACCTGAGGCTTCATATTCACTTGCAAGGAAACATAATTAGTGAGTTTCAGAAAATGAATTTGAATTTTTGAGTGCCTCTTAATATTAAAAGAATTTGTTTTTATGAGAACAGTGAATGTCTTTTCAATATGCAGCCCTTATTTTTCTTCTTTTTCCTACACCAGTTGTATTCATCCCTGGTAGTGTTAACAAGACCTAATCTTGTATCTTGTGATTGCAGTGTGCATTCTGGAATGTAGGCCTGTTGTGTTTGATCTGACACTCACTATGGTTACTTCTCCACTCTGGTGTGAGACAATGTTCCCTGTCTTTAGCCAAAGCAATATGACTCCTGCAAATGGCTTAAATCCTGACTATTTTAATGTTAAAATAAAGTAGACCTAAAGATATTTTTTTGTAATACATAATCCATTGCTTTTTATTTTCCCCTTTCCCCTACAATGTAGGTTACCCTTGGCCCATAGGTGCTCGCTAAGAAATGGTTTTAAAAATTTCGTGGTCCAGGCGCGAAATTTCTTATCGTTTTTTAGACCCATTTGTATGTCTTTCCATTTTTCACAAGAGAACTACTTAACAGATTTAGATCAGGGTTTTTTTCTATAATTTGCTTGAATATTCCGTTGATTTTGTGACTTTCTCATCCTGCTAAGTATCATAGTTCGATTGCGGTACCGATTTATTAGCGCAAATCCGAGAGAGACTCATCGGGCTGCGGGGCCTTCCTCACTCACGTGTCTGCCTCGGGGAATAACCTTAACTCCTCTCAGTTAGCGAATGAGAGAACTACTTAATGGATTTAGATCTTTTTTTTCTATAATTTCTTTGAACATTCCGGTTGATTTTGTGACTTCTCGCATTGCACTAAGAATCATAGTTTGCTTGCAGGAGCGATATATTTGCGCTAATCTGAGACAGAGGCTGCGGGCCGAGGGGACAGGGAAGAGTGCGTCAGGAGTGTGCAGAGCCCTCCACACTGTTCTGTTTCACTAATAAGGCGGGCAAAGTCGTGGGGGATGGCTAGTCTGATATACGAGGGATATCCAGAAAAAAAGGTTGCAAGTGCCCTGGAGGGTGCAGGGAATTTTTTTTTTCGAAGGTTGGCATACTTGCGTATAGGGGGTCCTAACGGTGAAAATAAGACCGGGACCGCGTCAGTCAGTTGTGAAATGTCATCACAGCAAGTGAGTTCGTCAACCTCTGCTGAGGCCGTTTGCTCCACCTACCGCCGATGCGAGATTCGTTTGGTCATCAAGTTCCTCACTTTGCGCCACGAATCCACGGCCGAGATCCATCGTCAGCTTGTGGAAGAATTGTGAAAGAATTCTTGGGTGGGAAACGTTTTTCCAACGATGAGGAGGTGAAGGAGACAGTGGAGAAGTGGCTTTCGGAGGTGGAGCGGAGAGTATTCGACGAGGGTATAAAAAAGCTGGTGCCCAGGCTGAAGAAGTGCATCGAAGTTGACAGCGATTATGTTGAGAAATAAACACATATTTTGGAACATACCCTGTAAATTTGATTGAAATATATTCATTTTTCGATTTTTAACAGCTGTTGTAACCTTTTTTTCTGGATATCCCTCGTATAAAGCTGCATGAGTGTTTGTCCAATATGCATATCCACACCTTTAATCCTCTCTACAGCACATTTTGCACAGATATTCTGTTTTTATACTGAAAGGATGATCACAATGTTATGTTGCATAATGTAGTCGGTGCTGACGTCTCGAGTGGTGCCTTATGTTTTTACGATATGCAAATCCACATTTTTGAACCTATCTCTACCAAATTTAGTTCACATTCACCATTTGTTCAGTGGAACATCACAGACTGTTCTGTTTCAAAATTTAGTTAGTGCCCCTACTGCAGACATTGTAAGGAAATAATAAAGACTTGAAACATGTTTAACTAGAGATTAAAACACAAGACCACATAATGCAATTTGGGTCCCATCCATACTGAAGAGGAAAACATGGAGGTTGTTGGACAACTCCGACTATAGGTGCTGCTGCTTTTTTTGTTCGCTTGATTGTTCTGCTGGTCTTGTCAGCTGAAATCATTAAACTAAATCTCAAGGTCTTTCTTTATTTCAGCTCTGAAAAATTGACTAGATTTGTTCATAAAACAAACAATTCTCATTTGGATTATGAGTGAGAAAATTTGGAAATCACATGGCACTGGGTGTTCTTCAACAACCAAAGCATCATGTGACAGGTGTCTGGTCACACTCATAGGTAATCTAACTTGGACACCATTTAAATATCCGACTACGCCACCCAGTTTTATTAAGAGACTGGGAACTCCTGAAATTTACCAATAATAGCACACAGGTTTCTTTAAATTGGGCGGTGAGTAAACACACAATGAAAGACACAACAGTAATTTCAGGAAAAGCAACAGTAGCTTCTATTACACCAGACAATAATAAGTACATTAAAAAGATAAATGAACATAAACAAAATCTAACAATATCAAGAATGAATTTCCTTTTTTTAAAAGGAAAACACACAGTCCACACTCTAAAAGTCTGTCAAAAACAGAATTGGAGGATACAACCTTTAGTGGTGCAGAGTCCAGTTTGCACACTGTGTTACCCCAACACTTAATCGTTAAACTGTCCACAGATGCACTCTGTTCACCGGACACTCGTTTCCCCACAGAGGTTGTGTCAAATTGTTGAATCCCTGTCAACGTCTCATCATCGTTCCTTTTTTTCCACACTGGGCTCCTTGTGTTGCTGTGACTTAGGCATGCCTCATTTCTTGTCTGCCAGCTTTGCTTGGTCCTTTCATGCGACTTCCCTCTCTTGCTGGACCCACAACCGGCATCTCCTTGTGGAACTGTCTCTTCCTCCCTGGAAGTAAGTGTTGTCGTCCTTGTGCCTCACATCATGCCAGCCAGGTACCCTCGTCTGCCTAAAAGCCCCTGTGTTCTGTCCGAGTGTCTTGGCAGCGTTCTCGATGGACCGTCCCTCTCCTGCCTTCTCCTGCCCAGAAGCTTAAATCTCCTTCAGTCCCTGCCATTATCAGTTCTGGACAAACGGATTAAACAATGGAACATCTAAATTTCCTGGGTTTAACAATTAATGAAAACACAAGTTAACAAAATGTATTGTTACCAACCATTAATGAGTACAGATCTGCTGATCAGCAACCAATATTGTCAAACATGTTAATTTCCAAGTCACGTAAATACAGACATCCTCCAAGGAAGGAGCAGTTCTGTTATCACAACTTGGTATTGTTTGTAATCTCAACCAGCCAAAAACTTCAAAGTGGTGACTCCTTTGCAATACAGCAAATACCTACAATCTGCAGACTGCCTTTTAACTTCTCACCCCCAGTGCCAACAATGGGTGCCTATTGCCTGTTCATCTGCTGGGTTTTAAATGTAATATTGACATGTTTCTTTTCCTAAGAGAGAAATGGAATGACTCAGTGTACAAAAAATGTCCCCCTCTGATAATCACATTGATAATTTTACCTTCTCAACAAACGAGATGGAATCTTTGACATCTTTAATGTATAACTGCAGTTCATCACATAGCTCATTTAACAAGCACAGAAAAAAACATGGCAATCTCTTGTCAATTTCATCTATCACCGAATCTCATTCAGTGGATTTATCTGTCTTAATCTTCTTTCTGTGAAGAATGTAAACAGATTGCCATGTAGGGTATCTTGTTTACATTTTTACCAGCCACAGTCACTTCACATTCTGGAGAGGAAGTTGTTGCAAAAATAGAGGGAAATGGCAAAGCTGCACTACACCCCTGGAAGGGCATGCATGGAGGAGGTTTAGTCTCTGTTATCACCGTCTCTTTCTGTTTGGAGTATGTATTTACAAGAAACAATTAAAAATACACCCACCATTCTCTTATATCACATCCTTTACTAAAGCACTGCTGTAAATGCGAATAGAATGATGAATTGTATGCACTAATGTGCAGTGAATGTTTACAGAAGGATTGCGTGTTTACTACATATAGAAAGGTGAGTGAAGCTGAGGTCTACAAACACTGTCACTATTTTAGAGTGCATTCTAAAGCTAAAGTGTATGAGTATTAGAGGTGACAAGATAATGGAGTTCAACATTATTATAACAGATGTGTCATAATCAGGATTTTGGGATACAGCTTGACTTGGAATAAGTGTAGATTTCATTTTAATTTAACTGATGATTTTTTGTTTCTCTTTCACATTACACTTTGTCAGACAACTTGTCATATGAAAACAACCCTCATATTTTAAGCATAAAAAACTTCATCTAATAAATAAAACTCCAGGTTTTACTTTTGCTTACAGTTATTATATGAATAATAAATATTGCAAACTAAGAAACTATTGCAAAAATATTGTACACAATTGATAAACAGTACAGTTAAACATGTACTCAGTTAAATTATAAAACTACATTATGCTGCCTGAATCCCTGTAAAATATTTCTCCAATTATACCAATAATATGTATTATATGTATGGTTATAAATAATTTCTCTGTTTCCTGATATCTTATTCCTGAGTCATAAATGAAAAAATGTTCACAGATTTCAATTTATAGATTTCAGCCATACTTCATACCCAAAGAAGACAAGCTCTGTTAATCTAAAATCCTTAATTATTACTTTTTCAGCTTACAGCATGCATACCCTCTGAGGTTTTCCTTGTGTTTCAAAACCTGAACTTGTCAACCAATGTCCTCTCACCTGCCCTTTGCAGCTTTCTTTTAAATTCACTGTTCATATTCTGGCAGAAGTGTCAAGACCAAGCAAAATCCTTCATTTTAGGTGTATTTATTGATATCCATGAATAGAAAACATGCATAACTTGGGAATTTGATCTTTCTAAGTGACAAATTCTGCTGTTAATTTACCCACTTGTTCATTTTATGAACATACTTAGTCCAACTGAGATTGGCAGGGGACTAAACTTTATCCCAGCACAAGGATACCAAACCTGGATGACGTGCAAATCCATCACATTATAAACTCAAAAAGACACACATACTGTACGTTCACTCTTACTGTTTCTTCTGAGTCAGTTTTTCACTGGAATATAAGCAATCATATGTCGCTAATTCATGTATATGCAAGATAGACAGTGTTACCTAGGCTAGAGAGAGAGTGTGAGAGCCATTCCTGAAAACAAAATGAAAATCAGGGAATCCAAAGTTATCAAAAGAGATTGAAGTTTATTAATAAAAACTAAGAAAAGGAACTTTACTCAAAGGGATAAAAACCAAAAGCTAAACCTTCCTATACTTTTAAATATAGGGTGGTCCAGATCTAATTATGTAATTTTCATTACGCTATAACTTATTAAGTTTATTATATAGAAAATCACCTGAAAAATCCTGGACCATCGAGAAGTGTGCTAACTGACGACATGAAGAATCATTTTCGTGCCGAACTGGAATTGTCCCCGCATAATTCAAAGTCATCCAGATGATCTGGATCTGCATAATTAGATCTGGACCACCCTGTATTTATTAATATCGATGGCGGAGGTTTGTTTATTATTTGTTCTTTCATCAGTTCAAAAGCTCAACCCTGTTTGAGGGGTTGTGTGAAGGGTGTGCTTTCTGTTTGTGGACTACTTTCATTTTTTTAAGGTGTTTACTTATCAGTAGTTTAGTAAAAAATTTATGCATTTTGCAGGTTGTGAGCATACATGTATTGACATGTGAATTATGTGACATAGGTAATGGAATATTTTTTTTCAACGACATTTTTAATATGGCTTACTTTTTTCCACTATGAGTCAAAATAGGCTCATGTTTTATTAGAACCATTATCTCCAGTCTCCATAAAAATATAAGATTAAAATTTTTCTTGGTCATCTCTACAAACAAGTTAGAGTAAGCAACAAATAAAAAAGATTCAATTTTTCTGTGGAATATTTCTTCAACAAATGCCTGATCCTTTGCTAAAATTCAGTGAAACAACAAATATCCTAAACTTAAATTGACTTCTGTCTCCAATATCACTGATCAGACCAATGTTGTCGTGTGTTGGCTCCATGCTCCTGTTTGCCTTTGGGAGTCTCTTGAATCCTCCACCATTGATAACATAATCAAGGATAAGTCGGACCAAATAAGGACACATATGCTGTAGTTAGCAAGTGGTTGGTGCAAAAAGTGAATACTGTTTTCATTACAAAATCTAGCAACAAATTGAAGTGTCCAAATAGTGCAGTGCATTTTTTCATCAATAAATAATCTCATAAAAATGGTGCAAAATGTGGAGGGTAAAATTAACCCAATAAATATTCCAACAGAAGCAAGGTTACTTTAGCATGGCTTTCCCATAACTTCATTTTAGTTTAATCCTGATGCTCTGTATATTCAATTAATTATCATTACTATTCATGGTGGCTCCAAAATCCGTACTAAACCCTGCTTTCTCTTCTGTTCTTTTTCTGGTTTTCTGGTGTGGTGCTCTGCGCCACCACCACCTAATCAAAGCACTGTGATGTCCCTACATTGATGGATTAAAGGCCAGAAGTCCACGTGACCGTCATCATCAAATCCTTCCATGAGAACCCTGAATACCATGAGGACTGATCATTTATGTTAGATACAATGCCTAGAGGGGGCTGGGTGGTCTCATGGCCTGGAACCCCTGCAGATTTTATTTTTTTCTCCAGCCGTCTGGAGTTTTTTTTTTGTTTTTTCTGTCCTCCCTGGCCATCGGACCTAACTTTTATTCTATGTTAATTAGTGTTCTCTAATTTTAATTCTTACTTTTTCTTTTTTTTGTTCTCTTTCTTCATCTTGTAAAGCACTTTGAGCTACATGATTTGTATGAAAATGTGCTATATAAATAAAGGTTGTGGTTGTTAAAATCTCAAAGGCAGGGCATCTTCTCTTTAAAATCATGTCCCTGGTGTATCCCTTTAAAATAAATGTCTCCTCAGATGATCCTGTATGGGACTAGAAAACTGAGGACATGCCCAACCGACAGGTGCAGTCAACCATTATATCCAGGCTCAGGTCTCCATTGCCAGGCCCTCAGCAGCTGTGGGTCTCCCATTGCCTGACAATTTCTAAATGTGTGTGCCCCTTCCTCAGCTTCAGTATCAGCTTTGAGCTCTCTCTCCTGTCTCTCTCCCAGTTTTTTCTCTCCTTTATCTTTTAACCTCTGTTCCTCCATTCATGTTTTATTTCTTTCATTCTCTAACTTTCCTTTCATCAGTCTCCTCTCTCCTGTTATATTCACCTGTCTAACTGGGCTCAGGTGTGATGAGCTACTTTCTCCGTGGCACCACTGATCCACCCACCTCTGCACATGCATGCAGAGAGATCAGCCAGCATCTCAATTAACAAAACGTACTCGTGCATACCTGTGCTCAATTGCAGCCTGCACTTTTGGGGGTGATTATTTATTTAAGATTTGTGTGACCACCTGTGACAGCTGTTAAGTATAAAAAAATCGTTAGTATAATCATCAGCATAATCCCATTTTTATTTTTTAACCAAAGTTCTTATTGTCTTTTTGTTATGATAAAGTTACGGCACGGTGGTGTAGTGGGTAGCGCTGCTGCCTCGCAGTTAGGATACCCAGGTTCGCTTCCCGGGTCCTCCCTGCGTGGAGTTTGCATGTTCTCCCCGTGTCTGCGTGGGTTTCCTCTGGTTTCCTCCCACAGTCCAAAGACATGCAGGTTAGGTGCATTGGAAATTCTAAATTGTCCCTAGTGTGGGTGTGTGTGCCCTGCGGTGGGCTGGCGACCTGCCCAGGGTTTGTTTCCTGATTTGCACCCTGGGATTGGCTCCAGCAGACCCCCATGACCCTGTCGTTAGGATATTGCGGATGAATGGATGGAAATTAAAACTGACAATGCACTGTGAAAACATTATTTACTAGCATTGTGTCTGCTGAGGAATTCACTTAGGGTGTTGCTCTCCCTTCCCAACTGCTGTCTTCTTTGAGACAGTGGCAGATGCAATTGAACCCCCTGGAAGCACCAGCAGCAAGTTCTACCTCTCAGCTAAATGGAAATTCTGAAATACAGTACATGAGGACCCCAATTTAGAATTCTTTTAGAAGAATTCTTAAAATTTTCTTTTTTCTTTTAGAAGGCAAAGAAAATAAATGGTAAATGTAATAAATGAAAGGTCCCTTTAGTGCTGGTCTGAGTTTGCTGTGTTGAGCTTTTCATCGTTTTTTTTAGCTTACAGTAATTGATAAGGGGCTTCTGGGACCTATCATTTCTTTCCAACAAAGAAAAAACAGTGGCTATGAACCTTATGAATCTGACCACTAAATTATCTTCAATATACTTATCCATAGCCTCAGATCCTGATCTAGACAAGGTATAGATGTTCCTTTTCAGTAAGGAAGCACTGGACAACATATCAACCATACAGTCATATTGACAAGGAGGAGGTAGCACAAAGGATTCCTATTTTCTGAACACATTGAAATACCATGAAAATTCAGAGGGCAAGGTTTCCATTATACAAAAGACCAAGGGAGGTAGTATACTGCTTGCTACACAGCATTTTTTTTCTAAACTGACCCAATTAATAGCTGATTAATACAACTGTAACCACAGAAATCCTAAAATAATGTGTGTCTGGTGTTTCTAAAACATATAAGGCTGTGTCCTCAATATGTAAGCAGCCAACACCAAGACTAAGAGTTTGGAAAGTGCCCTGTCTACAGAAAGATCACAGTTTTATTTATAAAGGAACCTTTGCAATTTCTAATTGTTGTAGTAAACCCTGAACTAATAAGGTCCTCTGCTAAAACTAAGTCTACTGAAGCAGTCAAATCATTAGTATCCTGCACTTAGACTGATATCATAAAACTTTTAATACAAATTTTGCCCATCGATGCTGGTTCTCTCAAACCTAGTCTCAGGTAAGTACTTTTGTTTCATAATTCTGCTTAGGGCAATCGCAATGATACACCCTAGGGCAATGCAAAAAAAAAACTTGCTTTCCATTTTTGGAAAGCAGGAACATCCTTTAATATCTGCATTTTTCTCGACAAACTCCTCAAAACAAATATAGGTGAAGGAAAACAGACTGTTCAAAGAGCTGTTTCTACATACTGTATCTTCATGGTCAATTTGAAGTTGCTTAATTTTTAGAAATCCACCAACAATCGAAAGGTTGCCAGTTCAAATCCCATAAATGCCAGAAGTGATTCTACTCCACTGGACCCTTGAGCAAGGTCCTTAACCTGCATTTGCTCCATCCTGGGAATGATGTTAACCTGCATCCAACTCTGCAAGCAGGTCCTCGAACTTGCAGGGGAACACTAGTGGGTTGGTGGCAGGATTGGCACTTCAGCCGCTGTAAAAAAAAAACTCCCACTCTTTCATTCACTTCAAACTAGTGTGGTTCTGAGGTGTCACCCATTGCACAACTGCACTCGGGTCCTAATTTGGGTTCCTCAGGTGGTTCATTCTGTAATGGGTGTAACAATGTGCTGTATCAGTGCATGTTCCAAACCTCTCTCATCTTCTTACTAAAAAAATCAACAAAAGAAGATTGAGCCATCAATTCTAGTTATCCCATCCACACTGCATGACCAGCAACGGCCATAGTAACTGTAAAACTATAGCACCCATGATAACCAAAGATTCCAAGATGGTGTTGAATTCACATTTTCCCCAAATAATAAAATTAATTAGAAGCTAAGAGAGCTAAACACATTTTAATAAAAAGTATTTCTGAGAATAAAAAGATTAATTATTACAGCAGCAAGAAATGGGATAACTGTGCCATTTGATGGTGGTGACCAGCAAGAGGCAAATCTGTAACATCCTTCCAAGCATTTGGCAGCATAGGTGCCAGAATGGAAGGAAGAGGGCCATGTTGCTTTGTTAAGGAAGACATCTTGGGGGTAACCACTGAGAACTGCCTTTTAACTAAAACTGAAGGTTCAAGGGTGTGGGTACACTAGAAGGTATTAGAAAGAATTCTAGCTTTGTTGCTCTTTACCATAGACTGTGGAACTGAGAGAAATACCCAGGTATAGGGCTATGGCTACTTTTAGTCTATTATTATTGACGAGCTACAAATTTGAAAAAAATCAATTTTGCAGTGGAATTTGGGCTATTGACCTAGGAAGAAAAGTACTTAGTGCAGTATATATATAAAAAGTTTGTCCTCCCTATATTTTCATTTCATCTGCAATCTTGTGCAGTTCCCAATGTGAGAACGGCAGCAGGAATATGCTGGGGCTGATGGAAGGAGATCTTTATCATTTGTAAAACTGCATGAGAAATTAAGTTTAGCATCAATTTCATGAAATTATATATAAAAGTAAATTGTTTTGCTCATCAGTATCTGTTATAGTTTGTGATGTTATATTGTGTAAAAGCTACGGCATGAGATTTAGGCCTGGTACTTGCTCGTCAAATGCTTAAACAGGAATTTCTTTGCACAATGTACATCTGAAATTAACTGATAACACTACATTTTTTATCGATTCAAATCCGTACATTTTTTAAAAAGCCAGTGCTGTTGTACATCTGCATAAAATTGCTAAGTGAGACGGAGATGAGCAAAAATGAAACAGAACAAAGCGTGATTTTTTTTTTTGCACAAGCCAAGTTGCTGTTTATAATATGGTACAAAGAGAACAATGGAGGATGACTTTAGTAATCTTTTCTGTTTCCTGATAGAAGACATATTTTCAGGTCAATTTTATGAATAGGCAGCTATAGGCAACTATCAGTTTAGGCTTTGATGTCAATACAGCATTGCAGTTTGTAGCAATTATCGTTATAACATTATTGAATACTCACCCTAGTGCTCTCCTGTAATCATATGGAGACCTGCCAATTGTAAACCTCAATACCAATGCTCTTCATGGAAATAAATAGAATATAACTGAGCAGATAACAAGTTAGAGAGACTGTGGAAAAATAAAATGCAGACTCCAACAAAAAATGATGTAAATTACTGTAGAAATAATAGGATAAAAATATAATGCTGCCAAACCTGCTTCAGTTCAGTTGACTAACCTGTGTATATCTGACAATGTGAGAAGAAAATCCAAGCAGAATTCAGCTCTGTACTGGTAATATTCGGTACTGCCTTCACCTCCCTCTGCAATGCATTATGATCTTAAGCTGAACAGGTACTTACTAGGATATGATGTAGCCAGTGAGTATGGACTGTATTGTCAACCTGTAGAAGTTCATGAGAACAGATGGATAAATGTGAGCTGACCTCAGACGTCTGAGAAAGTAGAAGCATTGGTGAGCCCTTTTGACAAGAGCTAAAATGTGTTGTTCTCATTTCAGTTCATCTGTTATGGTCACTCCAAGAAATGTAATGCTGTTTATTCTTCAACAGTATCCCTTTTGATAAAGATGAAAGTGTGCTCTGCTTTCTGGTTCTTAATGCCCAGTTCCTGCTCCTTGGCTTGGTGACATTAAGAGTGAGACTGTTGACCTGCCACCACTGTGTCATTTGCTACACCTCCTTACTATAAACTGTCTCATCATTATTAGTGATCAGGCCTACAAAGATGGTGTCATCAGCTGATTTAATGATGCCAATTGAGCTGTGTGTGTCCACCCAGTCAGAGGTAAGCGAGGAGTAGAGAAGGGGCTTAGCACAATACCCTGTGAAGTGACTGTCTTGAAGGTCAGCATGGAGTTTTTGATGCTGCCAGTATGCAGATGCTGAGTTCTGTTCGCTAAGATGGCCAAAATACAATTGCATAAAGTGAAATGCGAAGTCCTAAATTGCCACCATGCCACCCAAAGAGCATAATAAATCAAATTCATGTTGCTGTCACCTTATTAAGAACTGACGCCAATGAGTTAGAGTCTAAACAAGATTTTTTACAGAAAACATTCATATGTGTTGTGAACTTGGACCCGGACACAGACAGACGGACATCTTTGTTTCACCCAACACACGTTTATTGTCACAATATTTACAAATTAGTGCACTCACAAACCCCAGTGCCTCCAGCACCGATTCCCCCAATGTCCAGACCACACAGTCCTGTGCCTCTCTTTCTCCTGGCCGCCTCCAGTCCTCACTCCAGCTCCGTCCTCTTCCACCCGACTTCCACTAATGACTGGAGAGAGGCGGCCCCTTTTATAGGAACCCGGATGGGATCCAGCTGCTTCCCGGCAATCTCCCGCGGACACACCCCCGTGTGGCGGAAGTGCCGGCTGCACACCCGGAAGCCGTCCGGGTGTCCCCTGTCATCTTCCCCCCGGCACTTCCTGGTGTGGCGGAAGTGCCGGGCTCCCGGGATAATAAGGCACTGGGGCGCCGCCTGGCGGTGGCCACGGGCCCTTAAAGGGCTGGGCTTCCAAGCCCTCTACCCGAGGCCTCCAGTATAACCAGGACGGACGCCCCCTCTCGGTCTGGAGGAGGCACAAGCCCTCCTCTGGTCCTCCTGGGCGGGCCCGGCCGGGGACCACAGTGTATATGTTTTTTTTTCTCCTTATTTGGTTACAAATTAGAGTAAGAGGACATAATATAATAATAGTTATCTTTTATGAGCACTTATTTTAATACAGTTGTACTCACATTAAATATATCAACAATGATATAAAATTCACATGACATGCATAAGTAAAGTGATTTTCTTTTATTAGTGCTGATCTATTCCAGTCTGGTTTTTGCACTGGTCATAGTACAGAAACTGCACTAACACGGGTTGTAAATGACATTCTGATATCCTCTGATGAAGGAAACTCCACTGTAATTATGTTATTAGACTTAAGTGCAGCATTTGACACCATTGACCATTCTATTTTACTGCACAGGCTAGAAAATGATGTTGGTCTTACAGGCCCCGTGCTCGCTTGGTTCAGTTCTTATTTATCAAATCGATTTCAATATGTACAGAAATGTGCTGACAGTACTCCATCATTATACACAGAAGTTCAATATGGTGTCCCACAGGGCTCAGTACTGGGACCTTTACTGTTTTCACTTTACATGCTTCCACTGGGATCTATCATTAGGAAACATAATGTTAATTTTCACTCGTATACAGATGACACCCAGTTATATCTTTCATTTAAATCAAATGAAGTTTCTCCGATGTTGTCTTTAATTAGTTGTGTTAGTGAATTAAAGGAGTGGATGAATGAGAACTACTTGTCTTTAAATACAGATAAAACAGAGATGTTAATTGTTGGAGGGAATGACGCTGATCACAGCAATATTTTGTCGACATTTAACTCAGTTGGAATCCCAATTAATTTTACTGAATCAGCCTGCAATCTAGGAGTTATCTTTGATTCTAGCATGTCATTTAAAGCACATATTACAAAGTTGTCCAAAACATGTTTCTTCCATCTTAAAAATGTTAGGAAATTAAGGCGCTTTCTGAATAAACAGGATTGTGGTGGCCGAGCAACGTTTCAGCCGTGGAATGGCCAAATGGGGAGGCAGCTTGACAAATGAGGTCTCCAGCACTCTAAAAATATCAAAATCTTATTATGTGATATCATCTACTGTTAAATTCTGCTCTGTACTTCTAAAATTTTTATTATTATGCTATATTAAGGATTTGTTCTGTTCTGTATACTTGTATTGGACCCCTTCTTTTGACACCCACTGCACGCCCAACCTACCTGGAAAGGGGTCTCTTTTTGAACTGCCTTTCCCGAGGTTTCTTCCATTTTTCCCTACAAGTTTTTTTTGGGAGTTTTTCCTTGTCTTCTCAGAGAGTCAAGGCTGGGGGGCTGTCAAGAGGCAGGGCCTGTTAAAGCCCATTGTGGCACTTCCTGTGTGATTTTGGGCTATACAAAAATAAACTGTATTGTATTGTATTGTATCTCTAACATACAATTTTTTGCAAAATTTATATTTTGAGAAATATATAAAAGACATTTTCCATGAGATGCAAAATTTTACTCTGCAGTATTGCTACTGCTATAGCAAAAGAGAGTATAAATTTTATGATAAAGCTTATTAACAGAAACAAAGTGATTGGGAATGCCCTCAAAAGTACAGGAATGTCTGCATGAAAGGGCCGTGTGCTGTATGTCAAACAGTCAGCTGCCTTTTTCCATGTGTAATAGGCTGAGAAAGATCTAGGAGGCAGTTGACGGGTTAAAAAAAGAGGGAGGGCTATAGTATAGTGAGCTGTCAAAAGGGAGATCCTGAGGCATTCTACGAGCTTCAGTCAGAACCTGAGAGCTGCGCCGGCATAATACACACACACACACACACACGCACACACACACACACACACATACATGCACAAAAGCAACAGAGGTGTGGGAGAAATGAGAATTTAAGCCACTCACCCAGGCCTCAGGAAGCCTTGCCTTTATTTTTGTCTCCACATCCCAGACAGAGAAAGAAGGATTAGCAGCAAAACAAGGTACAACACTGCAACAATGAGTCAAAATTCAACACAGCCGAGCAGCAGGCCAGGGAAAGAAGCCAGCAGCACTAATGGGCAAAGCAAAAGCAACTTGGACGATGCCAAGTCCTTCTATGACAAACTGGCTCCAAGCAAGAAACCCAAAACAGTAAGTGCTTTTCAGATTCTTTACAGCCGCCGTTTGCTCTGCTCTCTGCGCAGCCCCTAGGGAAATGTAGGCAGAGCTATGGCTTCACGGAAGCTGACAGTACATGTGCATTCTGTAGTACGTTTATATTTGAACATTAACTGATGTCTACATGTAGGTGCTTTGATGATTAAGCTTAAGGAATTTCCTCACAGTGCTCACTGAGAGTCAATCCAAATGTTAGTCTTGACTAGCCTGGCCTGTCACTCAGAAGGCACTGCAAAGAATTTGCTGCTTTGCTCTCCATGGCAGATTTATGAAAAACAAGCTATTTGAAGTAGCTAACTGTCCCCCTGTAGGATTTCTAAGTGGGTGATCAGGTTTGGTCAGAGCAGACTTACAGGAGTGTAAGCAGAAAAAAAAGGTTTAATTAAGGGATGCAACAAAATATATTTTATTAGGAAAACCCATTCCATCAAATCCCAATCTGCCATTAACCCACAGGTTACAGGTTACTCTGTGTTTGATTATTGATAATCGTCTTTACAAACCACTGGGGGCAGAAATGATTGGTAACTGCTGATGATCTGTAATGGACGTTTTCCATATATGACAAGACTTGCAATGTTATCCTGCTCTCAGGCCTCCTCAAGAGATTAATTTCACTCTCTTGTTACTAGGAAGATTAAAAGATTTGTGAAAGCGGCCAAAGTGATTTTTGCTCCTGATTTTGGCATAAGATTCTTGTCTTCTATCCCTTAAAGGGAAGACTGTGGTATCTGTTGGACACATTAGCTATCAGACCAGAGTGCACTCTGGACTATAAATAGGCGAGCTTGTCCTGTCATACCCAGGCCGCTATTTGGAGACCTTAACTCTCTACACACACTCTAAACAGAGAATGTTTTGGAGGATCATGAGTTTGACATCACCTTTGTAGACAGCTTACTTCGATTTAGTCTTATAAGGCATTCAGTGCCATACTTGGACCTGTAGTAATTCCACTGCCCCTTTATTTTTTAATTTTTATTTTTTTCTGTATATTTGGTAGTAGTAGTAGTAGTAGTACTAATAGTACTATCCATCCATCCATCCATTTTCCAACCCGCTGAATCCGAACACAGGTTCACGGGGGTCTGCTGGAACCAATCCCAGCCAACACAGGGTGCAAGGCAGGAACCAAACCCGGGCAGGGCGCCAACCCACCGCAACTAATAGTACTAGTAGTAACAAAATCTTTTTTTGTTAAAATTGTTCTCTTATAGCTCCAGTCAAATGCCAGCCTTGGTAGCTGTCTGTGTGCCATTTACCCATTCTTACCATATTCATATCAGCTTTTTCTAGGTATTTTGTCTTCTTTCTACATACCAAAAAAATAGCTTTTTCTGTCTCCCCAGAACTTTATATTAGAATAGATGTGCTCTGAAACTGAATGAATGAATGAAATATTTCACTTAACTTAATGTGATTCCATCTCACCACATATAATCTTCATTTTATGCTCCTAAACAAATTGTTTTTTGGACAGATGTTTTGGAGAAATTGCCTCATTACCCTTATTCAATGTAATTGTTTCAAACATTAATTATGTTTACTTTGGCATGTGTCGTAAAAATTGATTCCAGGACTGATTCACTTATTGATTGGCTAACATTTCCTTACAAACTGGATGTTGAAGATGTCAAATCCATCGACCAATTTATAAACTGTTCTACCTTCATCAGATTAGGATCACAATAAACTGAAGCATGTGCTTTTAACAGCACACACAATGCAACTCAGACTTCAGCATGCAGATAAAATACAATCAGGAATAAATTAAAATCTACAAATTAAAAAAAGGGAAGAAAAGAGTTGTGGATAGACTTGGGGAAAGTATAAAGTAGAAACTGAAACAACCTGTGGATTATGGATAATACAGCAGAGCTCTGGAGCATGCAATCAACTTGGAAAATCTGACAATACACTTCTGACTTTGCATATCACACTGTTATAAGCTGACGGTTCAACATCTTTATCCTGATAGTAGGAAAGAATGGAGAAGAACTCCAACCCTTTCTGATAAAGAGGTCCTGTAAGAAAACTACAAGGCATAAACTACTGAACGACAAGCATGCTAAATGCAGATTTGCTTTTATGAAGCCTCTGTGCTCTTTGGCTAAGGCACAGTGTAATTATGAATAAACATGAACCAAAAAGACAAAAAATCCACGGAATGTCTTAAAATCAAAAAAGGGGACTGATCTCAAGACAAGGCAATGCACATATTTTCTCTTAGGAAACGGTACTTTGTACAAAGCAGAAGCTACACCAAAACCATGTGTTCTGTGCATTTTAAATCAATTATAAAATGCAAGTTGTGGGGGTCTCAGTTTGTGGCTTCATTGGCAGAGATGATCACTTTTCCAATCTGCCTCCGGTGACCTTGAAAGCATAGGACAGCTGTAAATTATAGATTAGTCTGCAAGCAACATCTGATTGGAGCTTTCAAATCCACCCAGCAAGCTGAAGGGGCAACCTGTTTGAGAAATTGACTGGGTGGGGGGAGAAAAGTGCAGAGGTGACATTCGCATCTGGTTCTAAGCTGTCCGTGAATGGAATCTGGTCTCTGATTATCTGTAAGTAGCACATCAGTAAAAGCACTAATTTCATCCAATGCCCGTCATATGTAAAACTTAAAGGTTTAAAAATTACATTGTGTGCAGATCAAAAAGAAATAATAGTAACATTTTAAAAAAATCAAGAGTGCTTAAAGGGGTTTTTTTACATCACTGCCCCAGAGTTGCTCAGTGGGTTTCAGTTTTTCAATTCAGAAATGAAAAAAAGCAATGTCAATTCAAATATTATCTGATGACAAGACCACCCTCCTTTAAGCATAACCAAATTAAATAAAAGATATACTCAATAATAGTAATTGTGAAATCAAATGAAACACCAACTTTGATGACACAAATATATTGTTGTGCACACATTCACGTTTGTGCATACAGTGCCATACATACATGAATAAAACAAAAAGAGCTGCCTCTGAACATTGCTTGTTCCTAAAATTTTATATGTGTCTAATCACTCAGGTTCTCTTGATTATCATTATGGGACTAAGTGACACCAATATTACAACTTTGGCCTCCCTGCTGCTGGTTATGTGACATGAAAAGCTCAGATTTCTAACTCCACTGAAGGAACTTGACCCTACATTCTTTTTGCTGGGGTCACTTATTAGGTCTGAATGATGCCATTTGGATTTTGATCTTTAATATCCAGGGCTAACACTTATAAGAGCAGCAGTGAAATCTTTAAAAAAATATAGTATATGCCAAGTGTCTAATGTATCAGTTAAAATTAGAATTGATTCTGCAAGAAAGGAATACTATGGCTGCATAATAGAAACACTTCTCAGTGGATAAGCAAGTCACACAGACAAGTAAAAGTCTAAAGCATTCTAGGCACTTAAAAACATCTGATGTGCCCAGCATATGACTCTTCCTAAAAAAACCTGTAATTTTAATATCCCTATATACTGTATTAACCTAAGGCTTATCTACTGGAGCATGATTTTGCTCAGAGTCAATGCACTGCTACCATTTTACAATGCCAGTATTTTTGACTTAACTTGTCTAAAGATTCACATTCTGATACATAGACTGACAGTTTGAAAGTAGGTAAATCGTGTTTAATTAAGCCATGACCACACAATGCCTAATATTTTGTGCATTCCTGTTTTATGCCTATGCTCCGAATTTATTGTTTTTTAATAAATCCCAGATAAAAAGTAATTATATGAATTCAGTCTACAAAGACATTTTTGACTTTATTTGCTTTAATAAGATAATGAATCGGACATACAAATAATCCTCTTTGTACCATTATCAGGTCTGCTGGTCCTATGTTGTAGGAACTGAGACTCACTTGATCTTGGCATGCCTCTTCCAGTTCTGACAGGGTTCCCCCTTAATTGCAAGTCTGAAGTAAACTCACATACAGAAGTCTCACCCACCTTGTATTCACCTCTGAGGGTCACTTGACCAGCAGTGGCCATAACCTGTTGAGGAACCTCACTGAGTGCAATGACCTTCCTGGGTGGCACATAAATCAGTGGACTACTGATCCTCCTCTGCCAGAAAACAGAGCATGCCTTTTAGCATCTAGAGTTCTTCTTAAGCCAACAAACATTTTTTCCTGTACATCTGTATCTTGTCTTCTGAGCAGTATTAAGGTGATAGTAAATAAAATGTTTCTTTTCACACACTAAAAAATTTTAATCAATTGTCTAATATTATATGTTGAAGCTTGGATAGTAAGGAAAAGTCATAGTTCATTTTCACATCCCAAGGCAAAATCTGTGTTGCTGGTGCAAAAGAGTATTCAATATATATTTTTGCAATTATGTTTTAGTATGACCTGGGTATGATGTTAAACTGCATTCAGTCCTGCAAACGGTCCTCCAACTTGGAGAGGAAATATGGGGGTTGGTGGTAGGTTTGGCACTTCAGCCACGGTAAAAAATTCACGCAGCTCTGAAACGGCAGACAAGACTCCTTTCTGCTCTCCACGGGAGTAAGTCGTCTGCAGCCACCCACAGGAAGGCTGCTCACATTATGAAGGGAATGGAGGAAAGCCTCTGGGAGCCTCATCTCTGGAAGAGTTAAAACCACTGGAGAGCCAATGGGTCAGGTCTGTTGGGGATCAGAACTGGTGTGGTGCTGAGGCATCATCCGTTGCATGGCAGCACTCAGGTCCCAATTTCAGGCAGCCCTAGGTGAGTGGAACATCTTTTTTTTTTTTTGTTCTTTATTTTGCCTTATACAATTTCTTGTATTAGGAATTTTGCTAGTTTTCACATACCCCTTGGGGTCAGAGTGCAGGGCCAGCCATTGTACAGCGCCCCTAGAGCAATTACAGGATAAGGGTCTTGCGCAAGGGCTCATCTTCATAAATTCCACATTTCTGTGGTGGCACTCTCTGAAGTATGCAGACATGAGACTGACCAGATCTCTGTAGGTGGGTACACCTTTATTGGTCTTGTCAATCTGATGGCTGTCATAATCAAGGAATAGCTGTTGCTGGGGCAGATTGTCTCCTTCTGATGGTGTCCGATGTCACTTCTTTCAACGAGCTTATTATGAGACTCAGATTAAGGCCCTCTCTGGGTGCCTTGTCTGTTGTCTCAGTGTATGCTCCGACTGCAGTGAGTGATGTCTAGGTGAGGGAAACATTTCATTCGCAACTGCGCTCGGTAGTTGATGGGTGCCTGTGAGGTGGCACTTCCCTAGTCATGGGTGACTTCAATGTGCCCACTAGCACTGAGAGGGCTGGCTATGAGGATTGCATTGCACCCTATGGGTCTGGTGAATGTGGTGAAAGTGGCTCCATGTTCCTTGACTTTGCAAAAGTTTAGGGGCTGTGGATCACTGGATCCTGGTTCCAGAGCCCTGATGGTGCAGTGAAGGATATCGATCACAGGAGATTGATGCTGCAGGCTCCTACAGAACTGCAGGGTTTACAGAAGTGCCCAATTTGTGAATTCTGACCACAAACTTGTTGTTGTTACTCTGAAGATCCAGCTTAAGGCTACTACCTATTAGGAGAGTTAGGCTGAATTTGGCCAGACTCCAAAATCAGGCTGTTTCTAATGAGTTTGCAAGCAGTTTATATAATTGACTTGGGTGTAACTGTTGATTCTAATGTGATGAGGGAGACCTTCCATGACAAAACCCTAAAGGTTGCTGAGGGTTGTGCTAGTGTTGCCAGTGTTCCCAGAAGGAGGTATTTTGTCTCACAGGGCCTCCAGGATATTGTCGAGAGGAGTCACAGCGCATGGCTTACAGCGGAATCAAAGCATTACGCACATCCAAATCTGTTCCTCGGAGAGTCGCATTCAGGGCAGGTGATGGAATGGTCATTACAGATGACGCTGCAGGCTACTTTCAGCAGCTATTTAATGCTGATCCTCCAGCTAGGATGTTAGACATCTCTGGGTCCATGGTTCTTGAGGCTGATCCTCCATTTAGCTGTGAACCACCCAATCTCATTGAGATTGCACACAGGCGGTGAACCAGATGAGGGTAGGGAAGGCAGCAGGGATCTGTTGTATCTGGGGTGAACTTTTACAGACTGGTGGTAAGGCTGTTCTCCTGGCATTGCAAGCAATCTTTGCTACCATTTGGGAGACGGGCGTCATCCAAACTGACTGGAAAATCAGACTTGTCGTCCCTATCTAAAGGGAAAGGTGATCACCTGGATTGCACTAACTGCAGGGGGATAACAATGCCCTCAGAACCAGGAAAGGTCCTTGATAGAGTCATCTTCAATAGGATCCATTATCACTTGCTCAACTACCAGTGACCAGAGCAGTCTGGGTTTACTCTTTAGAAGTCTACCATTAACCGGATCCTGACACTGAGGGTTCTCATCGAGAGCAAATGCAGCCTTTGTCAACTTTCATAAAGCCTTCCACTTAGTTGACTGAGAATTCACGGCATCCACCTGAAGTTGCAGGATGTCATGTCAGGCCTGTACCCTGGTACTGTGAGTGCTGTGCACAGTCGAGGAAGAACCTCTGCTTTTCTCCAATTGATTAATGGGTTTGTCAGAGGTGTGTTCTAGCGTGAGCTTCTTCAAAGCTTGCATGGACTGGGTGTTGGACAGGCTTGTGGGGTCCAGCGGCTCTGGGGCATCTATTGGTGAAGAAAGATTCACTGATTTTGACTTTGTCAATGATGCTGTGATCTTTGCAGAGTCAATGGTGACTCTGATCGGTCTCTCAAGAGATTGAGTGAAGATTCCGAGTATCCTGGATAAAAACCAAGATCCAGGCCTTTAATGACTTCTTGCACACAGTCATCAGCAGCATGTCTGTCTGCGAAAAAAGTGTCAACCATGTCGACAGCTTTACTTACCTCGGCAGCGACATTCATGTCTCCAGTGACTCTTCCTATGAAGTTAGTAGATGGATTGGGAGGACATGGGGGCGGGGGGCGGGGGTCATAAGGTCACTGGAAAGGGGTGTGTGGTGCTCTCGATATCTTGGCAAAAGGACGAAGGTCCAAGTCTTTAGAGTCTTGGTGCTTCCTGTTTTGCTATATGGTTGAGAGACATGAACACTATCATGTGAACTGAGATGAAGACTGGACTTCTTTGGTAGAATCCTTGGGAATCACTGGTTTGACGTTGTGTCCTGACAGAGTCCTGAAAGAGGCATATCATCTGCATTGTGTGCGAGTGTCAGTTACAGCTTGTAGGATTCACATTGGACCAGAATGGCTGGATCAGGCCAAGGGAACACCACGTAACAGAATTTGCAGAAGTTAGATGGTAATTTAAGGAGGATGGGACTGGACTGTGTGTCTGATTGGGGGGTTGCCAACTAAGACCCCAAACTGTTTATTTGTGTGATGGGTGCGTCAATGCACTGTACTAGTGCATGCTCCTCAACCTGACTTCACCTGACCTGATGTTTTAGTCAGTTGGAAAAACAAAATATCAAATGGGCATCTGCTAGGACATCCATCCTACAAGGTACTGGACCCTGGCCAGTGCTAGAAAATGAAGTCACGCTAGGTTAGCCTGAGTGTAAATATGGTAAAACTATACAGAGTTGACATAGTATGTAACTGATGTGGTGATTTAGTTAACTGCATAATTAACTAAAATCATATTCAACTACTTACCTATAACAGCATAATTAGGGTGATCTGCATTAAAAAGTCATACACAACTGTTGTCTTCTTCATGTTGAAACCTCTTAGTGCCATCATCCCTCTTTGTATATCTGAATATTCTTTTCATTCTGCCTTTATTATCTGTTGTTCTTTTTGTGATTCACTTCTAGACAGTAGTTCATCTCACTCAACTGCAGCAACTACAACAGTGTCTCTAATCATCTTCAGAATCAGCACTGGATATGTGAGCAGTTATATAATAGAGTGAGAAACAGCCTTCTTTGTAGCCATTATGAGACACTCATGAATGAACTATTTCAAATAAAATGTGGACAACACTCATATATAATGTTTTCCAACAAGAATCAATTTTACTTAATTTTTGTCACATTGCAATTGTGTAGCGGGGCTACATAGTAGTAATAGTGTTGTTTGTGTTCGTACCACGTGCGTCTTGTTTCCATCGTCCCGTTTACTGTTTGTATGTGTCAGTGAATGCCGTCCCCGTAAAGGGGGACGGATGATGGAAGGAGACCGCAGCCCCAAACCTGGAAAACACCGGTTGTTAATCAATCAATTACATTTATCACAGGACAATAAAACCAATCAAGAGGGAACGAAGAAAAAAGGAGAAAGGAGGAGAGAGAGAGAGAGAGAGAGAGAGAGAGAGAGAGAGAGAGAGAGAGAGAGA